>JASJET010000247.1:912500-1450044 GCA_034092305.1 Diaprepes abbreviatus
GCAGATTTTCTCGGACCCTGGACAAAATTAGTGGCGTTATTGTTCTACAGGTATCCCTAATCCTGTTTCGCATATCTTCCACTGTTGTTGGTGGATTAACATACACCTTATTTTTAATATAACCCCATAGGAAGAAATCTAATGGGGTGATGTCGCAAGATCTTGGTGGCCACTCAATGAAACCCCCACGTCCAATCCATTTTTGCGGATATCGTTGATCCAAAAACGCACGAACTTCACGATGGTAATGCGGAGGCGCACCATCGTGCTGGAACCACATACTGTCGAGCTCATCCCTATCGAGACCTTGAAGCAGTTGGGGTAGTTCTTCTTGTAGAAAGTTCAGGTAACTATGGCCATTTAGTGGTTCATTAAAAAAGTGGGGTCCAATAATTCGATTATGATGAATACCACACCAAACATTTAATGACCAGTGGTTTTGATGTTGCACCTCTCTAATCCAAAATGGGTTTTCTGTGGCATAATAATGCATGTTGCGTCTATTTACGGCACCGTTACTTCTAAAAGTAGCTTCATCACTAAACATTACCTTGCATAATAAATTTGGGTTTAATTGAATCTCCGCATTTATTGTACGACAAAAGTTTACACGACTTTCACAATCCTGTCCATGCAATTCTTGGTGTAATTCCATGTGATATGGATGATACCTATATTTCTTGGTAGTACGATTAGCGGTGGATTGTGATGTTTCACATAATGCTGCTAACTGACGGCTATCAATATAAGGATTTTCCTGAACATTTAACAATACTTGTAGTTCTTTTTCTTCATTAGTTACTGGTTTGTTGACCACTTTACGTTTTGGATAATCAACAGTACCAGAAGAATCAAATCTTTGCATTAAGTTTTGAAAAGTATGGGTATTAGGCTGGCGTCGATCAGGATACTTCATTTTGTAAATTCTTTGAGCAAGAAGGCAATTTTTTTGAGCCTCTCCTATTGTATAAATCATATCTATTAACTCATTCTTTGGAAAATTCATTTTACAATATAAGATGAATGCAAAAAAAACCAAACTACACTACATAAAAACCAAAAGAAGCGATTGCGGTTATAAATTTGACACACAGAAAAATGTTCTTTTACATTGTTTTTGCCATGGCTACTATGATAATGAAGACTATTTCTGTAAAAAAATATGGAAAATTATAAAAACTGAAATATCTCAAAAACTATTATAAATAGGTATAGGATATATTGAACAAAACTTTTAGGGTTTTTATTTCTCTATTAAATAACAAGAAAATATACAGGGTGTACCATTTAAAAAAAAAAGATATATATTCATTTAAACTTGTTCAAATTTGAGCCGATGTGTTCAACACCCTGTAGCTTTTATTGCAAATATTAGGTAAAAATTATGTTAACTTGTCCTTGGCCTTGCTAAATTCCAAATTTGAATATATTTGTCACAAAATTGAAAACGTTATTTAGGATTGAATTGATGCTTGAAAATGTGACTTTTTTTCTTTAAACTTAATTATCTCAGAAACTATAAAGTTTTGTTATAGTAAACCCTTAATAAAAAAGATTTAAAATTATAAGCTAAATCGAAATTACGATTCGTATATAGGGTGTTCTATTTAAAAAAATACAACTTTATGCTGTCCTAGTTTTTTGGCTCACCCTGTAGAGTCCAAAATATTTTTAAAATCTGCGTAAAAATAAACTGTATCAAACAATAAATATAGTTTCTTTGTTAATTTCACCGAAAAGGCACAAACCTACTTCATCCAATCGTTGACTCACCCTGTACATATACCATATGTTATAAACCTCCCTTATCTTTCGGTTTTATTTAGATAACCAGGGCAGGATTACTTAGATAGATTTATAGGCAATTCTAAGAGAGGGTCTTATTACGTCTTCATAAATTAACTGAGTTTATGTATTTTTTAAGAAAACATTTAAACGACAAAGATCATAAAAGTTAAGCTCGATAACTGATTTATTTTTCCTTTACACTTTCTTGGATAGTGATAAAAAACATATACTACCCTATTCACACGAGAAATCTATTCCAAGAGTGATTATTTAATTATTCATTTTAACGGAATATAGTTCACATTCAACAGTATAAAATAATTAATATTTGTTCCATTACAGTCGTGCATTTTCGTATTTAATATGACCTACACTATAGTCCGGTCAAGTTAGCATCAAAAATAGGGGTAAGGTTACATTAATTCGCACCTTGCTAAAAATTGGCATGAATGTTGGGAACCCTATTATACACAATTTGTCAATTATCCACATCAATCCGAAGTGTGGAAAAAAATTTATTCAAGGTCAAATGTTGCAAAAATCGGTTTTTTGAGTTTTCCAGCTAAACGGTAAGTTTTATAATAAAAATAGGTGAGACAAAAATTATTCATCATGCAATTATCTATAAAAATTGTTCATACACTTTTTTTCCTAAGAATCACCATTTCGGAGATACAGCGATGCAAAATGTTGAAAAAGTTGTATTCTTCATAATATGCACACGTTTCCGCGCCACCCGTGAGGTAGTGTACATGGCGCGTTTTTTTTTACGTGGTTTCCCCGGTAGGCCTATTCCACGATCTATTGTGCTTCTGTTGAGTTAAAAAGCTATTGTATTAAATTGAAAATGGTACTATTGTAAATAACAAGAGCGGTGTAAGTAATGCGTAAATTGAGAAAATTATTCGTCTGATTGATACTCTTCTAATGGAACATAATCCATACTGTCTTGCTCTTCTTCTCCTTCTTCTTCTTCTTCTTCTTCTTCTTCTTCTTCTTCTTCTTCTTCTTCTTCTTCTTCTTCTTCTTCTTCTTCTTCTTCAGATTGAATATCTTCTCGAATGATTGCTGCCGCAGCCTTCACGATTCTAAATCGCTCTTCTTTTTCATTTGTTGTTTTTTTTTCGTAGCTAGCTCGATTTAAAATGTCATAGTGATTATCAACAAAACATATTAATGTTGATGCTCCTGACTTTTCTGTTATAATAATTTTATCGCCATACTTCAACTTTAATCGTAACTTAATGGTTCTATTATCTAACGAATTGTTGCAAATATTTTGTAATTCGTCTAATGAAAATTGACAATCATCACTATTTTCGATGTGTGCAAATATTTCTTCCATTAAAAGATTCGTACTTTCAGATTGAGGACGACCGGCTTGACCCCCCGTAGTCGGTCTCAAGAAGGCATTATGACAGTCTTTATGATACTTAGCTTCGGCAGCAACTAAATCATGTTCGAACTCAATTCGAGTAATAACAGCTTTTGCTACATGATCAGAACGAGTCTGGGCTATATTCAGGATTGTTTCTTTGAATGAAAGTGTTGTTACATGAAAAATTTTAAGCCGATACTTCAGTGCTTTTCTGTTTTCTAGCTCTTCATTCAATTCATTGCCACAAAATAAGCAACACTTTTTAAAACAAAAAAATGGTTCACTTACGCGTGCTCTAGTACGAGGTGGACTTATTTTTGATGTACTAGCTTGTTCTTCATCCTGTTTTCTTTTCAATGCAGCGATTGTACCCTTCCGAGTATAGTTTTTTCGACACTGCACATGAACTGTCACAGAAGTCTGGTCTTTCAGGTATTCCGAAAATTCATCACCTCTTTCAATACTTGCATTAATTAATGTCTTTAGGCCACGATCAATAGTAACTGTTTCGCTTTCGGTCAAATGTTTATTACAAATAAAGCACAACTGCGACATTTCTATTACAAACACAAAACTGCACAAATTTTGTTTGAAAATATAAGCAATAACTACGTGTTCTTACTACGAAAGAATGCTTGAGACTAATACTATTCTATCTAGGGAGGCCCTTCAAAAAGGAGCAGGTATACGAGCGTCGCCACGTGGACAATTGAATAGCAGACAGATGTTGCTCAAGGCCGTACGGTCATATAAAATGAGGGACTAGGTTTTTTTTGGAGTTTATATTTTTAAAACTGTGTAATATGTATGTATACGCTACGAAAATTAATATTTTTACTTATATTATCGTTCTGTAACGTATATTACGGTAATTGACATGCATATTATGAAGAATACAACTTTTTCAACATTTTGCATCGCTGTATCTCCGAAATGGTGATTCTTAGGAAAAAAAGTGTATGAACAATTTTTATAGATAATTGCATGATGAATAATTTTTGTCTCACCTATTTTTATTATAAAACTTACCGTTTAGCTGGAAAACTCAAAAAACCGATTTTTGCAACATTTGACCTTGAATAAATTTTTTTCCACACTTCGGATTGATGTGGATAATTGACAAATTGTGTATAATAGGGTTCCCAACATTCATGCCAATTTTTAGCAAGGTGCGAATTAATGTAACCTTCAATGTCTATTTTGACCGGACTACTATGGCAAAACATGATCTTATAGAATGTTTTTAATATAACGGTCCTAGCCATTTCTTTAGTTACTGTTCTGGAAAAAAAGTGGAACTTTGACAAGTCCCGCGTTAAGAATTTTGTCGATGGAGTATTTTTTTAATGATAAGTAATTCTAAAACAACTCTAAATTAGCTGGAATATAAAACCGTTGTTAATTTGTTTGAGCCTTTTCAATGTCATTTAATAAACAAATTTTACTACTTAATGAAAACACTTTTTTTAATTAGGCAATTGAAAATGTTCCGAAAGAAAAAGAGGCTCATAATGTACCCAAAATTCCACCCGTTGTACGAGAAGAAAGAAACAAATTCGCATCAGAATATGAAACACCGGAACAGAAGCCTTATAATGTATCCAAAATTCCACCCCATGTACGAGAGGAAAAACACAAATTCACATCTGAATATGAAACACCGGAACAGAAGCCTTATGTACCCAAAATTCCACCTCATATAAGAGAAGAAAGAAATAAATTCACATCCGAATCTGAAACATCAGAACAGAACGAGAAGCCACGAAGATCGTGGGAAACATCGAAAAGAAGAGACCCGAGAATGGAAAACGAGAGGCTGAATAAGAGTATTGACAGCTCCCGTATGGGTTCCGACTATTCTGCAAGCAGTAGCGGCGGTACCAGGAGTAGTGAGAAGTACTTTGGATTTTTATAACGTATAATTTAAAATAAATCGTTCAACTTTGACATTATATATACAACATTATATGTACAGGGTGAGTCAACGATTGGATGAAGTAGGTTTGTGCCTTTTCGGTGAAATAAACAAAGAAACTATATTTATTGTTTGATACAGTTTATTTTTACGCAGATTTTAAAAATATTTAAGACTCTAAGGGTGAGCCAAAAAACTAGGACAGCATAAAGTTGTATTTTTTTAAATAGAACACCCTATATACGAATCGCATTTTCGATTTAGCTTATAATTTTAAATCTTTTTTATTAAGGGTTTACTATAACAAAACTTTATAGTTTTTGAGATAATTAAGTTTAAAGAAAAAAAGCCACATTTTCAAGCATCAATTCAATCCTAAATAACGTTTTCAATTTTGTGACAAATATATTCAAATTTGGAATTTAACAAGGCCAAGGACAAGTTAACATAATTTTTACCTAATATTTGCAATAAAAGCTACAGGGTGTTGAACACATCGGCTCAAATTTGAACAAGTTTAAATGAATAAATATCTTTTTTTTTAAATGGTACACCCTGTATATTTTCATGTTATTTAATAGAGTAATAAAAACCCTAAAAGGTTTGTTCAATATATCCTATACCTATTTATAATAGTTTTTGAGATATTTCAGTTTTTATTATTTTCCATACTTTTTTACAGAAATAGTCTTCATTATCATAGTAGCCATGTAAAATAATAAAAAGAAATTACAGAAACAAACAGAATGTGGTTAAATATGATGAAATACATTATTCGTTATATTACAACGGCAATAGTTTAATTAAACATAATGTGAAAAAATTAACACAACAATAACGACAAGGCAAATATATATTTACTTTTATACTAAATTGAAACAAAAAAATTACCTATTAAATACTGAGATTAATTATTTATTTTTAATAAGTGTTCGAATAAACGACCCTCTTGTGCAATGCACAAATTTAGTCTTTTTTGCAGATTTTCTCGGACCCTGGACAAAATTAGTGGCGTTATTGTTCTACAGGTATCCCTAATCCTGTTTCGCATATCTTCCACTGTTGTTGATGGATTAACATACACCTTATTTTTAATACAACCCCGTAGGAAGAAATCTAATGGGGTGATGTCGCAAGACCTTGGTGGCCAATCAATGAAACCCCCACGTCCAATCCATTTTTGCGGATATTGTTGGTCCAAAAACGCACGAACTTCACGATGGTAATGCGGAGGCCCACCATCGTGCTGGAACCACATACTGTCGAGCTCATCCATATCGAGACCTTGAAGCAGTTGAGGTAGTTCTTCTTGTAGAAAGTTCAGGTAACTATGGCCATTTAGTGGTTCATTAAAAAAGTGGGGTCCAATAATTCGATTATGATGAATACCACACCAAACATTTAATGACCAGTGGTTTTGATGTTGCACCTCTCTAATCCAAAATGGGTTTTCTGTGGCATAATAATGCATGTTGCGTCTATTTACGGCACCGTTACTTCTAAAAGTAGCTTCATCACTAAACATTACCTTGCATAATAAATTTGGATTTAATTGAATCTCCGCATTTATTGTACGACAAAAGTTTACACGACTTTCAAAATCCTGTCCATGCAATTCTTGGTGTAATTCCATGTGATATGGATGATACCTATATTTCTTGGTAGTACGATTAGCGGTGGATTGTGATGTTTCACATAATGCTGCTAACTGACGGCTACCAATATAAGGATTTTCCTGAACATTTAACAATACTTGTAGTTCTTTTTCTTCATTAGTTACTGGTTTGTTGACCACTTTACGTTTTGGATAATCAACAGTATCAGAAGAATCAAATCTTTGCATTAAGTTTTGAAAAGTATGGGTATTAGGTTGGCGTCGATCAGGATACTTCATTTTGTAAATTCTTTGAGCAAGAAGGCAATTTTTTTGAGCCTCTCCTATTGTATAAATCATATCTATTAACTCATTCTTTGGAAAATTCATTTTACAACATAAGATGAATGCAAAAAAAAACCAAACTACACTACATAAAAACCAAAAGAAGCGATTGCGGTTATAAATTTGACACACAGAAAAATGTTCTTTTACATTGTTTTTGCCATGGCTACTATGATAATGAAGACTATTTCTGTAAAAAAGTATGGAAAATAAGAAAAACTGAAATATCTCAAAAACTATTATAAATAGGTATAGGATATATTGAACAAAACTTTTAGGGTTTTTATTACTCTATTAAATAACATGAAAATATATAGGGTGTACCATTTAAAAAAAAAGATATTGATTCATTTAAACTTGGTCAAATTTGAGCCGATGTGTTGAACACCCTGTAGCTTTTATTGCAAATATTAGGTAAAAATTATGTTAACTTGTCCTTGGCCTTGCTAAATTCCAAATTTGAATATATTTGTCACAAATTTGAAAACGTTATTTAGGATTGAATTGATGCTTGAAAATGTGACTTTTTTTCTTTAAACTTAATTATCTCAGAAACTATAAAGTTTTGTTATAGTAAACCCTTAATAAAAAAGATTTAAAATTATAAGCTAAATCGAAAATACGATTCGTATATAGGGTGTTCTATTTAAAAAAATACAACTTTATGCTGTCCTAGTTTTTTGGCTCGCCCTGTAGAGTCCTAAATATTTTTAAAATCTGCGTAAAAATAAACTGTATCAAACAATAAATATAGTTTCTTTGTTAATTTCACCGAAAAGGCACAAACCTACTTCATCCAATCGTTGACTCACCCTGTATATGTATGGTGTGGATGTTATAGAAATATGTCCCCATTTTAGACGCTTCACTCGATTCTCCGATCAAGACGCCGACAAAGGAAAGTTCGATCAAGATTTCGAACGTTGGGAAAAGATTTGGGAAAAAATCAACAAATTTCGCGTGGTTCGAGAAATTCAGGGCGATTTATTCCAACAACCAAAAGATTATTCTTTGGCTCACTGTGTAGCTGAGGATCTGAGGATGGGCAGCGGCATCGCTGTCGATTTTAAGTGAGTACTTAAAACGCGGACATTTTTCGTTTACACTTATGTTGTATTTTGTTTATTTTAGACGCGAATTTAAGAATCTCCCCGATTTACTCGACCAGAGGGCGAAACAAGGCGGCTTGGCAACGTTGCACGACGAACAGAACAACAGATATGTTTACTACTTGGTCACAAAAAGGGAATCTACCGGAAAACCGACGTATATGACGTTGTGGAGATCCTTGAACAAAATGAAGGATCACGTAAAAAAACACGAGGTATGAATAACTTTCCTAAGATTGCGCGCGACATCTTTGGCGTAAATCGAACAAAAAAAGATGTCTCGTGAAATCGCAGGTGGAACGTCGACACGTAACCAAATCACTCGTTCTGTTTAGGTAAAAAAACTGGCCATTCCCAGGCTGGCTTGTGGTTTGGACAGGTTAGAATGGAACAAAGTTAAATCTATGATTGAACACATATTCCACGACTTAGAGCTTGACATTACTGTATGTAATTTCCAACAGGTAAGTGTAACATTTGAATTACATCTGTACAATTGATCTATTTGAAGACCACCTGTTTACTTTTTCTGTGACTGGGGACTTCGGTAATCAAGTCATTCCACGTCTGATCACCCACGGCCACCGGGCTCGGTTAATACTGGATGGGCGTCCGCTTGGGAAGACTGAGTGACAGTGGTTCTGTTACCGATGCGTCTTCAATCTAAATCATTTTATTTTTTTGTAACCAGACAGGTTAGGAAAAGGACATTTTTGATTGGTGTAATTTATTTTTTGTAGAACTATGGACAGACAAAGAAAAAGCTTCAAACGAAGGTGCCGGAAGGCGACGGGAAAAATAAAAAAACTAAAAAGAATAGTAAAAGATAATTTTAGGTTAATAAGTGTAGTGATTTTTGATTTATAGGATTTACATTAAGTTGATTATTAAATTTATTACGACATTGAAACATTTATAACAATAACTACAATACAATTTATTGTAAATTATTTTTTTTTGTACAACAGTGTATATTTGTAAGTTATAAACAGTGTTCGAATATTTGTATTTCCATGTCGTATATCTAGAAATGGAATTCTTAACATTTGTATGGGTGTTTAATTACAGACCATAGTAAACGAAACCAAAGATTTTTGGGGGTTTTCAGGAACTCAGGTTACGATGCCTGGTTTGTCGCTTGTTAATACACACCGATTTCAAAAAAGTCTTGCTTTTTTATTTTCAACTTTCTGGTTCTTTTTTTATGAGGAACTTTTAAAAATGGATACAATTAAAAAAAAATGTTTCGAGAGATCTTTATTGGTCCAAACATTAAAAGTAGCAGTTAAAATTGGTACCTCTTTTTCCTGACATGGTTCTACAAAAAAATTACAATCAAATAATGGTATATTTATAAATTTTTATTTGAATATATTCTTCAGGAATTGCATAACCGAATCTCTTCCTCTTATACTTGGAACTGGATTTATCGTATGCAGCATTTTGAGATGTTCAATACAAATAGGGGTCTTGTGATACTCGAATTTGAGCCGTTTTAGCTTCATTACCGACTGTAACCGGTAGCACACTATTGTTTTAAAATAGGAAAGAGCAAACACGAATCTCTATCACTCACTTATTTCACAACAAATAACTATTCATTTTAATTTATGAAAAAATGTGGAAAACACAATAGACGCCATTAATGTCACTGAAACGTCAATTTTTTAAAACAAGTAAATACATGCGCCTACTAGATAGATATATTTGTTAATAGCTGTTCCCAGAATAATCAAAATCTAGCCGGCGTCAATCAGTTCGTCCAAAAACAATTCACATACTGTCACTTGATTGTCTAAGAGTGTTTATCAGTAGAAATACTGATCAATCTTGTATTTTTGTAGGAAGAAGAGGTACCTAAAAAATCTGTTACGTGCAAATTGGTGGTTGAAGCATACCCCATAACCAAAATCAGTTCCGGGACTTTGATACTCTACTTTTCAACGGAAAACGGAGACCTAGACGAAAACACGCAAGAAATGTCAAAAAAATTCAATTTCCAGAGAAATTTCAACAATCACAAGCCGAAAAAATTGGGAGATGTGGTATATTCAGAAGACGGCAATTACGGAATGTTGGGATGCATCGTAAGAAAAACGAATAGAGACAAAATGAATTTTACGAGCCTTTCGAAGTGCGCGCAAGAGATCAACAAGAAAAACAGATCCTTCGGCAGGGACGCTTTCGAATACGTCGCTTTCCAGTGGGTTAAAGACGCCGACTACAAGGACGATTTAATAAACGAAAAAATCATTACGGTCCTGATCAATTTTTTGAGAAACGTGCACGTGTACGTTTGTACGGGCGGTTTCGAAGAAAACGGGGAGTAGGGTCCTGGAGGGGAGACGTACTCCAGTTTATTTCGGTACTGCGGAAAATCCGGGAGAAAAAAATTGGCCTTGGGACGAAAAATGTATTGGCAGAATGGATGAAAGAAATTGTAGGAAAAGTTGCGGATCTTGCATCGGGTGTCCAAAAATTTTTTTATTGATTTTCTTAAAATATCTTTTTAGTTGGGTTAGTTACTTTTACATAAATTCTACATTAGGGAGGGGGGACACTACAACGGTTTATTTCTAGTATCACCTGTATAATTGGTTTATAGTTTAGCGTTATTAAAATACAGCAACGCTTGTTAGTTTTATTACACTGTGCCAAAATTAAAAATTTTTTCATATTACGCAAATTTCGCGGAAACATTAAGTTTTTGAAATTTACGTAATTTGGAGGTTAGGTTGTCAAGGCTTTAATTGTCATTTTTCCTTCTTTTTTTTAACTGCCATTTAATTCGAGATACCTTGGAAATTTTTTGTTTTTTTTAGCGCCTTGGAAATTTGATTTCGATTACATGTTTAGAAACAATTGAATTCGAATTTAAAGATGGCGGCGCTCAAAGCCGTTCTGCCAGCAAAGAAGAAAACTCCAAATTTTTTATAGATGGCGCTCATTTGACATTTCGAATTTCTTTCAATTTGGAGTTATCAGAAAATGAGGTTAATTAACAACGTCATAATTGTTTATTAACAACGTCATAATTGTTAATTTTGACGTGGTATAATATAATTAGTTAATTACCAAAATTATTCTCTTATTTTTGCCAAAAATTGTCTCTACCCTGTGATATAGTAACGTAAATTAAAAATCTGAAATATACAGGGTATAGTATCAGTTCTGCACCATACCCTCTACATTATTTCTTAAAATTATTGGTTTTCGTTTTAAGATAGAGCCGTGAATATTCACTAAATTGCATGTTTAGAAACAATTGAATTCGAATTTAAAGATGGCCGTGCTAAAAGTCGCTTTGCCAACAAAGAAGAAACTCTAAATTTTTTTATAGATGGCGCTCAGTTGACATTTCGAATTTCTTTCAATTTGGATTTATCAGAAAATTAGGTTAATTAACAACGTCTTAATTGTTAATTTTGATGTGGTATGGTATAATTTGCTAAATACCAAAATTATTCTCTTATTTTTGCCAAAAATTGTCTCTACCCTGTGATATAGTAACGTAAATTAAAAATTTGAAATATACAGGGTATATTATCAGTTCTGCACCGTACCCTGTACATTATTTCTTAAAATTATTGGTTTTCGTTTTAGGATAGAGCCGCGAATATTCACTAAATTGCATGTTTAGAAACAATTGAATTCGAATTTAAAGATGGCGGCGCTAAAAGTCGCTCTGCCAGCAAAGAAGAAACTCTAAATTTTTTTTATAGATGGCGCTCAGTTGACATTTCGAATTTCTTTCAATTTGGATTTATCAGAAAATGAGGTTAATTAACAACGTTATAATTGTTAATTTTGACGTGGTATAGTATAATAAGCTAATTACCAAAATTAATCTCTTATTTTTGCCAAAAATTGTCTCTACCTTGTGATATAGTAACGTAAATTAAAAATTTGAAATATACAGGGTATAGTATCAGTTCTGCACTGTACCCTGTACACTATTTCTTAAAATTATTGGTTTTCGTTTTAGGATAGAGCCGTGAATATTCACTAAATTGCATGTTTAAAAACAATTGAATTCGAATTTAAAGATGGCGGCGCTAAAAGTCGCTCTGCCAGCAAAGAAGAAACTCTAAATTTTTTATAGATGGCGCTCATTTGACATTTTGAATTTCTTTCAATTTGGATTTATCAGAAAATGAGGTTAATTAACAACGTCATAATTGTTAATTTTGACGTGGTATAGTATAATTACCTAATTACCAAAATTATTCTCCTATTTTTGCCAAAAATTGTCTCTACCCTGTGATATAGTAACGTAAATTAAAAATTTGAAATATACAGGGTATAGTATCAGTTCTGCACCATACCCTGTACACTATTAAAATTATTCGATTTCGTTTTAGGATAGAGCAGTGAATATTCACTTTTTAGCAAAATATATAATTTTAGAATTACAGGGAGGTTCGTTCTATTTCTATCTCGAATTGTTCTTGATATTTCCAATTTACTTTTTTGGCTGCGAAAATTACCAAAAAACTTATTAACAATTCTAGTTTTAATTAGCTGCATTGGTACTTTACGTTTAGTATTTTCACATTATGATTATGTAAATGCATTATCTTTATTATTATTATTATGTATTTGTGTAAAAATAAATAAAATTAAGTCGCCTTTTGCGATAAAAACAAAAAAAAAATAGTAACATATATATATATATATAAAATACCTTTATTTTAGGGAAGATTTCTTTACATACAGGATTGGTTAAATTTTGCGTTCAAAAGTTCCTATTAAACAATTTCGGTAGTATAAAAACGCCTTTTCAAATATTGATACGAATCTTTTAAAAATCCTGTATAATCCTGTTGCTAGGAGGCGTAACCAGGGAGAAGCTCTCAGGATTATAGCTGTAATTAAAGAGAACTAAATAGAGAATTTATTTAGCTCCCTTTTTAACTCGCCTTGTTACGCCACTGCTGTTTATTTTCGTGTAAATAATGTATTAAAATTGCAAAATTGTGGTTTTATGTTATTAATTTTTAACCATGGGCGGAGGTAGATTAGATTCTTCAGGGAGACTGTTTGATATTACATTGTCGACCAAAGAAAGGCATTTTTTTAAATCGTTTTTTGAGGGAGCAACGTCCATCGGTTCCCTTCTATTTTCGCCCATGCTTTTATTGTTAAATGAATTATTGTTGAATTTCGTTATATAATTTTATCTCTTTTTATTTTTTGAAAAATATTATATAAGTTTTTTAAATATTTTTTTATTCGATATATGTATGTATTAAATTAAGTGCCTTATATTATATAGATAGTAATATTATGTAATGTTAGGTGATTTAGTTATACTACAAAAGTAGTTTATAATTATAACAAAAAGTAATATATCAGTTATCGTCTTATTTTTGTGAATTGTTTTCTTGCAGTGTGAAAGCTTTGGCAATTGTTAAAGCACAGAACATCCCATTAATAAAATAATATCTCGTATGGAAAGACACTTATACACATTATTTGAACTTACCCAATCAGTCACGCGTAGCGCTGCCAGTACTGAATAAAGGTGATGTTTAGTGTACTGATTTTTAGTTACATCATCTCTAGGAAGATGCTAAACAGTTTTTATAGTTATCATGAGAATGATATATGTTTTGAAGCCAACAGCTAGATTAAGACAACAGAAATTTTACCTTGCGCAGTAGTAGATATCTGTTGGACTTTCACTGTCTTTATTTTTTGTTGAATATCACGACGTTTCGGCTAGTAGTTATCTCTAGCTGTTTTCAAGTGAAATTGAATAAATCCCTTAGCTATATGACTATACTAAAAAAATAATTTTTTTTATAATTAAGAAATCTCGTAGATAGAGCCTTAACTCTCTGCAACTCCAACGAGAACTTGATGAAAGAGATAGATTACATTAAAAATGATCTGACAGCCAACGGATACCCAGTATATCTAGTGGATAAATTTCTAGAACAACGCAGAAATAGGACAATATCGACAACGAATGAAGAACGAAAACCAGTATTGAACATCCCCTATGTTAAAGGCATTTCAGAAAAAGTTAGAAGGATAGGAAAACGATATAAAATCAACGTTGTTTTCAATTCAAATAACTCTCTGAGAAGTCGCCTCACTAGGATCAAACCAACAACTCAAAGGGACGTGAAGAACTGTGTATATCACATACCATATGAATGTGGCAATTCCTACATTGGCGAAACAAAGAAACCTCTTGACGTAAGGATCAAAGAACACCAAAAATGCACATCTCGAGGAGAAACAGAAAAATCTGGTGCCGCCCACCATGCCTGGACTCATGGACACCACATAAAATGGTCTGAAGCTAAAATACTACACCGAGAACAACATTGGAGAAAACGGAAATTCAAAGAAGCCGCGGTTATACATCAGAACCCGAGTTGTTTTAGTAAACCATCTTTAGATACAGGATATCTCAAAAGAAAGTTCACATTTAAAAAATCGATTTAAAAAAAAGTCAGGACTTTATTGAAAAAATGTTTATTACATATTAAAATACATTGTTTGGGAATTTATTTTTTTAAAATGATATCGTCCGAATGTAATCCGTTGCGCTCACGGCATTCATTTAATCGAGCACTAAAATTGCCCATGACGGCTCGGCAGGTATTCTCCGTGATGTCTGCCATTTCGTTGCGGATATTTTCTTTTAATTGTGCCAGGGAAGTCGGTTTGTTGGCGTAAACTTTTGATTTGACATAACCCCATAGGAAAAAGTCCAGAGGTGATAAATCAAGACTGCGTGGAGGCCAACTTATGTCACCTTTCTTTGAGATCAATTTGCTAGGAAAAATTTCACGCACTCGTGGCAGAGACATGTTGGACGTGTGTGAAGTTGCTCCGTCTTGCTGGAACCATGTTCTTTGGTTATAGCCAGGAAAATTTTGCAGTTCAGGCACGAAGAAGTCGTCTAACATCTCCACATACCGCTCTGAAGTCACTGTTACTGTGCGTTCCCTTTCATCTTGAAAAAAGTACGGGCCGATAATTCCTCGCGCCGACATCGCAGCCCATACAGTCACTTTCGGCGAATGTAGAGGTTTCTGATGTTTGTGTTTTGGATTGTTTGCACTCCAATAGCGGCAATTTTGCTTGTTTACATGACCATTAAGATGAAAATGGGCTTCATCCGAAAAGAAGATGTTGGTAAACGTTGAAAAGCGTTCAGTCATCTGGTTTACGAAGTCAAGCCTCTGACCAGCATCCTGAGGCTTCAATTCTTGCACCAACTGAATTTTATAGGGGTTCAGCTTTAAATCTTTGTGTAAAATGCGGAATAATGATGACCTATGCACATTTAAAGCAACAGCACGCTTACGAATCGAAACGTTTGGGTCGTGACGAACAGACTGAGTAACACTCTCTACGTTTTCGACCGTTCTCGAAGACCTCGGACGCCCGGATTTTGGTTTATCTAGTGTTGAACCGGTCTCTTCAAACTTCTGAACCCATTTTCCAATAAGCCGAACGCTTGGCGCATCATTTAAGTGACGAATATGTCGAAAATTGCAGAATTTTCTACGCGCTACAGTCGCCGAATTACCGTTTTTGTAAAACTCACGTACACACAAAGCACGGTCCGCTCCCGAGAAACGCTCCATAGCGACTAAATTCCCAAGAGCCAGGCTACCGATTGACATACCCCCCGCGCCGCTCGGAATAGTTGCGTTCACGAAATAAGCAAAACAAATGTGTACTTTCTTTTGAGACACCCTGTATAAGAGAAGTGTGGAAACCACTTCTTAGCAATTGTAAACTAAAACTAAATGCAGCATAAAAAATATGATTTTGCCATAGCAGGCATGACTGCACGCATCTCAGTCACACTCTATTGCATTTACTTTTAGTATAAACAGTCATATAGCTAAGGATTTATATAGTTTCACTTGAAAACGGCTAGAAATAACTACTAGCCGAAACGTCGTGATATTCAACAAAAATGAAAGACAATGGAAGTCCAACAGATATCTACTACTTCGCAAGAAACATCGTTGTCTATGACCTTCAAACAAACACTAGAAATTTTACCGATATCTTTATATACCGGGCCTAAATATTTGTAATAAATTCGCCAATTTATCAAGTTTTTAATCGAAATCGTCTCTTTTTTTCTTACTTTCAAGAGCAAAGGTGACACACAACAAACTTCTGCTTAGTCCTCACTTCTAAAGATACCTGTGAAGAATATTGCTGATAAATAAAATAACAAAAATACATATTTTCAATTTTATTAATAGAAAACAAAGATAAAGATAGTTATTTTATAAAATATACAAATTTAAAAATATATTAGAAAAGTGTTTCACCAACAGTACCGGTTTTTTTTTTACAGAAATAGTTGCAATAGTGTAGATTTTAAGTTGTGCAAAGCAGTTTTACTAATTGATATATTTTTTATGAAATAATACCACACATTACCACTAAGAATATACAGAATGTAAAAAAAAAACTAGTAGAGTTAATATAAGTCAATTAATAATGCGTTAAGAATAGTTTTGATGGGATTGAGAAGTCTTTATACAGTGCCTTCATTTCAAAACGAACCATCCTTAATAACTTTGTTAAATAGAAAAATTTAAAAAAAAGAAAAAACACGTCAATTTAGATATACAGGGGGAAGTTTAATTTTGCATTTGTTAAAAGTCTGTCAATCACCTCCTCACCTCCAGCTAACCTCACTTTGATATGTCAAATGGGAACCCCCACCTTGTGACACATCATTGTAAGCAGCATAAAATTGTCTATCCAACCGTATAAAAAAAATTAAATCGGTTGACGTACAAGCGAACAGTGTGCAAAAATGTCTTGTAATAATGCATAATATATCGGCCTCGAACTTTAGTATGTCAAATGATTACCCTATAGTGTGATACATCATTTTAAAGGGCATACTATCTCCTATTTAGCCAATAAAAAAAAACAAAATCTGTTGATGTACAAGCGAATAGTAAGAAAAGATGTGTGGTAATAATAGACACCTTATCACATTAAACTTTATTATGTCAAATGGCTACTTCATAGAGTAAAATATTATTTTAAATTTAAAATAAATATTTTTTTAAAATAATAAACAGTTAAAATATTTGCGAGAAAAAAACTAAGCCTGTTTTAAAATTCATCGCAAAATTCATTACAGTCTAATCAATCTAGTGTATTTATTTCAATGATATTTTTTGCGGTACCTGATAGGTACAAAAAATCACTGCAATAAATAAAATTTTTAAGATCTTTAAACACCAGTTGTTTATTATTGTTAAAATTGTCATTGTGACGCCTAGTTGAAACGTGAATATAAATGGTGTATACGCTAGCCGAAAGAATAGAAATAATTTTTCTCTATGGAGCTGAAGATCGGTGCGCTCGTAGAACCGCCAGAGCATTTAACGAGAGGCATCAAGACAAAAACGTGGGCCATAAATATGTACTCGAATTGGTACGAAAGTTTGAAGAAACGGGATCCGTTTATAATAAAAAATATATTGAGAAAAGGGTTGTAGATGAAGCATGCCAAATCGAGGTACTAGGACAGTTTGCAATAGATCCAACTTTATCCATCTCAAAGGTCGCAGATTTAACCAACATTTCTGCTGGCTCTGTGCATAAAGTTTTAAAACAAAATAAGTTTTTTCCCTACAAAATTCAAATTCTTCAAGAACTCGGAGAAGACGATTTTGATAGGAGAATTCAATTTTGCGAATTAATGTGCCAACGAATTGACGAGGACCCCCATTTACCTAAGAATATCTGCTTTAGTGATGAATCAACTTTTTTTCTAAATGGACTGGTTAACAGACATAACTGCAGATACTGGGATAATGAAAATCCGCACCTTTTCCGAGAAGGGCATACTCAATATCCCGAAAAAATTAACGTGTGGGCAGGAATTTATGGCAATGAAATCATCGGGCCATTTTTTTTGGAAGATAATTTAACTGGGCAAATTTATTTAAACCTTTTAGAAAACACAATATACCCTGCCATTGTGCAATCTTTAGAAAATCAAGTGGATGAAAATGCTGTTATGGTACTAAATGAAAATAATTTGCATTTCCAGCAAGATGGAGCTCCCCCGCACTACGCTTTGGCAATTCGAGAGTGGCTTGATGAACATTTTCCAGGGACGTGGATTGGCAGACGTGGTGCAATTGAATGGCCAGCACGGTCTCCAGACCTAACCCCTCTAGACTTTTTTCTTTGGGGGTATTTAAAAAGCAAGGTTTATAAAACCTCACCTGAAAATATTGACGATTTAAAAGATCGAATTGTTCGGGAATGTAGAGGAATTAGCAGAGAAACCCTTGCCAATGTTCGTGGGGAATTTCAAAATAGGCTTTTTTATTGTCTCGCTAATAACGGCGCACATTTTGAACATTTAATAAAATAATTTTCTTCAACTGAATAAAACTGAATAAACTGCTTATATTTAACACACATTTTTGCATCCTAATTGCCTATAACGTCTATTAACTTAATTTTTTTTGACATCGTTGGATAGCAGATCGTACGTCCTTTAAAATGATGTATCACACTATAGGGTAATCATTTGACATACCAAAGTTCGAGGCCGATATATTATGCATTATTACAAGACATTTTTGCACACTGTTCACTTGTACGTCAACCGATTTAATTTTTTTTATACGGTTGGATAGACAATTTTATGCTGCTTACAATGATGTGTCACAAGGTGGGGGTTCCCATTTGACATATCAAAGTGAGGTTAGCTGGAGGTGAGGAGGTGATTGACAGACTTTTAACAAATGCAAAATTAAACTTCCCCCTGTATATCTAAATTGACGTGTTTTTTCTTTTTTTTTTTAATTTTTCTATTTAACAAAGTTATTAAGGATGGTTCGTTTTGAAATGAAGGCACTGTATAATTTTTTTATAATTTCAGTT
This sequence comes from Diaprepes abbreviatus, assembly GCA_034092305.1. Lineage (NCBI taxonomy): Eukaryota > Metazoa > Arthropoda > Insecta > Coleoptera > Curculionidae > Diaprepes > Diaprepes abbreviatus. The sequence continues at coordinate 931,535 of JASJET010000247.1, forward strand.
CAAAATTCGCTACACCATTTTTGTTACATTCTGTATAATATTACATCGAAACTATATCACATATTCTTATCATCAAGAATGTTTAAAAACTTAAATTATAAACACTGACATTTATTTCCTTTAATACTTTTTGCTTGGTAAAGCAAGTATCAAATACTTGAAATCCGAGATAAGGAACATTCTTTAGATTTTAATCTTTCAAATGAATTTATGCAAACTTTGAGATAAACTATTTATATAACTAACAATTTTAGAACATATTAGTTTTTGTGGCTGGAATATATATAATCAATTATTCAATTTTAAAAAAATAGGGTTGATCCACTAGAAATCACTTGGAGCATGTTGCTCAACATTTTGTTAACGGAAAACAAAGTTGTGTCTCTAACCCATTTATTTCCGTTAATTATTCCCTATGGACATTTGTTTTAGTTTCCTATGTCAAAAATTGATCTTCAGATAAATATTTGCATTGGTAGCATTCTTTATCAGCGAAAGGAATGTTATTTATTTATGTAAAAAGAAACAGAAATACACTTACTTATATCAGAAAAATATAAACATTATTATACTTATAATATTAGAAAAACATCACAATTGAACAGTATATCTACTTTTAAATTAGAATTTCTGGTAACTATTAAGTCATACTGTACCATGTTAAAATATATAATATATTTAGGGGCATAGATTGAGAACATGCACTTCGCAAAAATACCTATTTTGGAGGTTAAATTCTCAACATTTCATAAACCATTTTCCTTCATTACCATCGTATGCCTGCTCTTTTTTTGGTTAAATTTTAAATAAAATTAACCCCCTATTTCACTAACATGGTTTAGCTTTAAAACCGGTTTAAACTGACAAGAGAAACAATAGGTCAAGCAAGTTTTGAGCTTTAAAATTTAAAGACAAAAAAATCATTTTATTTTTATTATTAAATGGCCAAAAATGGAAAGTTTTGTTTATTTTCAGAAGACAACCATCTGTACTACAGATTTCAAGGTTTTATCTGTGGGTTTTTATTCTTAGCATTCCTATATGAGCGTTTACTTGTTGACATATGTGATATAAAATTATACCAATATCATAAGCAGAACAAAATTGGCCAACTAGAAAATCTAACTTCCATGGCAACTAGATCGGATTGAGGTTTTAAATCTTCCTCTTAGTGAAACTGGCGGTAACAGCCAGATTAACTAAGAACACCCGATCTAGTTGCCATGGAAGTTGGTTCTAGTTGGCTAGTTGTTTTACGTTAAGAAGTAAAACAATAAAAATCCGACAACCTAACCTCCAAAAAAGGTGCATCTTGAGGAGATATATCTTAAAAATTGAACGTTGCGGCGAAATCTCATTTTCATTTTTACAATCTACACACTATAATACATGTTTTATTTTAGGGTGGTTTAGAATCACTAAATAATAACCGAATTTTTAGTATAAGATGCACAGCACATTCTAAACACCTATCAAACAATGACTATTTCCAAAATTCACACTAAATACCTTCCATTTCTTATAAACTATATCGTTTCTCCCTTCCTAAAATGTCAAACAACACCTGACTATCACTTTTTTCATCGTCACTGGTAAGGTCTCCCTTTATATCCTCAATTAAATTTTCCTCCAACTCATACCTACCAGTGTTGTGTTCGTAGCCTCGACCTAAGAGTAAAAATATCTCAAAATAGTTTTTCTCAAACAGCAGCAAAAGCATTAAAAATTTTCACTTATCACTACATAGTATAAAACAAAGTCGCTTTCTCTGTCCCTATGTCCCTTTGTATGCTTAAATCTTTAAAACTACGCACCGGATTTTGATGCGGTTTTTTTCAATAGATAGAGTGATTCAAGAGGAAGGTTTATATGTATAATAACATCCATTAAATAGTGGAGAAATACTGTTATTTTTGAGGTTTCTAATGTGATGTCGTTAATTATCATATTTTTTTCCGCTTACATTGCAAACGCAGGCTGAACCCTACGAGATTTATCAAAATAATGTACTAATTATTTGTACACATTGAAAAGGTCTACAGAAAACTCCGCGATGGTATATGTCTATCTCTCATGGATATCCCACAATAACATTTTTTTGTCATTTACTTTTTACGACAAATAATGGCAAATTTTGAAGCGATTTTAACCAATACAGCATTAATCCTTATCCAATTAAATAGCTTAAATACATTGTTGATTTAATATAGATCTATATGGTCCTTTACAGAACAAGATTTAAATGAATATTTTCGAAGATATTACAGATTTAAAATTGCGGGAAGTAGCGCTTGCGGCGGTACTGGCCGACCGGGGCGGCGGCAGCGTGCCTATAAATAGCGCGTCGGAGGCCGATGTAATAATTGTTGTAAAAATAAAATAAATAGTCACAGTTTTTCTGTAGTGTATTTAGTATCAGCATTGCACCCGTGCGAAGCCGGGGCGGGTCGCTAGTTTTTAATACTTACCAGTTTTCCCTGTTTGTCGTGTCTGAGGGGCAGACTTTATTTTATGGATCACATGGCCTGATATACCACAGAGGCATATAAAAAGGCCTGACATATTTATCGGTGACATCATATCCCCATTCATTTCGACTGCTATAACTAGTATGAATACTTCCTAAAAAAAATATTAGTGATTTTTTTTATCACAGATATGTTCAGTGGTGGCTTTTCCTTAGGTTTGCAGGTTTGAGCATCCCCTGGTGCCTAAGGGGTTTTATACATATCTATGTGTAAATGTACCCAATAATTCAAATCTTAACCTTAAGTTTCAAACTGAAGTTAATTATCCTACAATATTTTTATCACCAGTTAATTCCGATGAAATTTTTCGAACACTTATGAGTTTACCTAATAAATTTTCAGCGGGACTGGACGACGTGCCCGTATATGTTTTAAAATTTGTCGCACACTGCATAAGTAATCTCTTAGCAAATATTGTTAATGAAAGTTTTGCCACACAGATCTTTCCTACTAATCTCAAGACAGCCAAAGTGATTCCTATATTTAAAAAAGGGGATCGCCAGTGCATCAAAAATTACAGACCAATCTCGCTGCTTCCAGCAGTGTCAAAGGTCTTTGAAAAAGTTATATATACTAGAATACTTGAACATCTAAACAGACTCAATATCCTGAGTAAAAATCAGTTCGGCTTTAGACCTAACAAATCTACTGAAATGGCAATATTTAACACAATTTCCTATATAAATGAAAGAATTGACACAAATGATAAAGTGGCAGGCACCAAAGCTTGGTGCGTATGGGGTCAGAGGTGTTGCTGCCAGTTTGCTGCAATCCTACTTATCGGATAGGCAGCAAACAGTCTGCTTTGCTAAAAATAATCATCATTACTTTTCAGATAGAACTAAATTGTTGCAGGGGGTACCTCAGGGCTCCATTTTGGGACCCATATTATTCTTAATATATGTAAACAATCTGGGGGATGGATTGGCCGCGGATAGCGTTTGCCAGTTTGCTGATGACACATCAGTGATTCTGGCGGACACTTCTATGGCAGGACTGTCTCAAAAGTGCACAAACTCTGCATTGAAAATGCAGCAGTGGTGTTCTGATAACGGCCTCGCTCTAAACGTAGATAAAACCGGCCTCATTCTTTTTTCAAAGCATGCAATAAGGTCTGAGTCACTGCTTGTGTTGCTTGGGGGTAGATCTATACCTACTTTGGAACAGGTTAAGTTCTTGGGTGTTCATTTGGACCCCTCTTTAAACTGGGAACATCATATCTCAGCTCTTGGGGCTAGGCTTAGCAGTTTGTGTGGTGTAGTCCGAAGGCTTCGTGACGTGATCACTGCAGAGACTGTTAGGCTTTTCTACCTTGGGCAAATACAATCTCTTGTCTCTTATGGTATTTCCTTTTGGGGATCATCAAGAAAGGCTATTAATATATTTAAAATTCAAAAGCGCATAATAAGATGCATCTTTCACCTACATCCATGAGCTTCATGTCGACCATTTTTTACTCAGTTTAAGTTGCTTACTGTTCCCTCATTATACTTTAGATCTTTAGTCATACTTGTCAGAAGGAATACGGAATTATTTCCACTAAATAGACAGTTTTATGGGGGAAACATGGTTATGACTACCAGAGGGGCGAATGACCTAAGGGTACCTTTACATAACTCCACCTTCTATGAGAGAGGACCATACTATATGGTGATTAAAGCTGTAAGGATGTTACCAAGAGAAATCTGGCTTACCGAGTCGATTAATTGCTTTAAGAGACGCGTAAATGAATGGCTTTCTGATAGGTGCTTTTACTCTTTCAATTTTAATGAATAGTTTTTGTAATGTCAATATTTTTAATTTAATATTTTTTGTTTAGTGGATTTTTCTCAAGCATTTGTTTTGTGTGTAAAAATGTTATTCCTTTTAAATTAGAATATCTTATTTTGTAAACTGTAAAACTTTGTTCAGTTTAAACTGAGTTTCTTATTACTACTTTTTTAAATTATCTTGTATCTGTCTTTTTCTTCTTTTGTTTTCCTTTGTGTAAGGTTCCTATTGAAATGTCGATTAGTTTTTATATTAACTGTAGTTAGATCGACATATTTATAATTCTTAATGTTAAACATTTCTTTCTCTGACGTTGCTTTGTTATGTGATCATAATTTTGTTGGCAAATAAAGGATATTATTATTATTATTATTATTAATATACTATTGGAATTGCAACCCCCACTTTTTTAAGGCACTATCCGCCACTGAACATCTTGTAGTTGAGTAACACTGCACAAAAAAAAACTTACTTTAAATATTCCTGCAATGGCAAGAGTTAAGCTCGAAGTATAGGTAACCAAAGTAACCTCACTAAATTCCATAAAAAACGCTATAAAGGCTCCTAATAATACTTTCAGCGATAACATTACAAATTTGTGCAAGTCCATGAAACCGAATATCTGGCAACTTCGAACAACATCAAAGCCTAAAAAAAATCACTTGTTATTGATGATAATTTCACTACAATATTCATTATTACCTTCATTCCACAAAGCAAAAGGTAACACTGATGCGATCATCCATGGTTGCATATGATAGATCATATCTATAGGATTGTTCATACCCATCTTGGACTTCTGAAGCAACAGTTGAACACAGGTCCATCTCAAACCGCTCGAGATTGATGCGATAAGCAACAATATGAAGCCAAGAAAATTAAACTGAGTTGATTGGTATGTAAATAGTATGAGACCAGTAGTTATCATGAAAACGATTCCACACAGGCTCCAAGATTTTTTCTCTAATTTAAATAAAATAGAAAAGAACAGTATGAAAACTATAGTGGTTGATTTAGTCATTGTGTATAGGGATACGGTGATGAGTTCCAGGCCCCAATTTGAAAACCCTATATCTATTCCACTAAATAAACCTGTAGGAGCCACGGTAAGAATGTAGTCCTTCCATTCTACCACAACATGTTGTTTGTTCTGCTTTTTCGTCAGGCAGAGCCGAACTAAAGCTGCTAGTATGAATTTGACTATCATATGGACTAGAACTGTTAACAGGGGAAATGGAAACCTCTGAAATAAAATTTAGAAAATTGATAGTAATTTTTTTTGGTAAAGGACAAAGCAAAAATTATAAAAATACCTGTAATAACCATCTCTGATAAAAGGTGAGCCCCACAGATGGTATGTAATATGTCCCAATAAGGGCTCCAGTAAAAACGGCCGACCAAAGACATGATGGTGTACAAAATTTGCGCTTCATTGGCTCAAAATCTACAGTTTCTGATTCACCAAAATTCTCATCAGCCTTATCTACAGCTGTGTATTTTATGTTCCTTTTATTTCCAAACATATTGTAATAAACACGCTATCGCCCACACCATTGCACCGCTTTTTTTAAGGCAATTTTTCGGTTAATTAACATGCTATAAATAAGGTCATTTAATAAATCATTATACAGGAAAATCGTCTATGTTATCTTAAGGTTTCTCACATTTTTTCTTATCAAAAATTGTTTAAACATAACACAAAGTGCATCGACGTGTAAAAATTTTGAGGTAAACAAATAAAAGTGTCAAACACAAAGTGTCAAATGTCAGTGACCCAGCTGATTTCTAAAAATAAATATTGTTTTAGAGCCTTTTACATGGCAAAGAGAGAGAGGGAGCAAATACGGTGTTGTACTATTTCTCTTACTCCGAAACGCGATTGTTCGGGGAGGATTCAGAACAAGAGAAATATCATAACTTCCTTATTCACTCCTCACCACACACCGCCTCCAATAAGAAAAAACTGAATATTATCAACAAGTGTTAATACCACTTCTTTTTAAAGAAGAATATCATAGGTTATGTCACCTTTCATCATAGATATATAAAAATAGATAGCGGGTTTCAGTGGACTAACTGGGTTTAGTGTGAGAGGGACGCAAAGATTTAAGTGGATAGTCTTTCTCCTACTAATGGGGCAAAGCTAAGCTTTACAAGTACTGGTCGTTTATGAGGGGGCACCAGTAAGTTACCCGAAGTGCTTCGATTTTAACGAAACCATAATATGTTATTGAGGATGCGAAAATAAGAGACACATATTTTTTTTATCGGGAGTGAATACCGCGCCTAAGAACAGTTTTTTGGAAATGTCTCAAGTTCTAGTTATGATATCTTTACAAAACAAAGTGTAAATTACTTGTTATTTGAAACGATGCAAAAGTATGCTGGTTATATTTTAATTAGAACTTGAGATATTTCAAAAAAACGGTTTTTTGGGCCAAGTTTAAGCGCCGTTTTCGCCCCTCTTAAAATGAATCTACGCCGATAAAAAAAATATCTATTTCTTTTCTTCGTGTCCTCTACAACAAATTATAGTTTCGGCAAAATCGGAATTAGACACTATTATTTTCTTTCTTAAATTGTGTTTTCAATCTGAGTCATAACTATCTGTATATGTCTATGACTTTCATTAATAACAGGTTTCTACCGATAATTGGTGATTACAGTTTTCTTCAAGAATATTTATTGAAAACGCCACTATTTCTATGACATTTCTGTAGTTCGTTATTTTCAATTTTATGACAAAAAATAGGCTTTTTTTACTTGACAGGTTTTTATAATTGAAAAAAAAAATTACACGTGCTTGGTATAGTAATTCCAGAAGGTTCTCAAAATGGGTAATGACGAGTCAACTTCACCACGGCGTAGTCCTCTATGTACAATTGGGGCCAAAGCTTTATCTAGCCCGGTATCTAATGCGTCCTGTACTACTCCTGTTGATAAGACCCAATTTTCTTGTTCTGAGAGGAAGACCACTAAATGAGCCAGAATTGCATCAGAATTATAGGTGAGTTCATTTTTCAATGAATATTTAGATATTAGAGACTCTAGTAAGAAAATAAACTAGATTATAGTTACAGTTACTGTTTCGCTGTGGTTAAATAACATATTTTTCCTTTCCAGCTAGTTTGATTTTTTTTATAATTCAATTTTCTACCTCGTACGAGGTGTGCGTGAAAGAATTTTTAAAAAACACTTCATTTTCCTAAATTTCATTTAATCTTTTTCTTTTAGCGCCTAAAGACATAATTCTTCTTACTCTTAACTTAACATGTGGTGCAATGGACCTAACTCTCTACATGGCAAAGGGGGCTGTGATTGGCAGAAAATTGGTGAGTTTGTATGATATTTAAGAGCAGCAGAACGCTTCAAAACCTAACTTTTTCACACAAACACCATCTGGCAATGCAACACAATGACATGGTTTTACACAATTATTTTCATAACAGGGCAGGAAGATTAGGACTATCAAGATTTCTCGGTATACCTGTAATGCCTCCAATAATATCCTAAGAGTTGGTAAAAATCTTTCTAATAATAGTAATAATATTCAGTCTCCAAATAACCCAGGAGGTCCTAGCAATAGCACAAACAATACCAAATGATTAGTTCATCGAACTTATTAAATTTACAGATATTATACTTTTTACATGTGTATATTGTGTTTTACATAATTTTTAGGTGTTTTAATTGTGATGTATGAAATATGTAAAATAATTTAATTTTTACTTTTGAAAAATGTGTTGTTTCTACCTGTTTTACTAAGATTGATGTATTGTTTCAGTAAACACGTTTTTAAAGGTAAAAATATACAAGGTTTTTCCTTATATTTTGACTTTCTCTGGTGATTTTACTATTGAAGAATTAAAATAAAACTTCAAGTGTATATTACCAAATATTAAAATAGAGCTTAAAATCCCTTTTCAAAAATATATATGTTGCTGATGTTTACTCCAACTGTCTTTGAAGTATTTAGCTGATAACATAACACAATAGCCATGAATATAGATGAACAATTGAAGGAAGTTTGAGTAAATTGTCAAACAAAATTGTTTGACAATTCATTCGAATAAACTATCAAACAATATTGTTTGACAGTTTATTCAAAGTTTAATGTTTTCAGCTAAATATTTCAACATAAGCAAACAACATATTTTTGAAAAGGGAATTTTAAGCTCTACTTAAAAATTTAGTAATATACTGGGTGTTCAATTCAAAAATAGTGAGTTTATTTAAAAAAATATATTTGTTTTTTTTTGGTACCATTCTTACGAGATAGAAAAAATTTGGCAACTTATGTATTTAAGGTTTTTTCTAACTCCTATAATAAAATCACCAGAGCTTGTCAAAATATAATGAACAACCCTGTATATATACAAAATTTTAACATTTTATATGTAAAAGTATAAACTAAACATATAAGACAAAGAAGTGCGACAGTTTCCATTCAAACTCTCCTTCAGAAAGCGTGTCAGTTTAGAATCCCTGAAAATATTGAAATTAATGCTTATACTATCTACAAAATCATACATGAATACTTCAGGCAGTAAGACATCACCAATATATTTCATTCCGGAACACGTTTTTTTCTGTCAGATAGACTGTTAATCCGGTTTCCAAGGGCAAGAAGGGACTTGTTAATATTAGCCCCTTCTTTAAACCTAGCTCTTCTAAAACCAGTCACAGAACTCCATTATCTATAAACTTGTTACACTGAGTGGGACCGACTGCTGTCAGTATTAGCATCTGTTAGATGTTGTTTTCCTTCTGTTACCTTGCTCCAACAAAGAAAACAATTTTTACAGGTTATTAATTTCATTCTAAGGTTTAAAGGAGGTCCAGGATTTAACAAATGTTTGGCCAATTCATTTTAAATTTCAATATATGTCAGCATCATGTCAAAGTGTCATTAAGAGCCCAGTTTTTTTTTAAATATTTAAAGCAAGCTTTCAATATTTTGAAAAGACCATCAATCAACCGTAACTAATCGGAACATCGATTTTATAATTTTTACAGTGTTTTACGTGGATAATAAATTTTTAATATTGTATTTATTTACCTTGTATTTTATGTAATTTTCGAGTATTTTGTGATGTATGAAATATGTTTAGTTTATACTTTTGGAAAGTATGTTGTCATTTGCTATCGGGTCTATTTGAAATCGCTTAGGTTGCTCAACATTTTTGATTTGTTTATTTTTTTTTTGGCTGCCATTTTAAAGTTTACTTTGGAACTGTTTTTCGGTTGAAAACAAGTTTCCCGCAAATGTATCTAACTTTGTTAATTTTATAGATATCGAGACAAAATAAAAGGTAAAATTATCAGAATGATATGTTCCAGATATTTTGTCCTTATACAGTGTAACCAGCTTTATTCGAAATTTTGACTTTGGCATCAACTTCTGCTTCAATAACGATGAAAATTAACCAAAAAAGTAGTATCACGTGATTAGCATTATCTGTCAAAATTTAATTTGTTTCAAAAAAAAATTCAAATGTGGAGTTATATATCAAAATATCGAAAAAAGTTATTAGCAAAAGTTTATCTAAACATAATTGTTTGCCCATTTTTAGAAAATTGCACCACTGTTGCAAAAGAAAACTCAAAGCAACTGACATAAAACTTCTTAGTTTTGATAATGCTTCATTCCAGACATATTTTGTTTAAAGTAGGGCTATTAAAATTTGGTCACATGTGCAATGCTTATTTGTCTTTGACTCTGTATAAGGTAACTTCATAAAATAACTATTTTTGAAAACTTAATTTGTTTTTAAAAGTAATACACATTATAATTACGATAAACAAGTAACGCAGTGTCATCAGAAAAATTTTTTTATATTATGATTATTTTATTAGAAAATGTGAGTCTTTTCAATTAAACTATTTTCTTAATATTAATGTGTATTACTTTTAGACACAAACTACGTTTTTAGATATAATTATTTTATGAAGTTACCTTATACAGGGTCAAAAACAAGTAAACTTAGCATCATATGGGACCAAATTTTAATAACCCTATTTGGATTTTGTAGAAAAACACACATTCACTATAGTGCTACTTTAAACAAAATATGCCTGGAATGAAGCATTGTCAAAACTAAGAAGTTTTATATAGGTTGCGTTGAGTCTTATTTTGCAACAGTGGTGCAATTTACAAAAAAAATGGGCAAAAAATCGAAACTATCTTATACAGCTGAAATTTTGCATATGGGCTAAAAATTGCATTTAGAAAAACTATTTCTAATAACTTTTTTTGATATTTTGAGATATAACCCCACAGTTGATGTTTTGGTTAATTTTCATCTCAATCGAAGCAGAAATTCATATCAAAGTCAAATTTTGAATAAAGCTGTTAATACAAAAAAATCTTCTATGATGCTGACTTTAATGTACGTATAATATTACGTCAGTAATGAGGAAAGTGAAGAACAAAATCTAAAAGTGAAAGTTAATTTTTAAATGGGACGTTGAGTCTTGCAAAATTATAAGACCCATTTTTAATTTTTTTTCTTATATTGATTTAATATACAACTACTTATTTTTTATATAATTTTTCAAAAATGCCCAAAACTTTATTTTGACAATATTTAAAATTGAATATCTCAAAACGGACTGAGTGAAACGTTATTAAATTAAAACAGATTTCATCTCTTTATGATATAAATATATGTTAAAGATTTGGTGGGTGAGACTCGACTAGTTCCAGAGTTAAAAATGCATCAAAATTGGCCAAAAGTTGCGTTATACGCACACAAAATTTAACGGTAATTAATGGTAAAATTCCACTTAAAAAAGGGGCATTTTTTTTTCAAGTTAATTTCAACAGTACATAAGAAGAAGTAAGATAAACAAAAACGAGTTGTCAATGAGGGGTGGGGAGGCTTTCCACACTTCTAATATCTATTTATTTATTTATTCAATACAAACTCTACAGATACATTAATACCTTTATATATATATATATATATATATATATATATATATATATATATATATATATATATATATAAATTATGATGTGTATGTGTCCTTTTTTTTTTTTATCAAAGTATCACCTCTATTTAATATAGAAATAGTCATTTTTTTATGTTAATAATAATTAATAACTTTGTCGTGTGTTTATATAGCAAAGAGGTGTAATTTGTGTTATTTTCATAATTTTTCACTTAGTCCCTTTTCAAATATCCACCTTTAAATATTGCTAAAATACAATTTTGGGTATTTTTGAAAGATTAAATAAAAAAAAACAAAGTTTTCAAGCTTGAAACGTCTCTAGCAAGTAGTTCTCTATACAAAGAAAAAAATTTAATCGAGCTTTTATTCCTTTTAATAATTTTGCAGCATTAAAAGTCCCATTTTAAGTTAACTTTCGCTTTATAGTTATGAATTTTTTTCTTCACTTTCCTCACTACTTGGGTAATATTATATAAGGACAAAAAATCTAGAGTATATCATGCTGATAATTTTTATTTGTATTGTGTTTTGATATCTTTAAAATTAACTGAGTTAGATACATTTGCGCACAACTTGTTTTCAGTCAAAAAAACGGTTTGAAACAAACTTAAAATATCCCCCAAAAAAAAGTACGAGCCTAAAATTGTTTTTAATCATAGTTTTGAACTATGAACAACCTTGAGATGATTTCTAATGGATCGACTGTGAGGATTTTAGTAAGTACTGTTTTAATTATAAGAACTTATCAGAAAATGTTGTATCTAATAAATAAAAACACTGTAGAGCTGTACTAAATGAATACTGTCATAAAACAGCTATATCATTTTAAAAACGGAGAAGTTGATGTTGTTTTGAAAGAACTGAGCTCAAAACGAGACTTTGCCAAGATGTTGACATGTATAGAAGTTTAAAATTAACTGATGGAAAACTTCTTAAATCCAGGACCATCTTTAGCCTTTAGAATGAATACTAAAATTGATAACCTGTAAAAATTGATTTCTCTGTTGGAGCAAGGTAATAGGAGGAAAACACAACATCCAACAGATGCAATGCTGAAAGCAGTCAGTCCCATACCAAACTAAGCATGATAGATCTTGCTGGAAGTAAATGGAGTTCGGTGACCGGTTTTATAGAAGCTAGGTTTAAAGAAGGAGCTACTATTAACAAGTCGCTTCTTGCCCTTGGAAACTGTATTAACCGTTTATCAGATGGAAAGAACCATGTTCCATACGGGTATATCTAGAATGAACTATATTGATGATGTCTTATTGTTTGAAAAAGCATAATAATGAGTTTAATTGTTCTGATACGGAATTAATGATGTATAACTGCATGTTTTTTTCAATAGTTTCAATTCAAAGCTATGTTCGAAATTGTTTATAGAAACCTTCTTGAAATTTTGATAGAAGATTGTAACTGTATTTTTTTACACCCTGTATAAAATGTATATATTAAATATTAACAAAATATGAATTTTAAAATGTTATAACCAGATTCACTAAGAAGGTTTAAGACTTAGAATTGATGTAGTTGCCTTGGAAATTGGATTTTCTCGATGACCAGTTTTGTTTTTGTGATAATATTGTTTTAATTGTATTTTAAAGGTTCAAAACTTGCTTGACTTATTGTTCCATTTTCTACTGTCAATATAGACCGGTTTTACGGTTAAACCATGTTAGTGAATTAGGGGGAAATTTTATGTAAAATAGTTTTAAAATCGTTAAAAATGTAAATTATATTAATTTTCAAAAAACAAATAAATTATAGATTTTTCAAATTCAAGTGTTTTTTTTTTGGAAATTATATTTCTGAATATCACATATAAGGCCTACATAGACGTAAGAGAAATTAATATTATTTAATATAGATTGCGGAATGATTTAGAATTTTTTACAATTCCTTTGATTCACAGTCAAATATCGGAAGCAATGTCAATTCGTCACTGGTCGGAAGCTTTCATTCCTCAACGTGAATAAGAGAACAAGCCTTTTCATTTTCCTCTTTTTCTCTTCAAAGACTCACAATAATTCTACCCCTATTGTAGTTTCTCAATTATTTCAACAATTTTCTTTTAAAAACTCTATGTTATTTAGAGTGAAAAATCATATCTAACAAAATTAAAGCAGGGAAAAAACAAGAGCAAATATAATCCTTAAAACCATTAATAAGATATTGAGTAGGAATAATCGTGATTAAAGAAGGAGAAAAGATCCTTTTTGATTGAAAAAAAAAATAAATTGTTATTTTCTTGGAACATACTCTACACGAAAAAAAGAAAGGACAATACGGGGTCATGTCATCTCTTTTATTCCGAGTCGCAATTGGCCGACGAGTGCTTCAAAATCATAGAAGGAAGAGAGATAGCATGATCCCGTATTCGCGCTTTCTCTCTTTGTCATGTATCGCGCGCGGACTATTGCATGTTCCCTCAAGTAGTGTATTACTGCCCTCGATTCAAGAGTTTTAAGCTCAGGTGCGTCAAACCCTGAGTAGCTCCGAGCAAATCTGAATAAAGCGGTAAAAATTAATTGGAACAGTATATAGCCTACAAATTATTTTTTTTTCAGAATTTGTGTTTTTAATACACATAGCGTATCATATTGAAGACAAAAAGGTAAAAATATTACATTATTACTTATTAGTTTTGAATTTTGTCGGGTATCATGGCATTTTAGGTCATAAATATTTTGCAATTCGTTAAAAAAACCATGTAGGTAAGTTCGATATTTTGTGAAATAATCTTATTTTTGTGTCTCCATTTCATGTATAAAATGTTTTTTTACCCAAAAATAGCATCTAAAAATGATAACTGATAGCTGTTAGGGCTTTATACATCAAATATTTTTTTTTGTGCTTGAGGGGTAAGGGGAAAGCAGATCTGACAAGCGCCGAGGCTTAATGCACTACTTGAATAAAGCGAGGGTTTCTTGCACCTGTACAGCTCCGAGCTGTTCATGCTAATGAATCGAGGGCAGTATAAAAATAAATGTTTTAGAGCCTTTTACATGGCAAAGAGAGAGAGAGAGCAAATACGGTGTTGTACTATTTCTCTTACTCCGAAACGCGATTGTTCGGAGAGGATTCAGAACAAGAGAAATATCATAACTTCCTTATTATTCGCTCCTCACCACACACCGCCTCCAATAAGAAAAAACTGAATATTATCAACAAGTGTTAATACCACTTCTTTTTAAAGAAGAATATCATAGGTTATGCCACCTTTTATCATAGACACATAAAAATAGATAGCGGGTTTCAGTGGACTAACTGGGTTTGGTGTGAGAGGGACGCAAAGATTTAAGTGGATAGTCTTTCTCCTACTAATGGGGCAAAGCTAAGCTTTACAAGTACTGGTCGTTTATGAGGGGGCACCAGTAAGTTACCCCAATTGCTTCGATTTTGACGAAACCATAATGTGTTATTGAGGATGCGAAAATAACAGACACATATTTTTTTTATCGGGAGTGAATACGGCGCCTAAAAACAGTTTTTTGGAAATTTATCAAGTTCTAGTTGTGATATTTTTACAAAACAAAGTGGAAATTACTTGTTATTTGAAACGATGCAAAAGTATGCTGGTTATATTTTAATTAGAACTTGACATATTTCAAAAAAACGGTTTTTTCCCCTCATAAAATGAATCTGCGCCGATAAAAAAAAATATGTAATTCTTTTCTTCGTGTCCTCTATAACAAATTATAGTTTCGGCAAAATCGGAATTAGACACTATTACTTTCTTTCTTATATTAGGTGTTTTCAATCTGAGTCATAACTATCTTTATATGTCTATGACTCTCATTAATAACAGGTTTCTACCGATAATTGGTGATTACAGTTTTCTTCAAAAATATTTATCGAAAACGCCACTATTTCTATGACATTTCTGTAGTTCGTTATTTTCAATTTTATGACAAAAAATAGGCTTTTTTTACTTTACAGGTTTTTATAATTGAAAAAAAAATTACACGTGCTTGCTATAGTAATTCCAGAAGGTTCTCAAAATGGTTAAGGACAAGTCAACTTCACCACGGCGTAGTCCTCTACGTACAACTGGGGTCAAAGCTTTATCTTTACCGGTATCTGAAGCGTCCTGTACTACTCCTGTTGATAAGACCCAATTTTCTTGTTCTGAGAGGAAGACCACCAAATGAGCCAGAATTGCATCAGAATTATAGGTGAGTTCATTTTTCAATGAATATTTAGATATTAGAGACTCTGGTAAGGAAATAAACTAGATTATAGTTACTGTTTCGCTGTGGTTAAATATCATATTTTTCCTTTCTAGCAAGTTTGATTTTTTTTATAATTCAATTTTCTACTTCGCACGAGGTGTGTGCGTGAAAGAATTTTTAAATAAACACTTCATTTTCCTAAATTTCATTTAATCTTTTTCTTTTAGTGCCTAAAGACATAATTCTTCTTAGTCTTAACTTAACATGTGGTGCAATGGACCTAACTCTCTACATGGCAAAGGGGGCTGTGATTGGCAGAAAATTGGTGAGTTTGTACGATATTTAAGAGCAGCAGAACGCTTCAAAACCTAACTTATTCACACAAACACCATCTGGCAATGCAACACAATGACATGGTTTTACACAATTATTTTCATAACAGGGCAGGAAGATTAGGACTATCAAGATTTCTCGGTATACCTGTAATGCCTCCAATAATATCCTAAGAGTTGGTAAAAATCTTTCTAATAATAGTAATAATATTCAGTCTCCAAATAACCCAGGAGGTCCTAGCAATAGCACAAACAATACCAAATGATTAGTTCATCGAACTTATTAAATTTACAGATATTATACTTTTTACATGTGTAGATTGTGTTTTACATAACTTTTAGGTGTTTTAATTGTGATGTATGAAATATGTAAAATAATTTAATTTTTACTTTTGAAAAATGTGCTGTTTCTACCTGTTTTACTAAGATTGATGTATTGTTTCAGTAAACACGTTTTTAAAGGTAAAAATATACAAGGTTTTTCCTTATATTTTGACTTTCTCTGGTGATTTTACTATTGAGGAATTAAAATAAAACTTCAAGTGTATATTACCAAATATTAAAATAGAGCTTAAAATCCCTTTTTCAAAAATATATACGTTGCTTATGTTTACTCCCAACTGTCTTTGAAATATTTAGCTGATAACATAACACAATAGCCATGAATATAGATGAACAATTGAAGGAAGTTTGAATAAATTGTCAAACATAATTGTTTGACAGTTTATTCGAATAAACTATCAAACAATATTGTTTGACAGTTTATTCAAAGTTTAATGTTTTCAGCTAAATATTTCAACATAAGCAAACAACATATTTTTGAAAAGGGAATTTTAAGCTCTACTTTAAAATTTAGTAATATACTGGGTGTTCAATTCAAAAATAGTGAATTTATTTCAAAAAATATGTATATATTTTTTTGGTAATATTCTTACGAGATAGAAAAAATCTTGCAACTTATGTATTTAAGGTTTTTTCTAACTCCTATAATAAAATCACGAGAGCTTGTCAAAATATAATGAACAACCCTGTATATATACAAAATTTTAACATTTTGTCCGTAAAAGTATAAACTAAACATATAAGACAAAGAAGTGTGACAGTTTCCATTCAAACTGTGTGTTAGTTTAGAATCCCTGAAAATATTGAAATTAATGATTATACTATCTACAAAATCATACATGAATACTTCAGGCAGTAAGACATCACGAATATACCTGTATGGAACATGTTTTTTCTGTCAGATAGACTGTTAATACAGTTTTCAAGGGCAAGAAGGGACTTGTTAATATTAGCCCCTTCTTTAAACCTAGCTCTTCTAAAACCAGTCACAAAACTCCATTATCTATAAACTTGTTACACTGAGTGGGACCGACTGCTGTCAGTATTAGCATCTGTTGGATGTTGTTTTCCTTCTGTTACCTTGCTCCAACAAAGAAAACAATTTTTACAGGTTATTAATTTCATTCTAAGGTTTAAAGAAGGTCCAGGATTTAACAAATGTTTCGCCAATTCATTTTAAATTTCAATATATGTCAGCATCTTGTCAAAGTGTCATTAAGAGCCCAGTTTTTTTTTAAATATTTAAAGCAACGCTTTCAATATTTTGAAAAGACCATCAATCAACCGTAACTAATCGGAACATCGATTTTATAATTTTTACAGTGTTTTACGTGGACAATAAATTTTTAATATTGTATTTATTTACCTTGTATTTTATGTAATTTTCGAGTATTTTGGTAGATTCCTTAAATAATTGTAATGTATGAAATATGTTTAGTTTATACTTTTGGAAAGTATGTTGTCATTTGCTATCGGATCTATTTGAAATCGCTTAGGTTGCCCAACATTTTTGATTTGTCTATTTTTATTATGGCTGCCATTTTAAGTTTGCTTTGGGACTGTTTTTCAGTTGAAAACAAGTTTTCCGCAAATGTATCTAACTCTGTTAATTTTATAGATATTGAGACAAAATAAAAGGCAAATTTATCAGAATGATATGTTCTAGATATTTTGTTCTTATACAGTGTGACCAGCTTTATTCGAAATTTTGACTTTGGCATCAACTTCTGCTTTAATAAGGATGAAAATTAACCAAAAAAGTAGTATCACGAACTAAGAAGTTTTATGTAGGTTGCGTCGAGTCTTAATTTGGAACAGTGGTGCAATTTACAAAAAAATGGGCAAAAAATCGAAAACAGCTGAAATTTTGCATATGGGCTAAAAATTGCATTTAGAAAAACTATTTCTAATAACTTTTTTCGATATTTTGAGATATAACCCCACTTTTGAATTTTTTTTGGTTGATTTTCATCTCAATTGAAGCAGAAATTGATATCAAAGTCAAATTTTGAATAAAGCTGTTAATACAAAAAATCTCATATGATGATGACGACTTTAATGTACGTATAATATTACCTAAGTAATGAGGAAAGTGAAGAAAAAAAATCTAAAAGTAAAAGTTAATTTTTAAATGGGGCATTGAGTGTTGCAAAATTATAATTTTAATTTTTTTTCTTATATTGATTTAATATAGAACTACTTATTTTTTATATAATTTTTCAAAAATGCCCAAAATTATATTTTGGCAATATTAAAAGTTGAATATCTCAAAATGGACTGAGTGAAAAGTTATTAAATCAATACACATTTCATCTCTTTATGATATAAGGATATGTTAAAGGTTTGGTGGGTGAGACTCGACTAGTTCCAGAGTTAAAAATGCATCAAAATTGGCCAAAAATTGCGTTATATGCACACGAAATTTAACGGTAATTAAGGGTAAAATTCCCCTTAAAAAAGGGGCATTTTTTTCTAAGTTAAATTCACCAGTACATAAGAAAATGTGCAGTAAGATAAACAAAAACGAGTTGTCAACGAGGGGTGGGGAGGCTTTCTACATTCCTAATATCTATTTATTTATTTATTCAATACAAACTCTACAGATACATTAAATACCTAATTATAGAGTTCCCCCTCCCCCTTGGGATTCACATCTGCGTAATGTATATATATATATATATATATATATATATATATATATATATATATATATATATATTTAAATTATGATGTGTATGAGCCCTTTTTTTTTTAAGTATCGCCTCTATTTAATATAAAAATAGTAAATTTTTTTATGTTAATAATAATAACTTTGTCGTGTGTTTATATAGCAAAGAGGTGTAATTTGTGTTATTTTCATAATTTTTCACTTAGTCCCCTTTCAAATATCCACCTTTAAATATTGCTAAAATACAATTTTGTGTATTTTTGAAAGATTAAATAAAAAAAAACAAAGTTTTCAAGCTTGAAACGTCTCTAGCAAGTAGTTCTCTATACAAAGAAAAAAATTAAATTGAGCTTTTATTCCTTTTAATAATTTTGCAGCATTAAAAGTTCCGTTTTAAGTTAACTTTCGCTTTATAGTTATGAATTTTTTTCTTCACTTTCCTCACTACTTGGGTAATATTACATAAGAACAAAAAATCTAGAGTATATCATGCTGATAATTTTTATTTGTATTGTGTTTTGATATCTTTAAAATTAACTGAGTTAGATAGATTTGCGCACAACTTGTTTTCAGTCAAAAAAACGGTTTGAAACAAACTTAAAATGTCCCCTCAAAAAAAGTACGAGCCTAAAATTGTTTTTAATCATAGTTTTGAACTATGAACAACCTTGAGATGATTTCTAATGGATCGACTGTGAGGATTTTAGTAAGTACTGTTTTAATTATAAGAACTTATCAGAAAATGTTGTATTTAATAAATAAAAACACTGTAGAGCTGTACTAAATGAATACTGTCATAAAACAGCTATATCATTTTAAAAATGGAAAAGTTGATGTTGTTTTGAAAGAACTGAGCTCAAAACGAGACTTTGCCAAGATGTTGACATGTATAGAAGTTTAAAATTAACTGATGGAAAACTTGTTAAATCCAGGATCATCTTTAGCCTTTAGAATGAATACTAAAATTAATAATCTGTAAAAATTGATTTCTCTGTTGGAGCAAGGTAATAGGAGGAAAACACAACATCCAACAGATGCAATGCTGAAAGCAGTCAGTCCCATACCAAACTATGCATGATAGATCTTGCTGGAAGTAAATGGAGTTCGGTGACCGGTTTTATAGAAGCTAGGTTTAAAGAAGGAGCTACTATTAACAAGTCGCTTCTTGCCCTTGGAAACTGTATTAACAGTTTATCAGCTGGAAAGAACCATGTTCCATACGGGTATATCTAGAATGAACTATATTGATGATGTCTTATTGTATGAAAAAGCATAATAATGAGTTTGATTGCTCTGATACGGAATTAATGATGTATAACTGCTAGTTTCCGTGCAAGTGAAGGATGTTTTGTTCAATAGTTTCAATTCAAAGTTATTTTCGAAATTGTTTATAGAAACCTTCTTGAAATTTTGATAGAAGATTGTAACTGTATTTTTTTACACCCTGTATAAAATGTATATATTAAATATTAACAAAATATGTAATTTTAAAATGTTTTAGCCAGATTCACTAAGAAGGTTTAAGACTTAGAACCTTGGAAATTGGATTTTCTAGATGACCAGTTTTGTTTTTCTTATAATATTGTTTTAATTGTATTTTAAAGGTTCAAAATTTGCTTGACTTCTTGTTTCATTCTCTACTGTCAATCTAGACCGGTTTTATAGTTAAACCATGTTAGTGAATTAGGGGGTAAATTTTATGTAAAATAGTTTTAAAATCGTTAAAAATGTAAATTATGTTAATTTTCAAAAAATAAATAAATTATAGATTTTTCAAATTCAAGTGTTTTTTTTTGGAAATTATATTTCTGAATATCACATATAGGGCCTACATAGACGTAAGAGAAATTAATATTATTTAATACAGATTGCGGAAGGATTTAGAATTTTTTACAATCCTTTTGCTTCACAGTCACATATCGAAAGCAATGTCACTTTATCACTGGTCGGAAGCTTTCATTCCTCAACGTGAATAAGAGAACAAGCCTTTTCATTTTCCACTCTTTCTCTTCAACGACTCGCAATAATTCTACCCACCCCTATTGTAGTTTCTCAACTATTTCAACAATTTTCCTTTAAAAACACCATGTTATTTAGAGTGAAAAATCATATCTAACATAAAATTAAAGCAGGGAAAAAACAAGAGCAAATATAATCCTTAAAACCATTAATAAGTTATTGAGTAGGAATAATCGTGATTAAAGAAGGAGAAAAGATCCTTTTTGATTGAAAAAAAAAATAAATTGTTATTTTCTTGGAACATCTCTACACGAAAAAAAGAAAGGACAATACGGGGTCATGTCATCTCTTTTATTCCGAGTCGCAATTGGCCGACGAGTGCTTCAAAATCATAGAAGCAAGAGAGATAGTATGATCCCGTATTCGCGCTTTCTCTCTTTGTCATGTATCGCGCGCGGACTATTGCATGTTCCCTCAAGTAGTGTATTACTGCCCTCGATTCAAGAGTTTTAAGCTCAGGTGCGTCAAACCCTGAGTAGCTCCGAGCAAATCTGAATAAAGCGGTAAAAATTAATTGGAACAGTATATAGCCTACAAATTATTTTTTTTTCAGAATTTGTGTTTTTAATACACATAGCGTATCATATTGAAGACAAAAAGGTAAAAATATTACATTATTACTTATTAGTTTTGAATTTTGTCGGGTATCATGGCATTTTAGGTCATAAATATTTTGCAATTCATTAAAAAAAACTATGTAGGTAAGTTCGATATTTTGTGAAATAATCTTATTTTTGTTTCTCCATTTCATGTATAAAATGTTTTTTTACCCAAAAATAGCATCTAAAAATGATAACTGATAGCTGTTAGGGCTTTATACATCAAATATTTTTTTTTTGTGCTTGAGGGGTAAGGGGAAAGCAGATCTGACAAGCGCCGAGGCTTAATGCACTACTTGAATAAAGCGAGGGTTTCTTGCACCTGTACAGCTCCGAGCTGTTCATGCTAATGAATCGAGGGCAGTATAAAAATAAATGTTTTAGAGCCTTTTACATGGCAAAGAGAGAGAGAGTACAAATACGGTGTTGTACTATTTCTCTTACTCCGAAACGCGATTGTTCGGAGAGGATTCAGAACAAGAGAAATATCATAACTTCCTTATTATTCGCTCCTCACCACACACCGCCTCCAATAAGAAAAAAACAATATTATCAACAGTGTTAATACCACTTCTTTTTAAAGAAGAATATCATAGGTTATGCCACCTTTTATCATAGACACATAAAAATAGATAGCGGGTTTCAGTGGACTCACTGGATTTGGTGTGAGAGGGACGCAAAGATTTAAGTGGATAGTCTTTCTCCTACTAATGGGGCAAAGCTAAGCTTTACAAGTACTGGTCGTTTATGAGGGGGCAACAGTAAGTTATCCGAAGTGTCCGGCTTCGATTTTGACGAAACCATAATGTGTTATAGAGGATGCGAAAATAACAGACACATATTTTTTTATCGGGAGTGAATACTGCGCCTAAGAACAGTTTTTTGGCAATTTCTCAAGTTCTAGTTACGATATCTTTACAAAACAAAGTGGAAATTACTTGTTATTTGAAACGATGCAAAAGTGTGCTGGTTATATTTGAATTAGAACTTGAGATAGTTAAAAAGGAATGTTTTGGGGGTGAAGTTTAAGGGCGGTTTTCGACTCCCTTAAAATAAATCTACACCGATAAAAGAATATATTATCACTTACTTTCGTGTCCTCTATAACAAATTATAGTTTCGTCAAAATCGGAATCAGATACTTTGGATATTTTCCTTCTTATATAAGGCATTTTCAATCTGAGTTTTAACTATCTTTATATGTCTATGACTTTCATTAATTACAGGTTTCTACCGATAATTGGTGATTACAGTTTTCTTCAAAAATATTTATTGAAAACGCCACTATTTCTGACATTTCTGTAGTTCGTTATTTTCAATTTTATGACAAAAAATAGGCTTTTTTTACTTCACAGATTTTTATAATTGAAAAAAAAATTACACGTGCTTAATATAGTAATTCCAGAAGGTTCTCAAAATGGATAAGGACGAGTTAACTTCACCACGGCGTAGGCCACTATGTACAACTGGGGCCAAAGCCTTATCTTTACCGGTACCTGACGCGTCCTGTACTACTCCTGTTGATAAGACTCTATTTTCTTGTTCTGGGGGGAAGACCACCAAATGAGCCAGAGTTGCATCAGAATTATAGGTAAGTTCATTTTTCAATGAATATTTAGATATTAGAGACTCTGGTAAGGAAATAAACTAGATTATAGTTACAGTTACTGTTTCGCTGTGGTTAAATAACATATTTTTCCTTTCTAGCAAGTTTGATTTTTTTTATAATTCAATTTTCTACCTCATACGAGGTGTGCGTGAAAGAATTTTTAAATAAACACTTCATTTTCCTAAATTTCATTTAATCTTTTTCTTTTAGTGCCTAAAGACATAATTCTTCTTACTCTTAACTTAACATGTGGTGCAACGGACCTAACTCTCTACATGGCAAAGGGGGGTGTGATTGGCAGAAAATTGGTGAGTTTATACGATATTTAAGAGCAGTAGAACCCTTTAAAACCTAACTTATTCACACAAACACCATCTGGCAATTCAACACAATAACATGGTTTTACACAATTATATTGATCAACAGGGCAGGAAGATTGGGATTATCAAGATTTCTTGGTATACCTGTAATGCCCCCGATAATATCCTAAGACCTGGCAAAAATCTTTCTAATAATAGTAATAATATTCAGTCTCCAAATAATCCAGGAGGTCCTAGCAATAGTACAAACGCTTAGATCATCGATCTTATTAAATTTACAGATATTATACTTTTTACATGTGTATATTGTGTTTTACATAATTTTTAGATGTTTTAATTGTGATGTATGAAATATGTAAAATAATTTAATTTTTACTTTTGAAAAATGTGCTGTTTCTACCTGTTTTACTCAGATTGATGTATTATTTCAGTAAACACGTTTTTAAAGGTAAAAATATACAAGGTTTTTCCTTATATTTTGACTTTCTCTGGTGATTTTACTATTGAGGAATTAAAATAAAACTTCAAGTGTATATTACCAAATATTAAAATAGAGCTTAAAATCCCTTTTCAAAAATATATATGTGGCTGATGTTTACTCCAACTGTCTTTGAAGTATTTAGCTGATAACATAACACAATAGCCATGAATATAAATGAACAATTGAAGGAAGTTTGAGTAAATTGTCAAACAAAATTGTTTGACAGTTCATTCGAATAAACTATCAAACAATATTGTTTGACAGTTTATTCAAAGTTTAATGTTTTCAGCTAAATATTTCAACATAAGCAAACAACATATTTTTGAAAAGGGAATTTTAAGCTCTACTTAAAAATTTAGTAATATACTGGGTGTTCATTTCAAAAATAGTGAATTTATTTTAAAATTATATATATTACGAGATAGAAAAAATCTGGCAACTTATGTATTTAAGGTTTTTTCTAACTCCTTTAATAAAATCACCAGAGCTTGTCAAAATATAATGAACAACCCTGTATATATACAAAATTTTAACATTTTATATGTAAAAGTATAAACTAAACATATAAGACAAAGAAGTGCAACAGTTTCCATTCAAACTCTCCTTCAGAAAGCGTGTCAGTTTAGAATCCCTGAAAATATTGAAATTAATGCTTATACTATCTACAAAATCATACATGAATACTTCAGCCAGTAAGACATCACGAATATACCTGTATGGAACATGTTTTTTCTGTCAGATAGACTGTTAATACAGTTTTCAAGGGCAAAAAGGGACTTGTTAATATTAGCCCCTTCTTTAAACCTAGCTCTTCTAAAACCAGTCGCAGAACTCCATTATCTATAAACTTGTTACACTGCGTGGGACCGACTGCTGTCAGTATTAGCATCTGTTGGATGTTGTTTTCCTTCTGTTACCTTGCTCCAACAGAGAAAACAATTTTTACAGGTTATTAATTTCATTGTAAGGTTTAAAGGAGGTCCAGGATTTAACAAATGTTTCGCCAATTCATTTTAAATTTCAATATATGTCAGCATCATGTCAAAGTGTCATTAAGAGCCCAGTTTTTTTTTAAATATTTAAAGCAACGCTTTCAATATTTTGAAAAGACCATCAATCAACCATAACTAATCGGAACATCGATTTTATAATTTTTACAGTGTTTTACGTGAATAATAAATTTTTAATATTGTATTTATTCACCTTGTATTTTATGTAATTTTCGAGTATTTTGGTAGATTGCTTAAATAATTGTAATGTATGAAATATGTTTAGTTTATACTTTTGGAAAGTATGTTGTCATTTGATATCGGGTCTATTTGAAATCGCTTAGGTTGCTCAACATTTTTAATTTGTCTTATTTTTTTTTGGCTGCCATTTTAAGTTTGTTTGGAACTGTTTTTCGGTTGAAAACAAGTTTCCCGCAAATGTATCTAACTGTGTTAATTTTATAGATAACGAGACAAAATAAAAGTGAAAATTGTCAGAATGATATGTTCTAGTTATTTTGTCCTTATACAGTGTGACCAGCTTTATTCGAAATTTTGACTTTGGCATCAACTTCTGCTTCAATAACGATGAAAATTAACCAAAAAAGTAGTATCACGTGATTAGCATTATCTGTCAAAATTTAATTTGTTTCAAAAAAAAATTCAAATGTGGAGTTATATCTCAAAATATTGAAAAAAGTTATTAGCAAAAGTTTATCTAAACGCAATTTTTTGCCCATTTTAAAAAAATTGCACCACTGTTGCAAAAGAAGACTCAAAGCAACTGACATAAAACTTCTTAGTTTTTACAATGCTTCATTCCAGACATATTTTTTTTAAAGTAGGGCTATTAAAATTTGGTCACCTGTGCAATGGTTATTTGTCTTTGACTCTGTATAAGGTAACTTCATAAAATAACTATTTTTGAAAACTTAATTTGTTTTTACAAGTAATACACATTATAATTATAATAAACAAGTAACGCAGTGTCATCAGAAAAATTTTTTTATATTATGATTATTTTATTAGAAAATGTGAGTCTTTTCAATTAAACTATTTTCTTAATATTAATGTGTATTACTTTTAGACACAAACTACGTTTTTAGAAATAATTATTTTATGAAGTTACCTTATACAGGGTCAAAAACAAGTAAACTTTGCATCACATGTGACCAAATTTTAATAACCCTATTTAGATTTTATAGAAAAACACACATTCAATATGATGCTACTTTAAACAAAATATGCCTGGAATGAAGCATTGTCAAAACTAAGAAGTTTTATGTAGGTTGCGTCGAGTCTTAATTTGGAACAGTGGTGCAATTTACAAAAAAATGGGCAAAAAATTGAAACTATCTTATAGAGCTGAAATTTTGCATATGGGCTAAAAATTGCATTTAGAAAAACTTTCTCTAATAACTTTTTTCGATATTTTGAGATATAACCCCACTTTTGAATTTTTTTTGGTTAATTTTCATCTCAATCGAAGCAGAAATTGATATCAAAGTCAAATTTCGAATAAAGCTGTTGATACAAAAAAATCTCATATGATGATGACTTTAATGTACGTATAATATTACCTAAGTAATGAGGAAAGTGAAGAAAAAAATCTATAAGTGAAAATTAATTTTTAAATGGGACGTTTAGTGTTGCAAAATTATAAGATCCACTTTTATTTTTTTTTCTTATATTGATTTAATATAGAACTACTTGTTTTTTATATAATTTTTCAAAAATGCCCTAAACTTTATTTTGGCAATATTTAAAATTGAATATCTCAAAACGGACTGAGTGAAACGTTATTAAATTAATACACATTTCACCTCTTAATGATATAAATATATGTTAAAGGTTTGGTGGGTGAGACCCGACTAGTTTTAGAGTTAAAAATGCATCAAAATTGGCCAAAATTGCGTTATACGCACACAAAATTTAACGGTAATTAATGGTAAAATTCCACTTAAAAAAGAAGCATTTTTTTTCCAAATTAAAGTCACCAGTACATAAGAAAATGTGCAGTAAGATAAACAAAAACGAGTTGTCAACGAGGAGTGGGGAGGCTTTCTACATTCCTAATATCTATTTATTTATTTATTCAATACAAACTCTACAGATACATTAATACCTAATATATATATGTTAGGTCGTGGTCGAGTGGTAAGGGTTTTTAAAAAACACTTTATTTTGCAGTCACACGACTAACAATAATTTTATTTTATTTAGGACTTTACACTTTAGTTTTACAATAACTTTCAGAGATTAAACTTTAAATTAAGATTTAAAATAACAATATATTCTGATTAACTCTACTACTCTTAGACTTGACTGACTGACTTCGCTGTGCTGACTGATGAGCGCAGGGCGAGTGCAGGTATTTATAGTATTAGGTATTTTTCCCATAATGCATTAGTTTCTTTGTTTGTTTTCGAGGAAGAGAAACAATAAGGCATTATTCATAGTCTAGACTTGTTGATGAAATATGATATTATTCTTTATTGTTTTGTTAATTCAGCGTCTAGGCTTGTTTATGATATTTGATACTTATTATTGTACTTTTAGTAAATTCAGCGTCTGGGCTTGTTTATGATATTTGAAACTGTTATTGCCTTTTTAGCAAATTCAGCATCTTTATTAAACACCTGCATCCGTTTGGATAAATAACATATTAGATTACAGTGTTTATTAACTAGACCTGCAAGGTCAGCAGTTACGTGATAAACAATAACTTAGAATATTTTAATAATATTGGGTAAATTTGGATATAACAACTCCCCCTCTTATTAAAAAGTTAGCTGCATTTTTTGCTGTAACTTTTTTAATTAGAGTTTACAATTTTAAACATAATTTTTATTAACATTTTTATTATCAGTAAATTCAAACATTTCGGTTTCTTCAATAGGTTCACTAATACGTAAACTCGGTCTTCTACGAGGTAGAATTTTTGAAAATTTCCCTCCTAATAAGGGTAATTGAGGCTTTGGAGGTGGCGGTGGAAGATTAGAGGATTCAATTCCTATCCTAATCATTTTCCTACGTTTTTTACATTTAAAGAATATGTAGACAAATATAATTGCTACTATTAAAGTTATAGAAACATAAGTGAACCAAGGAGTGTACTTTTTAATTAAAGGTTCATTAATTAAGTCATCAAGATCTTTGGAATATTGATCCAATTTGTGTTTTGCAATTTCTAGGTTTTCTAGATTTAAATCACTCATTTTTAGAGGTTTTAAATTTAAATTGTCCATAGTATTGTCTGGATAGTTTTGACAACAATTATAAGGTATTTTCATAACATTTGAATAGCTATAGTGCCATTCTGACATTTTTGACATTGTAGCTTGAACTTTAGTAGTTCCGATAAATGCAATGCATTCTGGTTGTAATGTCATAATTGTATTAGTATCGATAATTTTTGATACTGGATCAATATTTTTACATTTAATAGTAATCGGAGTTTGATCCGTTACAATTAATAACCATATATTATTACTTAAAAGTTGTACTTTATAATCTTGTGCATACACTGAAATAGTTTGACAATTTTTAGGAATATTTAGTTGAGGAGTTTTTAATAACTGTGCTTCACATATTGCGTTAGAATCTATAGGATATGAATACAAATTTTTACAAAGTTTTATATTTAACATAACTTCTTTACAATTATTAATATTTGTTAATAGAATAAATTGATCTGAATCATCACTTTTCGCGATATATTTTTGAATAGTTGGCAAAATATAATGAAGTTTAGTTCGATTATCCTTTATAGGAATTGGATATAATTGATATATTGTATACATTTCTGGTTCTACCAGTGGTATATCTAGTACAAAAATTAATTTATCAATTGTTTGAAAAGCTGATAATTCGATAATATCTAAATACGTAGCTATTTTAGCTTCTCTGATTGATAGAGGTAAATTATTCTTTTGTAGATTCTGAGATATTATTTGTAAAGCAGCTATAAGGTCTTTTGGTATAATAATCGATGTATGGATTATTTTGAGTTTTGCAAATGTAATTGCATTTAATATATCATTTACTTCGTTTTCAATAAAAGAATATGATTCCATGAGGTGTTGACAAACTCCCATTATCTGTATCTTCAATTCTAAAAGTTCTAAGTTGTCATTTATTTTATGAATTTTATCATCTATTATTTTAATATCTTCGTTGAAAGTTTGTTCATCTATCTTAAACTTCTGAAGAGTTTCATTAAAGTTTTGGATTACCGATGTTGTAACCATGATTTGTTTTTTCATCAGATTTTCTAATTCATGTTCGTCTTTTTCAATTTTATTAATGCAATTATTATAATATTCGCCGTCTGAAGCGTCTAAATTACCAGTTATGAACTTCCAAATACTTCCTGCAGCGTTAATTAAACCGCGTTTCTTTCGAGGATTAATGGAAACATCTAGCTCTACTTCTTCAAATTTAGTTTCTAAATCTTTTGATATTTGTTTAAGTAGGCTTATATGTGTTAGCAAGTCGAAATTAAAAATTTTCATTTTATCAGTTTTTCTTGTTATAGTTGATAAGAGACTGTTTAAAATATTATTGTTATTATTATAAGTTTCTCGAAGTTTATAGATGTCTTTGTATACTAGTAAAGTCCATTTATCGTTGGATACTTTAAGTTTCATTTCCCTTTGGAAATAGAGTCCAATATTATTCTCTATTGGTTTAAGAGTATATAAATATTTCTGATTTTCTTGAATTAAGGGTGTAGTTTCTCTTAAGTTCGTGCATAGCAAAAGTGTTAACCTAAAAATAAAAATAGTCAATCACTATCAGATTGATCGCATTCTAATTGAGCTTTATAAGCGTTTTTATCATCTGGGATAATAATAATATCGTCTATATAAGGTTTAAGTCTGTCAAAATTGACTTTGGTTAACTGTTTGGTCTCAAGATTTTCTAGAGTCGCTGAGTTCAAATGAATCTCTTTGATTTCAAATGGACCGTTGAATTTCTGTGCAAGTTTTCCTTTAATTTGTGATTCTTTCACATAAACTTTATCTCCAATTTTGTAATTTGCGTTATCTCGTTTTTCTGAAATATGTTCGTCAAATCGTTCTTTAGCTTTTTGTTTTGATTTCTGAGTATTACTTCTAGCTGATTCGTAATAGTGTTTAATTCTTGCATTTAAGTCTCGAATGTATTTTGAAATTAATTCTTTTTCATTATACAGGGTTTCTGGTGGTCTAGCTGATGTATGTCCAAATATTAATTCATAGGGGGTAAATCCTGTTGTTTTATTTAACGAATTATTATAACATATACAAGCATATGGTAATAACTGACAGGGGTGTTCTCTAGGATCTTCGGTTTTCATCACTCTTATCATTTCGAGTAAAGTAGCATGAAATCTTTCAAGTGAGCCGTTTGATTGAGGATGATTTACACTGGAAAAAGTAATTTTAATATTGTAAAGATTACATAGGTCTTTCATTAATTGGTTGTTAAATTCTCTTCCGAAATCACAATGGATTCTTAATGGTGTTCCATAGTGTTGGAAATATAAAAGTAGTGTATTTACTACGGATTTTGAACTTTTATCCATTAAGGGGTATGCTTGGATAAATTTAGTCAATTCGTCCCTTATGGTTAGAATATAATTTTTATTTGGGATTTCTAGTATATCAATATTTATTCTTTCAAATGGTGTTTTTGGAGTTTCGGTGATTACTAGAGGGTTATCTAAGTTTTTTCTCAGAATTTTATTCTTTTGACAAATTTCACATCTTTTAATATAGTTTTCGACATCTTTACTTAATCCTGTCCAATTATGTTTTTCTTTGATTCTTCGAATTGTTTCATTTACTCCTCTATGGAAATTTCTTTTTCCTGAATGATATTCTTGTATTATGATTGGAATTTCGTCTTTTTGAGGATTAGTTACAATATTTTGACAAATTACTAATTTTAGATCTTTTTCTGCAAAAATAAAACATATCATTTCTATTATTGGTAAATGTATGTTATTTTCCACATAGTAAGTTTTTGAATCATCAAGTATATGTCTTGAGTTGATTAATATTTTAAATAAAGTTGGAAGTGCATCTTCATTTTGGAAGGGTAATGTAGCTAGGTAATATTTTCGTTTTTTTACTGTTTTTGAGTTCAAAATGTTAATTTTATCATCATCAAATGGTGAGTGTTCTTCGTGAAAGTCTTCAATTATTTTGTAGTGAAGATCTTGCAATCTGTCTTCTTGAAATATGACAATTATATTTTTATGGTCTTTATCTAGTAATTGATTATTTGTATATCGGATTTTTGAATAATCAATCAAGCTAGTTGTCTGATAAAGGTCTGTGAATCTTTTCCATTCACTTTCCATTGTCTGGGGTGACATTAGTATATTTTCGTCTTCATGATTTTCTGAATCTGTTTCATCAGATTTTTGGTCACTATTTAGTTTTTGGTTAAAGGTACAAGCTCTTTGAATATTGTTTATTTTAATTCTGCTAAGAGCATCTGCATTTTTGTTGATTTTTCCTGGTTTGTAGATTATTTCATAGTCATATTCTTCTAATTTAAGTCTCCATCTTGCTAATCTGGAACCTGGATCTTTAATTGAAAATAACCATGTTAAAGGTCTATGATCTGTAATTAGTTTGAATTTTCTACCAAATAAGTATGGTCTAAAGTGTTTAACTGTCCATACAATTGCTAAGAGTTCTCTTTCTATTACGCTATATTTTGTTTCTGCTGGACATAGCGTTCGAGATGCATAAGCTATTGGAAGGTCTTTTCCTATTGGTCCTTGAGATAAAATTCCTCCTATTGCATATAATGATGCGTCTGTGGTTAAAATAAATGGTTCTTCAAAGTTTGGATATATTAAAATTGGTTCGGTAGTAAGTTTTTCCTTTAGTTTATTGAAAGATTCATGACATTGTTTGTCAAAATTAAAAGTAACATCTTTTTTTAATAGTTCCGTTAGAGGTTTTGATATTTTTGCATAGTCTGGGATAAATCTTCTATAATATCCTGATAATCCTAGGAATGATTTTACTCCTTTTGTATTTTTTGGAACTGGAAATTCTTGAATTGCTTTAATTTTGTTGGGATTCGGTTTTACTCCGTCCTTTGTAATTAAATGTCCTAAATATGCAACTTCTTTTCTAAGAAATTCACATTTGTCTGGTTGAATTTTTAAATTAGCTTTCCTTAGTCTGGAAAATACTTCTTTTAATCTACTCATATGTTCATGAATAGTCCTGCTATATATTATAATATCGTCCATGTATACTGCACATCTTTCATTTTGTATACCCATAAGAATGTTATCCATCACTCTTTGGAATGTTGATGGTGCATTTTTTAATCCAAATGGCATTCTGAGATATTCGTAATGTCCATTTTCTACAGAAAAAGCAGTTTTTGGTACGTCTTTTGGATCTACTTCTATTTGATGAAATCCTGATGCTAAATCTAGCGTTGTAAAATACTGACAATGTCCTAGTTGGTCTAATAAGTCAGATATATTCGGTAATGGATATCTGTCATTAAGGCAAAGGTCATTAAGCCGTCTATAATCTATGCATACTCTCCATTTCTGCTTTCCAGAAGCGTCCATTTTCTTTGGTACTACCCATACTGGACTGGACCATGGAGAAACTGAAGGTTGAATAATTCCTTGGTCTAACATTTTATTAATTTGAGTTTTAACTTCTTCTTTATGTACTTGGGGATATCTATAGGACTTTGTATAAATTGGTCTTGTATCTCTAGTCGGAATAGAGTGTTTTATTTCACTTGTGAATGTAAGTTTATCTCCTTCTAAATAGAAAATATCAGAAAAATCTAGACAAATTTGAACAATCATGTTTAATTCTTCATTGTTTAAGTGTTCCGTTCGTAATTGGTCAACTATCTCTTCTTCTCTACTATATGTTGAAGTATTTGCCTTATTAAAATTTTGTATCGAAGTGTTTGTCTTAATAAATGGTTCAAATTTTAAATTATCAAATTTTACTATTTTTGGAATCGAGTTTATATTTATTACGGACGTTAAAAATTCACCATTTTCATTTATATTAACTATAGCATTAGGAATATGTACTTTATCAATTGATTGTGATAATAGTATTGCTTCAGTATTTTTTAATTGATTAGTTTTAAATTTATAAATTTTTTCAATTCTCGGTGGTATATTAATTATATTTTGTATATCAAAACATTGACGTTCAGAATCATCAAGTTTATTTATCTCATTACTATTAGATTCGACTTTAAATAATGGAACCGTCTTAAAATATGTAATTAATTTTTTATTAAATATATCAACAATGCAGCGATAGTGTTGCATGAAATCGACACCTAAAATACCATCAAATTCTATATCAAGATTACAAATATAAACTTTATGCGGATCATCATATTTAAAAGGTATTAATACAGACTCTGTTATCAAAATATTTTCATTTGTTATTCCTTTTATTGCTAAGTTTTCAGAGAACCTTTGTTTAAAATTTTCGCAAGCTGTTGGTTTAAAAATAGTTATTCCTGCACCTGTGTCAATTAAATATTTAAATGTTTTTGTCGTATCGTAAATATAAAAAAGATTTTGGGAACTTACAGTGTTTAAATTAAATTTTTGAAATATGATTCTTTGTTGACTTGTTGTTGGTTGATATGCGTTGTTTGTATTTGGTCTGATAGTTCTAAAATTTCCGAGGCATTTACTTGAAAATTTTCGTTACACTGAGAAAAATATTCATCAGTATTTTGTAAAAAATTTTGATTATAATTTTCATAATTATTTGTAGGGTAATATGAACAATTTGGTTCATTTTCATTGTAATTCACTGGATAATTATTTTCAAAATATGGCTGATTATTATAATCAGGGTTGTCATAGTCAGGGTTGTCATAATCAGGGTTTGAATTTTCAAAATTTTCATTTTGATTGTTGAGGTAATTATACTCATTTTGGTTTAAGTGATGAGTTTTTGATTTTTGAAAATACGTATTTGGTCTTTGATTACTTTGTGATTGTACTTGAATTCTTTGATTTGATTGATTTTGATTTGAAGGCTGTGCCTTATTTATATTTTGATTTTGATTTGGTTGAAAATTTTGTGGTCTTGGTTGGTATATTTGAAATCTAGGCTGAAAATTTTGATTTGTTGAAGGGTAATTTTGTCTTTGCATTTGCATTTGTCTTGTTTTACATTCAATAATGGTATGCCCATTCTTTTTACAAAAGTTACAAAATTTTTGAATTGGTTTTGAAGTTAATGGCTGCGCCTTATTTATACGTTGGAATTTTTGATTTTCAAAATATGAAAGTTGTATTTCTCGTTTTATTCGGTTGACTGCGTCAAGCATTGTTAAAGGGTTACCTGCTCTTATTATTTGCCCTAATTTTGGTTCTAAGCCTGTTAATAATGTGTTTAGACACATGTTGTCAATTAAAATTGTCTGAGCATTCTTTTGGTCTTGATTTAATGTTTGTTTTGTTATAGCAGAATACATTTTAGCATTGTGCGTTTGTAACCTAGCAGCAAAGGTTAATGGACTCTCATTTGTTAATTGATGCATACGTTGTAAATCTTGAATTAGTGAGGTTAAATCACGAGGATCTCCAAAATGAACTGTTAATAATTGAGATATTTCGTTCCATGTATCAATATTTCTAGAATTAATCAATTGTGCCGCTTTTCCTTTTAATTGATTTTTAATTTTAATTGTTAATAAACCTTGTTGGTCATCTGTACACATTTGATGAGCTTTATTACAAGCATTTAAAAAAGTATTCAGGGAAATTTGATCACCATCGTATTCTGGTACGAGAGAGAAAATTTCTGACAATTTATATTGTTCAGCATTAACGTTATTATTAGGATTTTGATTTGCCATTGCTTTTGTAAAGAAAATCAAATTTTTTAAGATGTTGTTTTGAGTTGGTTTGAGTTGTTGTGAGTCAGTTTGAGTTGTTGTGAGTCAGTTTGAGTTGTTGTGAGTCAGCAAACGAGTGAGTGAGTGAGCTTTATTTATTTGCCAAGTATTTGAACTTTGAATTAATTTGATTTAAATTAAATTGATTTTAATTGTTTCGAGTTGATTCAGTGCAATTTATGAATGAATTACTTAAAACTAATAATTATTTACAATGAATGACTTACGCTAAGTTAAAGAACATCTTTGTGAAGTTCTTGAAGTTGATTGAAGCGTTGAGGGGTGGGGGTTGAACAACTGCTACGACGTGCCAGGGGTTTCACTAGGTGTTCCTAATCCACACGGGTTGTGGTAGCTGCGACGTGCCAGGGGTTTCACTTGGTGTTCCTAATCCACACAGCGTTGTGGCTAGCTCTTCGTGCCAGGGGTTTTACTTGGTATTCCTAATCCACACGGAGATTTGTTGCTTCCACTTCAGCTTCCACGCACAGTTGCTGATGAGGGGTTGAATCGTCGACACTAGGAGTTAGATCTTGCCCGCAGGCCACTTGTTCTACAAAGTGCCACGATTGGTTGCTTCTTTGTTTTGTTGTGGGCTCTTTTTGTCCCTGTTATGTGAGTTCTTTGACTCTTGAAGTGGGCTCGTTTTGTCCCTTGATTGTGAGTTCTTTTGACTCTTGATGTGGGCTCGTTTTGTCCCTTGATTGTGAGTTCTTTTGACTCTTGATGTGGGCTCGTTGTCCCTGATGAATATGAATTAATGATTTGCTTCTTGGAGCACTTGTTTTGATGAATGGCTTCTTTGAGCACTTGAATCTTGAATTTTCTTTTTTTCTTTTGGAGCACTGGATTTTTTTTTTTTTGCGAAGAATTAAAATTCACCGTGATTTTTCTTTTCACGTCAAAACATCCTACCGACTGCGCCAATTGTTAGGTCGTGGTCGAGTGGTAAGGGTTTTTAAAAAACACTTTATTTTGCAGTCACACGACTAACAATAATTTTATTTTATTTAGGACTTTACACTTTAGTTTTACAATAACTTTCAGAGATTAAACTTTAAATTAAGATTTAAAATAACAATATATTCTGATTAACTCTACTACTCTTAGACTTGACTGACTGACTTCGCTGTGCTGACTGATGAGCGCAGGGCGAGTGCAGGTATTTATAGTATTAGGTATTTTTCCCATAATGCATTAGTTTCTTTGTTTGTTTTCGAGGAAGAGAAACAATAAGGCATTATTCATAGTCTAGACTTGTTGATGAAATATGATATTATTCTTTATTGTTTTGTTAATTCAGCGTCTAGGCTTGTTTATGATATTTGATACTTATTATTGTACTTTTAGTAAATTCAGCGTCTGGGCTTGTTTATGATATTTGAAACTGTTATTGCCTTTTTAGCAAATTCAGCATCTTTATTAAACACCTGCATCCGTTTGGATAAATAACATATTAGATTACAGTGTTTATTAACTAGACCTGCAAGGTCAGCAGTTACGTGATAAACAATAACTTAGAATATTTTAATAATATTGGGTAAATTTGGATATAACAACTCCCCCTCTTATTAAAAAGTTAGCTGCATTTTTTGCTGTAACTTTTTTAATTAGAGTTTACAATTTTAAACATAATTTTTATTAACATTTTTATTATCAGTAAATTCAAACATTTCGGTTTCTTCAATAGGTTCACTAATACGTAAACTCGGTCTTCTACGAGGTAGAATTTTTGAAAATTTCCCTCCTAATAAGGGTAATTGAGGCTTTGGAGGTGGCGGTGGAAGATTAGAGGATTCAATTCCTATCCTAATCATTTTCCTACGTTTTTTACATTTAAAGAATATGTAGACAAATATAATTGCTACTATTAAAGTTATAGAAACATAAGTGAACCAAGGAGTGTACTTTTTAATTAAAGGTTCATTAATTAAGTCATCAAGATCTTTGGAATATTGATCCAATTTGTGTTTTGCAATTTCTAGGTTTTCTAGATTTAAATCACTCATTTTTAGAGGTTTTAAATTTAAATTGTCCATAGTATTGTCTGGATAGTTTTGACAACAATTATAAGGTATTTTCATAACATTTGAATAGCTATAGTGCCATTCTGACATTTTTGACATTGTAGCTTGAACTTTAGTAGTTCCGATAAATGCAATGCATTCTGGTTGTAATGTCATAATTGTATTAGTATCGATAATTTTTGATACTGGATCAATATTTTTACATTTAATAGTAATCGGAGTTTGATCCGTTACAATTAATAACCATATATTATTACTTAAAAGTTGTACTTTATAATCTTGTGCATACACTGAAATAGTTTGACAATTTTTAGGAATATTTAGTTGAGGAGTTTTTAATAACTGTGCTTCACATATTGCGTTAGAATCTATAGGATATGAATACAAATTTTTACAAAGTTTTATATTTAACATAACTTCTTTACAATTATTAATATTTGTTAATAGAATAAATTGATCTGAATCATCACTTTTCGCGATATATTTTTGAATAGTTGGCAAAATATAATGAAGTTTAGTTCGATTATCCTTTATAGGAATTGGATATAATTGATATATTGTATACATTTCTGGTTCTACCAGTGGTATATCTAGTACAAAAATTAATTTATCAATTGTTTGAAAAGCTGATAATTCGATAATATCTAAATACGTAGCTATTTTAGCTTCTCTGATTGATAGAGGTAAATTATTCTTTTGTAGATTCTGAGATATTATTTGTAAAGCAGCTATAAGGTCTTTTGGTATAATAATCGATGTATGGATTATTTTGAGTTTTGCAAATGTAATTGCATTTAATATATCATTTACTTCGTTTTCAATAAAAGAATATGATTCCATGAGGTGTTGACAAACTCCCATTATCTGTATCTTCAATTCTAAAAGTTCTAAGTTGTCATTTATTTTATGAATTTTATCATCTATTATTTTAATATCTTCGTTGAAAGTTTGTTCATCTATCTTAAACTTCTGAAGAGTTTCATTAAAGTTTTGGATTACCGATGTTGTAACCATGATTTGTTTTTTCATCAGATTTTCTAATTCATGTTCGTCTTTTTCAATTTTATTAATGCAATTATTATAATATTCGCCGTCTGAAGCGTCTAAATTACCAGTTATGAACTTCCAAATACTTCCTGCAGCGTTAATTAAACCGCGTTTCTTTCGAGGATTAATGGAAACATCTAGCTCTACTTCTTCAAATTTAGTTTCTAAATCTTTTGATATTTGTTTAAGTAGGCTTATATGTGTTAGCAAGTCGAAATTAAAAATTTTCATTTTATCAGTTTTTCTTGTTATAGTTGATAAGAGACTGTTTAAAATATTATTGTTATTATTATAAGTTTCTCGAAGTTTATAGATGTCTTTGTATACTAGTAAAGTCCATTTATCGTTGGATACTTTAAGTTTCATTTCCCTTTGGAAATAGAGTCCAATATTATTCTCTATTGGTTTAAGAGTATATAAATATTTCTGATTTTCTTGAATTAAGGGTGTAGTTTCTCTTAAGTTCGTGCATAGCAAAAGTGTTAACCTAAAAATAAAAATAGTCAATCACTATCAGATTGATCGCATTCTAATTGAGCTTTATAAGCGTTTTTATCATCTGGGATAATAATAATATCGTCTATATAAGGTTTAAGTCTGTCAAAATTGACTTTGGTTAACTGTTTGGTCTCAAGATTTTCTAGAGTCGCTGAGTTCAAATGAATCTCTTTGATTTCAAATGGACCGTTGAATTTCTGTGCAAGTTTTCCTTTAATTTGTGATTCTTTCACATAAACTTTATCTCCAATTTTGTAATTTGCGTTATCTCGTTTTTCTGAAATATGTTCGTCAAATCGTTCTTTAGCTTTTTGTTTTGATTTCTGAGTATTACTTCTAGCTGATTCGTAATAGTGTTTAATTCTTGCATTTAAGTCTCGAATGTATTTTGAAATTAATTCTTTTTCATTATACAGGGTTTCTGGTGGTCTAGCTGATGTATGTCCAAATATTAATTCATAGGGGGTAAATCCTGTTGTTTTATTTAACGAATTATTATAACATATACAAGCATATGGTAATAACTGACAGGGGTGTTCTCTAGGATCTTCGGTTTTCATCACTCTTATCATTTCGAGTAAAGTAGCATGAAATCTTTCAAGTGAGCCGTTTGATTGAGGATGATTTACACTGGAAAAAGTAATTTTAATATTGTAAAGATTACATAGGTCTTTCATTAATTGGTTGTTAAATTCTCTTCCGAAATCACAATGGATTCTTAATGGTGTTCCATAGTGTTGGAAATATAAAAGTAGTGTATTTACTACGGATTTTGAACTTTTATCCATTAAGGGGTATGCTTGGATAAATTTAGTCAATTCGTCCCTTATGGTTAGAATATAATTTTTATTTGGGATTTCTAGTATATCAATATTTATTCTTTCAAATGGTGTTTTTGGAGTTTCGGTGATTACTAGAGGGTTATCTAAGTTTTTTCTCAGAATTTTATTCTTTTGACAAATTTCACATCTTTTAATATAGTTTTCGACATCTTTACTTAATCCTGTCCAATTATGTTTTTCTTTGATTCTTCGAATTGTTTCATTTACTCCTCTATGGAAATTTCTTTTTCCTGAATGATATTCTTGTATTATGATTGGAATTTCGTCTTTTTGAGGATTAGTTACAATATTTTGACAAATTACTAATTTTAGATCTTTTTCTGCAAAAATAAAACATATCATTTCTATTATTGGTAAATGTATGTTATTTTCCACATAGTAAGTTTTTGAATCATCAAGTATATGTCTTGAGTTGATTAATATTTTAAATAAAGTTGGAAGTGCATCTTCATTTTGGAAGGGTAATGTAGCTAGGTAATATTTTCGTTTTTTTACTGTTTTTGAGTTCAAAATGTTAATTTTATCATCATCAAATGGTGAGTGTTCTTCGTGAAAGTCTTCAATTATTTTGTAGTGAAGATCTTGCAATCTGTCTTCTTGAAATATGACAATTATATTTTTATGGTCTTTATCTAGTAATTGATTATTTGTATATCGGATTTTTGAATAATCAATCAAGCTAGTTGTCTGATAAAGGTCTGTGAATCTTTTCCATTCACTTTCCATTGTCTGGGGTGACATTAGTATATTTTCGTCTTCATGATTTTCTGAATCTGTTTCATCAGATTTTTGGTCACTATTTAGTTTTTGGTTAAAGGTACAAGCTCTTTGAATATTGTTTATTTTAATTCTGCTAAGAGCATCTGCATTTTTGTTGATTTTTCCTGGTTTGTAGATTATTTCATAGTCATATTCTTCTAATTTAAGTCTCCATCTTGCTAATCTGGAACCTGGATCTTTAATTGAAAATAACCATGTTAAAGGTCTATGATCTGTAATTAGTTTGAATTTTCTACCAAATAAGTATGGTCTAAAGTGTTTAACTGTCCATACAATTGCTAAGAGTTCTCTTTCTATTACGCTATATTTTGTTTCTGCTGGACATAGCGTTCGAGATGCATAAGCTATTGGAAGGTCTTTTCCTATTGGTCCTTGAGATAAAATTCCTCCTATTGCATATAATGATGCGTCTGTGGTTAAAATAAATGGTTCTTCAAAGTTTGGATATATTAAAATTGGTTCGGTAGTAAGTTTTTCCTTTAGTTTATTGAAAGATTCATGACATTGTTTGTCAAAATTAAAAGTAACATCTTTTTTTAATAGTTCCGTTAGAGGTTTTGATATTTTTGCATAGTCTGGGATAAATCTTCTATAATATCCTGATAATCCTAGGAATGATTTTACTCCTTTTGTATTTTTTGGAACTGGAAATTCTTGAATTGCTTTAATTTTGTTGGGATTCGGTTTTACTCCGTCCTTTGTAATTAAATGTCCTAAATATGCAACTTCTTTTCTAAGAAATTCACATTTGTCTGGTTGAATTTTTAAATTAGCTTTCCTTAGTCTGGAAAATACTTCTTTTAATCTACTCATATGTTCATGAATAGTCCTGCTATATATTATAATATCGTCCATGTATACTGCACATCTTTCATTTTGTATACCCATAAGAATGTTATCCATCACTCTTTGGAATGTTGATGGTGCATTTTTTAATCCAAATGGCATTCTGAGATATTCGTAATGTCCATTTTCTACAGAAAAAGCAGTTTTTGGTACGTCTTTTGGATCTACTTCTATTTGATGAAATCCTGATGCTAAATCTAGCGTTGTAAAATACTGACAATGTCCTAGTTGGTCTAATAAGTCAGATATATTCGGTAATGGATATCTGTCATTAAGGCAAAGGTCATTAAGCCGTCTATAATCTATGCATACTCTCCATTTCTGCTTTCCAGAAGCGTCCATTTTCTTTGGTACTACCCATACTGGACTGGACCATGGAGAAACTGAAGGTTGAATAATTCCTTGGTCTAACATTTTATTAATTTGAGTTTTAACTTCTTCTTTATGTACTTGGGGATATCTATAGGACTTTGTATAAATTGGTCTTGTATCTCTAGTCGGAATAGAGTGTTTTATTTCACTTGTGAATGTAAGTTTATCTCCTTCTAAATAGAAAATATCAGAAAAATCTAGACAAATTTGAACAATCATGTTTAATTCTTCATTGTTTAAGTGTTCCGTTCGTAATT
The DNA here is from genome assembly GCA_034092305.1 of Diaprepes abbreviatus. Classification (NCBI taxonomy): domain Eukaryota; kingdom Metazoa; phylum Arthropoda; class Insecta; order Coleoptera; family Curculionidae; genus Diaprepes; species Diaprepes abbreviatus. Next base: position 972,902 of record JASJET010000247.1, read on the forward strand.
GGTCAACTATCTCTTCTTCTCTACTATATGTTGAAGTATTTGCCTTATTAAAATTTTGTATCGAAGTGTTTGTCTTAATAAATGGTTCAAATTTTAAATTATCAAATTTTACTATTTTTGGAATCGAGTTTATATTTATTACGGACGTTAAAAATTCACCATTTTCATTTATATTAACTATAGCATTAGGAATATGTACTTTATCAATTGATTGTGATAATAGTATTGCTTCAGTATTTTTTAATTGATTAGTTTTAAATTTATAAATTTTTTCAATTCTCGGTGGTATATTAATTATATTTTGTATATCAAAACATTGACGTTCAGAATCATCAAGTTTATTTATCTCATTACTATTAGATTCGACTTTAAATAATGGAACCGTCTTAAAATATGTAATTAATTTTTTATTAAATATATCAACAATGCAGCGATAGTGTTGCATGAAATCGACACCTAAAATACCATCAAATTCTATATCAAGATTACAAATATAAACTTTATGCGGATCATCATATTTAAAAGGTATTAATACAGACTCTGTTATCAAAATATTTTCATTTGTTATTCCTTTTATTGCTAAGTTTTCAGAGAACCTTTGTTTAAAATTTTCGCAAGCTGTTGGTTTAAAAATAGTTATTCCTGCACCTGTGTCAATTAAATATTTAAATGTTTTTGTCGTATCGTAAATATAAAAAAGATTTTGGGAACTTACAGTGTTTAAATTAAATTTTTGAAATATGATTCTTTGTTGACTTGTTGTTGGTTGATATGCGTTGTTTGTATTTGGTCTGATAGTTCTAAAATTTCCGAGGCATTTACTTGAAAATTTTCGTTACACTGAGAAAAATATTCATCAGTATTTTGTAAAAAATTTTGATTATAATTTTCATAATTATTTGTAGGGTAATATGAACAATTTGGTTCATTTTCATTGTAATTCACTGGATAATTATTTTCAAAATATGGCTGATTATTATAATCAGGGTTGTCATAGTCAGGGTTGTCATAATCAGGGTTTGAATTTTCAAAATTTTCATTTTGATTGTTGAGGTAATTATACTCATTTTGGTTTAAGTGATGAGTTTTTGATTTTTGAAAATACGTATTTGGTCTTTGATTACTTTGTGATTGTACTTGAATTCTTTGATTTGATTGATTTTGATTTGAAGGCTGTGCCTTATTTATATTTTGATTTTGATTTGGTTGAAAATTTTGTGGTCTTGGTTGGTATATTTGAAATCTAGGCTGAAAATTTTGATTTGTTGAAGGGTAATTTTGTCTTTGCATTTGCATTTGTCTTGTTTTACATTCAATAATGGTATGCCCATTCTTTTTACAAAAGTTACAAAATTTTTGAATTGGTTTTGAAGTTAATGGCTGCGCCTTATTTATACGTTGGAATTTTTGATTTTCAAAATATGAAAGTTGTATTTCTCGTTTTATTCGGTTGACTGCGTCAAGCATTGTTAAAGGGTTACCTGCTCTTATTATTTGCCCTAATTTTGGTTCTAAGCCTGTTAATAATGTGTTTAGACACATGTTGTCAATTAAAATTGTCTGAGCATTCTTTTGGTCTTGATTTAATGTTTGTTTTGTTATAGCAGAATACATTTTAGCATTGTGCGTTTGTAACCTAGCAGCAAAGGTTAATGGACTCTCATTTGTTAATTGATGCATACGTTGTAAATCTTGAATTAGTGAGGTTAAATCACGAGGATCTCCAAAATGAACTGTTAATAATTGAGATATTTCGTTCCATGTATCAATATTTCTAGAATTAATCAATTGTGCCGCTTTTCCTTTTAATTGATTTTTAATTTTAATTGTTAATAAACCTTGTTGGTCATCTGTACACATTTGATGAGCTTTATTACAAGCATTTAAAAAAGTATTCAGGGAAATTTGATCACCATCGTATTCTGGTACGAGAGAGAAAATTTCTGACAATTTATATTGTTCAGCATTAACGTTATTATTAGGATTTTGATTTGCCATTGCTTTTGTAAAGAAAATCAAATTTTTTAAGATGTTGTTTTGAGTTGGTTTGAGTTGTTGTGAGTCAGTTTGAGTTGTTGTGAGTCAGTTTGAGTTGTTGTGAGTCAGCAAACGAGTGAGTGAGTGAGCTTTATTTATTTGCCAAGTATTTGAACTTTGAATTAATTTGATTTAAATTAAATTGATTTTAATTGTTTCGAGTTGATTCAGTGCAATTTATGAATGAATTACTTAAAACTAATAATTATTTACAATGAATGACTTACGCTAAGTTAAAGAACATCTTTGTGAAGTTCTTGAAGTTGATTGAAGCGTTGAGGGGTGGGGGTTGAACAACTGCTACGACGTGCCAGGGGTTTCACTAGGTGTTCCTAATCCACACGGGTTGTGGTAGCTGCGACGTGCCAGGGGTTTCACTTGGTGTTCCTAATCCACACAGCGTTGTGGCTAGCTCTTCGTGCCAGGGGTTTTACTTGGTATTCCTAATCCACACGGAGATTTGTTGCTTCCACTTCAGCTTCCACGCACAGTTGCTGATGAGGGGTTGAATCGTCGACACTAGGAGTTAGATCTTGCCCGCAGGCCACTTGTTCTACAAAGTGCCACGATTGGTTGCTTCTTTGTTTTGTTGTGGGCTCTTTTTGTCCCTGTTATGTGAGTTCTTTGACTCTTGAAGTGGGCTCGTTTTGTCCCTTGATTGTGAGTTCTTTTGACTCTTGATGTGGGCTCGTTTTGTCCCTTGATTGTGAGTTCTTTTGACTCTTGATGTGGGCTCGTTGTCCCTGATGAATATGAATTAATGATTTGCTTCTTGGAGCACTTGTTTTGATGAATGGCTTCTTTGAGCACTTGAATCTTGAATTTTCTTTTTTTCTTTTGGAGCACTGGATTTTTTTTTTTTTGCGAAGAATTAAAATTCACCGTGATTTTTCTTTTCACGTCAAAACATCCTACCGACTGCGCCAATTGTTAGGTCGTGGTCGAGTGGTAAGGGTTTTTAAAAAACACTTTATTTTGCAGTCACACGACTAACAATAATTTTATTTTATTTAGGACTTTACACTTTAGTTTTACAATAACTTTCAGAGATTAAACTTTAAATTAAGATTTAAAATAACAATATATTCTGATTAACTCTACTACTCTTAGACTTGACTGACTGACTTCGCTGTGCTGACTGATGAGCGCAGGGCGAGTGCAGGTATTTATAGTATTAGGTATTTTTCCCATAATGCATTAGTTTCTTTGTTTGTTTTCGAGGAAGAGAAACAATAAGGCATTATTCATAGTCTAGACTTGTTGATGAAATATGATATTATTCTTTATTGTTTTGTTAATTCAGCGTCTAGGCTTGTTTATGATATTTGATACTTATTATTGTACTTTTAGTAAATTCAGCGTCTGGGCTTGTTTATGATATTTGAAACTGTTATTGCCTTTTTAGCAAATTCAGCATCTTTATTAAACACCTGCATCCGTTTGGATAAATAACATATTAGATTACAGTGTTTATTAACTAGACCTGCAAGGTCAGCAGTTACGTGATAAACAATAACTTAGAATATTTTAATAATATTGGGTAAATTTGGATATAACATATATATATATATATATATATATATATATATATATATATATATATATATATATATATATATATATATATATATTTAAATTATGATGTGTATGTGTCCTTTTTTTTTAAGTATCGCCTCTATTTAATATAAAAATAGTAAATTTTTTTATGTTAATAATAATTAATAACTTTGTTGTGTGTTTATATAGCAAAGAGGTGTAATTTGTGTTATTTTTATAATTTTTCACTTAGTCCCTTTTCAAATATCCACCTTTAAATATTGCTAAAATACAATTTTGGGTATTTTTGAAAGATTAAATAAAAAAAAACAAAGTTTTCAAGCTTGAAACGTCTCTAGCAAGTAGTCCTCTATACAAAGAAAAAAATTAAATTGAGCTTTTATTCCTTTTAATAATTTTGCAGCATTAAAAGTCCCATTTTAAGTTAACTTACGCTTTATAGTTATGAATTTTTTTCTTCACTTTCCTCACTACTTGGGTAATATTATATAAGAACAAAAAATCTAGAGTATATCATGCTGATAATTTTTATTTGTATTGTGTTTTGATATCTTTAAAATTAACTGAGTTAGATACATTTGCGCACAACTTGTTTTCAATCAAAAAAACGGTTTGAAACAAACTTAAAATGTCCCCCCAAAAAAAGTACGAGCCTAAAATTGTTTTTAATCATAGTTTTGAACTATGAACAACCTTGAGATGATTTCTAATGGATCGACTGTGAGGATTTTAGTAAGTACTGTTTTAAGAATAAGAACTTATCAGAAAATGTTGTATCTAATAAATAAAAACACTGTAGAGCTGTACTAAATGAATACTGTCATAAAACAGCTATATCATTTTTAAAATGGAGAAGTTGATGATGTTTTGAAAGAACTGAGCTCAAAACGAGACTTTGCCAAGATGTTGACATGTATAGAAATTTAAAATTAACTGATGGAAAATTTGTTAAATCCAGGACCATCTTTAGCCTTTAGAATGAATACTAAAATTAATAATCTGTAAAAAGTGATTTCTCTGTTGGAGCAAGGTAATAGGAGGAAAACACAACATCCAACAGATGCAATGCTGAAAGCAGTCAGTCCCATACCAAACTAAGCATGATAGATCTTGCTGGAAGTAAATGGAGTTCGGTGACTGGTTTTATAGAAGCTAGGTTTGAAGAAGGGGCTACTATTAACAAGTCGCTTCTTGCCCTTGGAAACTGTATTAACAGTTTATCAGCTGGAAAGAACCATGTTCCATACGGGTATATCTAGAATGAACTATATTGATGATGTCTTATTGTATGAAAAAGCATAATAATGAGTTTGATTGCTCTGATACGGAATTAATGATGTATAACTGCTAGTTTCCGTGCAAGTGAAGGATGTTTTGTTCAATAGTTTCAATTCAAAGTTATTTTCGAAATTGTTTATAGAAACCTTCTTGAAATTTTGATAGAAGATTGTAACTGTATTTTTTTACACCCTGTATAAAATGTATATATTAAATATTAACAAAATATGTAATTTTAAAATGTTTTAGCCAGATTCACTAAGAAGGTTTAAGACTTGGAACCTTGGAAATTGGATTTTCTAGATGACCAGTTTTGTTTTTCTTATAATATTGTTTTAATTGTATTTTAAAGGTTCAAAATTTGCTTGACTTATTGTTCCATTCTCTAATGTCAGTCTAGACCGGTTTTACAGTTAAACCATGTTAGTGAATTAGGGGGTAAATTTTATGTAAAATAGTTTTAAAATCGTTAAAATGTAAATCATGTTGATTTTCAAAAAACAAATAAATAAGATTTTCCAAATTCAAGTGTTTTTTTTTGGAAGTTATATTTCTGAATATCATATGTAGGGTCTACATAGACGTAAGAGAAATTATTATTTTTTAATATAGATTGCGGAAGGATTTAGATTTTTTTACAATCCTTTTGCTTCACAGTCAAATATCAGAAGCAATGTCAATTTGTCACTGGTCGGAAACTTTCATTCCTCAAGGTGAATAAGAGAACAAGCCTTTTCATTTTCCTCTCTTTCTCTTCAAAGACTCACAATAATTCTACCCCTATTGCAGTTTCTCAATTATTTCAACAATTTTCCTTTAAAAACTCTATGTTATTTAGAGTGAAAAATCATATCTAACATAAAATTAAAGCAGGGAAAAAACAAGAGCAAATATAATCCTTAAAACCATTAATAAGATTTTGAGTAGGAATAATCGTGATTAAAGAAGGAGAAAAGATCCTTTTTGATTGAAAAAAAAAATAAATTGTTATTTTCTTGGAACATACTCTACACGAAAAAAAGAAAGGACAATACGGGGTCATGTCATCTCTTTTATTCCGAGTCGCAATTGGCCGACGAGTGCTTCAAAATCTTAGAAGCAAGAGAGATAGCATGATCCCGTATTCGCGCTTTCTCTCTTTGTCATGTATCGCGCGCGGACTATTGCATGTTCCCTCCAGTAGTGTATTACTGCCCTCGATTCAAGAGTTTTAAGCTCAGGTGCGTCAAACCCTGAGTAGCTCCGAGCAAATCTGAATAAAGCGGTAAAAATTAATTGGAACAGTAAATAGCCTACAAATTATTTTTTTTTCAGAATTTGTGTTTTTAATACACATAGCGTATCATATTGAAGACAAAAAGGTAAAAATATTACATTATTACTTATTAGTTTTGAATTTTGTCGGGTATCATGGCATTTTAGGTCATAAATATTTTGCAATTCGTTAAAAAAACTATGTAGGTAAGTTCGATATTTTGTGAAATAATCTTATTTTTGTGTCTCCATTTCATGTATAAAATGTTTTTTTACCCAAAAATAGCATCTAAAAATGATAACTGATAGCTGTTAGGGCTTTATACATCAAATATTTTTTTTTTGTGCTTGAGGGGTAAGGGGAAAGCAGATCTGACAAGCGCCGAGGCTTAATTGCACTACTTGAATAAAGCGAGGGTTTCTTGCACCTGTACAGCTCCGAGCTGTTCATGCTAATGAATCGAGGGCAGTATAAAAATAAATGTTTTAGAGCCTTTTACATGGCAAAGAGAGAGAGAGAGAGAGCAAATACGGTGTTGTACTATTTCTCTTACTCCGAAACGCGATTGTTCGGAGAGGATTCAGAACAAGAGAAATATCATAACTTCCTTATTATTCGCTCCTCACCACACACCGCCTCCAATAAGAAAAAACAATATTATCATCAGTGTTAATACCACTTCTTTTTAAAGAAGAATATCATAGGTTATGCCACCTTTTATCATAGACACATAAAAATAGATAGCGGGTTTCAGTGGACTCACTGGATTTGGTGTGAGAGGGACGCAAAGATTTAAGTGGATAGTCTTTCTCCTACTAATGGGGCAAAGCTAAGCTTTACAAGTACTGGTCGTTTATGAGGGGGCAACAGTAAGTTATCCGAAGTGTCCGGCTTCGATTTTGACGAAACCATAATGTGTTATAGAGGATGCGAAAATAACAGACACATATTTTTTTATCGGGAGTGAATACTGCGCCTAAGAACAGTTTTTTGGCAATTTCTCAAGTTCTTGTTATGATATCTTTACAAAACAAAGTGGAAATTACTTGTTATTTGAAACGATGCAAAAGTGTGCTGGTTATATTTGAATTAGAACTTGAGATAGTTAAAAAGAAATGTTTTTGGGGGTGAAGTTTAAGGGCAGTTTTCGACTCCCTTAAAATAAATCTACACCGATAAAAGAATATATTATCACTTACTTTCGTGTCCTCTATAACAAATTATAGTTTTGTCAAAATCGGAATCAGATACTTTGGGTATTTTCCTTCTTATATAAGGCATTTTCAATCTGAGTTTTAACTATCTTTATATGTCTATGACTTTCATTAATTACAGGTTTCTACCGATAATTGGTGATTACAGTTTTCTTCAAAAATATTTATTGAAAACGCCACTATTTCTATGACAGTTCTGTAGTTCGTTATTTCCAATTTTATGACAAAAAATAGGCTTTTTTACTTTACAAGTTTTTATAATTGAAAAAAAAATTACACGTGCTTGGTATGGTAATTCCAGAAGGTTCTCAAAATGGGTAAGGTCGAGTCAACTTCACCACGAAGTAGGCCTCTATGTACAACTGGGGCCAAAGTTTCATCTTTACCGGTATCTGAAGCGTCCTGTACTACTCCTGTTGATAAGACTCAATTTTCATGTTCTGGGAGGAAGAAGACCACTAAATGAGGCAGAGTTGCATCTGAATTATAGGTGAGTTCATTTTTCAATGAATATTTAGATGTTAGAGACTCTGGTAAGGAAATAAACTAGATTATAGTTACAGTTACTGTTTCGCTGTGGTTAAATATCATATTTTTCCTTTTTAGCAAGTTTGATTTTTTTTAAATTCAATTTTCTACTTCGCACGAGGTGTGTGCGTGAAAGAATTTTTAAATAAACACTTCATTTTCCTAAATTTTATTTAATTTTTGTCTTTTAGTGCCTGAAGACATAATTCTTCTTACTCTTAACATGTGGTGCAACAGACCTAACTCTCTACATGGCAAAGGGGGCTGTGATTGGCAGAAAATTGGTGAGTTTGTACGATATTTAAGAGCAGCAGAACGCTTCAAAACCTAACTTTTTCACACAAACACCATCTGGCAATTCAACACAATAACATGGTTTTACACAATTATATTGATAACAGGGCAGGAAGATTGGGACTATCAAGATTTCTCGGTATACCTGTAATGCCTCCAATAATATCCTAAGAGTTGGTAAAAATCTTTCTAATAATAGTAATAATATTCAGTCTCCAAATAACCCAGGAGGTCCTAGCAATAGCACAAATAATATCAAACGATTAGATCATCGAACTTGTTAAATTTACAGATATTATTCTTTTTATATGTGTAGATTGTGTTTTACATAATTTTTAGGTGTTTTAATTGTGATGTATGAAATATGTAAAATAATTTAATTTTTACTTTTGAAAAATGTGCTGTTTCTACCTGTTTTACTAAGATTGATGTATAATTTCAGTAAACACGTTTTTAAAGGTAAAAATATACAAGGTTTTTCCTTATATTTTGACTTTCTCTGGTGATTTTACTATTGAGGAATTAAAATAAAACTTCCAAGTGTATATTACCAAATATTAAAATAGAGCTTAAAATCCCTTTTTCAAAAATATATACGTTGCTTATGTTTACTCCAACTGTCTTTGAAATATTTAGCTGATAACATAACACAATAGCCATGAATATAGATGAACAATTGAAGGAAGTTTGAATAAATTGTCAAACATAATTGTTTGACAGTTTATTCGAATAAACTATCAAACAATATTGTTTGACAGTTTATTCAAAGTTTAATGTTTTCAGCTAAATATTTCAACATAAGCAAACAACATATTTTTGAAAAGGGAATTTTAAGCTCTACTTTAAAATTTAGTAATATACTGGGTGTTCAATTCAAAAATAGTGAATTTATTTCAAAAAATATGTATATATTTTTTTGGTAATATTCTTACGAGATAGAAAAAATCTTGCAACTTATGTATTTAAGGTTTTTTCTAACTCCTATAATAAAATCACGAGAGCTTGTCAAAATATAATGAACAACCCTGTATATGTACAAAATTTTAACATTTTGTCCGTAAAAGTATAAACTAAACATATAAGACAAAGAAGTGTGACAGTTTCCATTCAAACTGTGTGTTAGTTTAGAATCCCTGAAAATATTGAAATTAATGATTATACTATCTACAAAATCATACATGAATACTTCAAGCAGTAAGACATCACGAATATACCTGTATGGAACATGTTTTTTCTGTCAGATAGACTGTTAATACAGTTTTCAAGGGCAAGAAGGGACTTGTTAATATTAGCCCCTTCTTTAAACCTAGCTCTTCTAAAACCAGTCACAGAACTCCATTATCTATAAACTTGTTACACTGAGTGGGACCGACTGCTGTCAGTATTAGCATCTGTTGGATGTTGTTTTCCTTCTGTTACCTTGCTCCAACAAAGAAAACAATTTTTACAGGTTATTAATTTCATTCTAAGGTTTAAAGGAGGTCCAGGATTTAACAAATGTTTCGCCAATTCATTTTAAATTTCAATATATGTCAGCATCTTGTCAAAGTGTCATTAAGAGCCCAGTTTTTTTTTAAATATTTAAAGCAACGCTTTCAATATTTTGAAAAGACCATCAATCAACCGTAACTAATCGGAACATCGATTTTATAATTTTTACAGTGTTTTACGTGGACAATAAATTTTTAATATTGTATTTATTTACCTTGTATTTTATGTAATTTTCGAGTGTTTTGGTAGATTCCTTAAATAATTGTAATGTATGAAATATGTTTAGTTTATACTTTTGGAAAGTATGTTGTCATTTGCTATCGGATCTATTTGAAATCGCTTAGGTTACCCAACATTTTTGATTTGTCTATTTTTATTATGGCTGCCATTTTAAGTTTGCTTTGGGACTGTTTTTCGGTTGAAAACAAGTTTTCCGCAAATGTATCTAACTCTGTTAATTTTATAGATATTGAGACAAAATAAAAGGCAAATTTATCAGAATGATATGTTCTAGATATTTTGTTCTTATACAGTGTGACCAGCTTTATTCGAAATTTTGACTTTGGCATCAACTTCTGCTTTAATAAGGATGAAAATTAACCAAAAAAGTAGTATCACAAACTAAGAAGTTTTATGTAGGTTGCGTCGAGTCTTAATTTGGAACAGTGGTGCAATTTACAAAAAAATGGGCAAAAAATCGAAAACAGATGAAATTTTGCATATGGGCTAAAAATTGCATTTAGAAAAACTATTTCTAATAACTTTTTTCGATATTTTGAGATATAACCCCACTTTTGAATTTTTTTTGGTTGATTTTCATCTCAATTGAAGCAGAAATTGATATCAAAGTCAAATTTTGAATAAAGCTGTTAATACAAAAAATCTCATATGATGATGACGACTTTAATGTACGTATAATATTACCTAAGTAATGAGGAAAGTGAAGAAAAAAAATCTAAAAGTAAAAGTTAATTTTTAAATGGGGCATTGAGTGTTGCAAAATTATAATTTTAATTTTTTTTCTTATATTGATTTAATATAGAACTACTTATTTTTTATATAATTTTTCAAAAATGCCCAAAATTATATTTTGGCAATATTAAAAGTTGAATATCTCAAAATGGACTGAGTGAAAAGTTATTAAATCAATACACATTTCATCTCTTTATGATATAAGGATATGTTAAAGGTTTGGTGGGTGAGACTCGACTAGTTCCAGAGTTAAAAATGCATCAAAATTGGCCAAAAATTGCGTTATATGCACACGAAATTTAACGGTAATTAAGGGTAAAATTCCCCTTAAAAAAGGGGCATTTTTTTCTAAGTTAAATTCACCAGTACATAAGAAAATGTGCAGTAAGATAAACAAAAACGAGTTGTCAACGAGGGGTGGGGAGGCTTTCTACATTCCTAATATCTATTTATTTATTTATTCAATGCAAACTCTACAGATACATTAAATACCTAATTATAGAGTTCCCCTTCCCCCTTGGGTTTCACATCTGGGTAATGTATATATATATATATATATATATATATATATATATATATATATATATATATATATATATATATATATATATATATATTTAAATTATGATGTGTATGAGCCCTTTTTTTTTAAGTATCGCCTCTATTTAATATAAAAATAGTAAATTTTTTTATGTTAATAATAATAACTTTGTCGTGTGTTTATATAGCAAAGAGGTGTAATTTGTGTTATTTTCATAATTTTTCACTTAGTCCCTTTTCAAATATCCACCTTTAAATATTGCTAAAATACAATTTTGTGTATTTTTGAAAGATTAAATAAAAAAAAACAAAGTTTTCAAGCTTGAAACGTCTCTAGCAAGTTGTTCTCTATACAAAGAAAAAAATTAAATTGAGCTTTTATTCCTTTTAATAATTTTGCAGCATTAAAAGTTCCGTTTTAAGTTAACTTTCGCTTTATAGTTATGAATTTTTTTCTTCACTTTCCTCACTACTTGGGTAATATTACATAAGAACAAAAAATCTAGAGTATATCATGCTGATAATTTTTATTTGTATTGTGTTTTGATATCTTTAAAATTAACTGAGTTAGATAGATTTGCGCACAACTTGTTTTCAGTCAAAAAAACGGTTTGAAACAAACTTAAAATGTCCCCTCAAAAAAAGTACGAGCCTAAAATTGTTTTTAATCATAGTTTTGAACTATGAACAACCTTGAGATGATTTCTAATGGATCGACTGTGAGGATTTTAGTAAGTACTGTTTTAATTATAAGAACTTATCAGAAAATGTTGTATTTAATAAATAAAAACACTGTAGAGCTGTACTAAATGAATACTGTCATAAAACAGCTATATCATTTTAAAAATGGAAAAGTTGATGTTGTTTTGAAAGAACTGAGCTCAAAACGAGACTTTGCCAAGATGTTGACATGTATAGAAGTTTAAAATTAACTGATGGAAAACTTGTTAAATCCAGGATCATCTTTAGCCTTTAGAATGAATACTAAAATTAATAATCTGTAAAAAGTGATTTCTCTGTTGGAGCAAGGTAATAGGAGGAAAACACAACATCCAACAGATGCAATGCTGAAAGCAGTCAGTCCCATACCAAACTATGCATGATAGATCTTGCTGGAAGTAAATGGAGTTCGGTGACCGGTTTTATAGAAGCTAGGTTTAAAGAAGGAGCTACTATTAACAAGTCGCTTCTTGCCCTTGGAAACTGTATTAACAGTTTATCAGCTGGAAAGAACCATGTTCCATACGGGTATATCTAGAATGAACTATATTGATGATGTCTTATTGTATGAAAAAGTATATTAATGAGTTTGATTGCTCTGATACGGAATTAATGATGTATAACGTGCAAGTGGAGGATGAAAGTTATTTTCGAAATTGTTTATAGAAACCTTCTTGAAATTTTGATAGAAGATTGTAACTGTATTTTTTTACACCCTGTATAAAATGTATATATTAAATATTAACAAAATATGTAATTTTAAAATGTTTTAGCCAGATTCACTAAGAAGGTTTAAGACTTGGAACCTTGGAAATTGGATTTTCTAGATGACCAGTTTTGTTTTTCTTATAATATTGTTTTAATTGTATTTTAAAGGTTCAAAATTTGCTTGACTTATTGTTCCATTCTCTAATGTCAGTCTAGACCGGTTTTACAGTTAAACCATGTTAGTGAATTAGGGGGTAAATTTTATGTAAAATAGTTTTAAAATCGTTAAAATGTAAATCATGTTGATTTTCAAAAAACAAATAAATAAGATTTTCCAAATTCAAGTGTTTTTTTTTTGGAAGTTATATTTCTGAATATCATATGTAGGGTCTACATAGACGTAAGAGAAATTATTATTATTTAATATAGATTGCGGAAGGATTTAGATTTTTTTACAATCCTTTTGCTTCACAGTCAAATATCAGAAGCAATGTCAATTTGTCACTGGTCGGAAACTTTCATTCCTCAAGGTGAATAAGAGAACAAGCCTTTTCATTTTCCTCTCTTTCTCTTCAAAGACTCACAATAATTCTACCCCTATTGTAGTTTCTCAATTATTTCAACAATTTTCCTTTAAAAACTCTATGTTATTTAGAGTGAAAAATCATATCTAACATAAAATTAAAGCAGGGAAAAAACAAGAGCAAATATAATCCTTAAAACCATTAATAAGATATTGAGTAGGAATAATCGTGATTAAAGAAGGAGAAAAGATCCTTTTTGATTGAAAAAAAAAATAAATTGTTATTTTCTTGGAACATACTCTACACGAAAAAAAGAAAGGACAATACGGGGTCATGTCATCTCTTTTATTCCGAGTCGCAATTGGCCGACGAGTGCTTCAAAATCATAGAAGCAAGAGAGATAGCATGATCCCGTATTCGCGCTTTCTCTCTTTGTCATGTATCGCGCGCGGACTATTGCATGTTCCCTCAAGTAGTGTATTACTGCCCTCGATTCAAGAGTTTTAAGCTCAGGTGCGTCAAACCCTGAGTAGCTCCGAGCAAATCTGAATAAAGCGGTAAAAATTAATTGGAACAGTATATAGCCTACAAATTATTTTTTTTTCAGAATTTGTGTTTTTAATACACATAGCGTATCATATTGAAGACAAAAAGGTAAAAATATTGCATTATTACTTATTAGTTTTGAATTTTGTCGGGTATCATGGCATTTTAGGTCATAAATATTTTGCAATTCGTTAAAAAAACTATGTAGGTAAGTTCGATATTTTGTGAAATAATCTTATTTTTGTGTCTCCATTTCATGTATAAAATGTTTTTTTACCCAAAAATAGCATCTAAAAATGATAACTGATAGCTGTTAGGGCTTTATACATCAAATATTTTTTTTTTGTGCTTGAGGGGTAAGGGGAAAGCAGATCTGACAAGCGCCGAGGCTTAATTGCACTACTTGAATAAAGCGAGGGTTTCTTGCACCTGTACAGCTCCGAGCTGTTCATGCTAATGAATCGAGGGCAGTATAAAAATAAATGTTTTAGAGCCTTTTACATGGCAAAGAGAGAGAGAGAGAGAGCAAATACGGTGTTGTACTATTTCTCTTACTCCGAAACGCGATTGTTCGGAGAGGATTCAGAACAAGAGAAATATCATAACTTCCTTATTATTCGCTCCTCACCACACACCGCCTCCAATAAGAAAAAACAATATTATCAACAGTGTTAATACCACTTCTTTTTAAAGAAGAATATCATAGGTTATGCCACCTTTTATCATAGACACATAAAAATAGATAGCGGGTTTCAGTGGACTCACTGGATTTGGTGTGAGAGGGACGCAAAGCTTTAAGTGGATAGTCTTTCTCCTACTAATGGGGCAAAGCTAAGCTTTACAAGTACTGGTCGTTTATGAGGGGGCAACAGTAAGTTATCCGAAGTGTCCGGCTTCGATTTTGACGAAACCATAATGTGTTATAGAGGATGCGAAAATAACAGACACATATTTTTTTATCGGGAGTGAATACTGCGCCTAAGAACAGTTTTTTGGCAATTTCTCAAGTTCTAGTTATGATATCTTTACAAAACAAAGTGGAAATTACTTGTTATTTGAAACGATGCAAAAGTGTGCTGGTTATATTTGAATTAGAACTTGAGATAGTTAAAAAGAAATGTTTTTGGAGGTGAAGTTTAAGGGCAGTTTTCGACTCCCTTAAAATAAATCTACACCGATAAAAGAATATATTATCACTTACTTTCGTGTCCTCTATAACAAATTATAGTTTTGTCAAAATCGGAATCAGATACTTTGGGTATTTTCCTTCTTATATAAGACATTTTCAATCTGAGTTTTAACTATCTTTATATGTCTATGACTTTCATTAATTACAGGTTTCTACCGATAATTGGTGATTACAGTTTTCTTCAAAAATATTTATTGAAAACGCCACTATTTCTGACATTTCTGTAGTTCGTTATTTTCAATTTTATGACAAAAAATAGGCTTTTTTTACTTCACAGGTTTTTATAATTGAAAAAAAAATTGCACGTGCTTAATATTAGTAATTCCAGAAGGTTCTCAAAATGGATAAGGACGAGTTAACTTCACCACGGCGTAGGCCACTATGTACAACTGGGGCCAAAGCCTTATCTTTACCGGTACCTGAAGCGTCCTGTACTACTCCTGTTGATAAGATTCGATTTTCTTGTTCTGGGGGGAAGACCACCAAATGAGCCAGAGTTGCATCAGAATTATAGGTAAGTTCATTTTTCAATGAATATTTAGATATTAGAGACTCTGGTAAGGAAATAAACTAGATTATAGTTACAGTTACTGTTTCGCTGTGGTTAAATAACATATTTTTCCTTTCTAGCAAGTTTGATTTTTTTTATAATTCAATTTTCTACCTCATACGAGGTGTGCGTGAAAGAATTTTTAAATAAACACTTCATTTTCCTAAATTTCATTTAATTTTTTTCTTTTAGTGCCTAAAGATATAATTCTTTTTACTCTTAACATGTGGTGCAACGGACCTAACTCTCTACATGGCAAAGGGGGTTGTAATTGGCAGAAAATTGGTGAGTTTGTACGATATTTAAGAGCAGCAGAAAGCTTCAAAACTTAACTTATTCACACAAACACCATCTGGCAATTCAACACAATAACACATGGTTTTACACAATTATATTGATAACAGGGCAGGAAGATTGGGACTATCAAGATTTCTCGGTATACCTGTAATGCCCCTTTTCCACACGATAATATTCTAGGACCTGGCAAAAATCTTTCTAATATTAGTAATAATATTCAGTCTCCAAATAACCCAGGAGGTCCTAGCAATAGCACAAACAATACCAAACGATTAGATCATCGAACTTATTAAATTTACAGATATTATACTTTTTACATGTGTATATTGTGTTTTACATAATTTTTAGGTGTTTTAATTGTGATGTATGAAATATGTAAAATAATTTAATTTTTACTTTTGAAAAATGTGCTGTTTCTACCTGTTTTACTCAGATTGATGTATTATTTCAGTAAACACGTTTTTAAAGGTAAAAATATACAAGGTTTTTCCTTATATTTTGACTTTCTCTGGTGATTTTACTATTGAGGAATTAAAATAAAACTTCAAGTGTATATTACCAAATATTAAAATAGAGCTTAAAATCCCTTTTCAAAAATATATATGTTGCTGATGTTTACTCCAACTGTCTTTGAAGTATTTAGCTGATAACATAACACAATAGCCATGAATATAGATGAACAATTGAAGGAAGTTTGAGTAAATTGTCAAACAAAATTGTTTGACAGTTCATTCGAATAAACTATCAAACAATATTGTTTGACAGTTTATTCAAAGTTTAATGTTTTCAGATAAATATTTCAACATAAGGAAACAACATATTTTTGAAAAGGGAATTTTAAGCTCTACTTAAAAATTTAGTAATATACTGGGTGTTCAATTCAAAAATAGTGAATTTATTTTAAAATTATATATATTACGAGATAGAAAAAATCTGGCAACTTATGTATTTAAGGTTTTTTCTAACTCCTTTAATAAAATCACCAGAGCTTGTCAAAATATAATGAACAACCCTGTATATATACAAAATTTTAACATTTTATATGTAAAAGTATAAACTAAACATATAAGACAAAGAAGTGCGACAGTTTCCATTCAAACTCTCCTTCAGAAAGCGTGTCAGTTTAGAATCCCTGAAAATATTGAAATTAATGCTTATACTATCTACAAAATCATACATGTCTGTCAGATAGACTGTTAATCCGGTTTCCAAGGGCAAGAAGGGACTTGTTAATATTAGCCCCTTCTTTAAACCTAGCTCTTCTAAAACCAGTCACAGAACTCCATTATCTATAAACTTGTTACACTGAGTGGGACCGACTGCTGTCAGTATTAGCATCTGTTGGATGTTGTTTTCCTTCTGTTACCTTGCTCCAACAAAGAAAACAATTTTTACAGGTTATTAATTTCATTCTAAGGTTTAAAGGAGGTCCAGGATTTAACAAATGTTTCGCCAATTCATTTTAAATTTCAATATATGTCAGCATCTTGTCAAAGTGTCATTAAGAGCCCAGTTCTTTTTTAAATATTTAAAGCAACGCTTTCAATATTTTGAAAAGACCATCAATCAACCGTAACTAATCGGAACATCGATTTTTATAATTTTTACAGTGTTTTGCGTGGATAATAAACTTACCTCATATTTTATGTAATTTTTGACTATTTTGGTAGATTCCTTAAATAATTGTAATGTATGAAATATGTTTAGTTTATACTTTTGAAAAGTATGTTGTCATTTGCTATCGGGTCTATTTGAAATCGCTTAGGTTGCTCAACATTTTTGATTTGTTTATTTTTTTTTTGGCTGCCATTTTAAGTTTGCTTTGGAACTGTTTTTCAGTTGAAAACAAGTTTTCCGCAAATGTATCTAACTCTGTTAATTTTATAGATATGGAGACAAAATAAAAGGCAAATTTATCAGAATGATATGTTCTAGATATTTTGTCCTTATACAGTGTGACCAGCTTTATTCGAAATTTTGACTTTGGCATGAACTTCTGCTTCAATAACGATGAAAATTAACCAAAAAAGTAGTATCACGTGATTAGCATTATCTGTCAAAATTTAATTTGTTTCCAAAAAAAATTCAAATGTGGAGTTATATCTCAAAATATCGAAAAAAGTTATTAGCAAAAGTTTATCCAAACGCAGTTGTTTGCCCATTTTTAGAAAATTGCACCACTGTTGCAAAAGAAGACTCAAAGCAACTAACATAAAACTTCTTAGTTTTTGACAATGCTTCATTCCAGACATATTTTGTTTAAAGTAGGGCTATTAAAATTTAGTCACATGTGCAATGGTTATATGTCTTTGACTCTGTATAAGGTAACTTCATAAAATAACTATTTTTGAAAACTTAATTTGTTTTTAAAAGTAATACACATTATAATTACGATAAACAAGTAACGCAGTGTCATCAGAAAAAATTTTTTATATTATGATTATTTTATTAGAAAATGTGAGTCTTTTCAATTAAACTATTTTCTTAATATTAATGTGTATTACTTTTAGACACAAACTACGTTTTTAGAAATAATTATTTTTTGAAGTTACCTTATACAGGGTCAAAAACAAGTAAACTTTGCATCACATGTGACCAAATTTTAATAACCTTATTTGGATTTTATAGAAAAACACACATTTAATATAGCGCTACTTTAAACAAAATATGTCTGGAATGAAGCATTGTCAAAACTAAGAAGTTTTATGTAGGTTGCGTCGAGTCTTAATTTGGAACAGTGGTGCAATTTACAAAAAAAATGGGCAAAAAATCGAAACTATCTTATACAGCTAAAATTTTGCATATGGGCTAAAAATTGCATTTAGAAAAACTATTTCTAATAACTTTTTTTGATATTTTGAGATATAACCCCACAGTTGATTTTTTGGTTAATTTTCATCTCAATCGAAGCAGAAATTGATATCAAAGTCAAATTTTGAATAAAGCTGCTAATAAAAAAAAATCTCAAATGATGCTGACTTTAATGTACGTATAATATTACCTAAGTAATGAGGAAAGTGAAGAAAAAAAATCTAAAAGTGAAAATTAATTTTTAAATAGGACGTTTAATGTTGCAAAATTATAAGACTCACTTTTAATTTTTTTTCTTATATTGATTTAATATAGAACTACTTATTTTTTATATAATTTTTCAAAAATGTCCAAAATTTTATTTTGGCAATATTTAAAATTGAATATCTCAAAACGGACTGAATGAAAAATTATTAAATTAATACTGATTTCACCTCTTTATGATATAAATATATGTTAAAGATTTGGTGGGTGAGACTCGACTAGTTCCAGAGTTAAAAATGCATCAAAATTGGCCAAAAATTGCGTTATACGCACACAAAATTTACCGGTAATTAATGGTAAAATTACACTTAAAAAGGGGCTTTTTTTTCCAAGTTAAATTCAACATTATATAAGAAAATGTGCAGTAAGATAAACAAAAACGAGTTGTCAATGAGGGGTGGGGAGGCTTGCTACATTCCTAATATCTATTTATTTATTTATTCAATACAAACTCTACAGATACATTAATACCTATATATATATATATATATATATATATATATATATATATATATATATATATATATATATATATTTAAATTATGATGTGTACGTGTCCTTTTTTTTTTTAAGTATCGCCTCTATTTAATATAAAAATAGTGATTTTTTTATGTTAATAATAATTAATAACTTTGTCATGTGTTTATATCGTAAAGAGGTGTTAATTTGTGTTATTTTCATAATTTTTCACTTAGTCCCTTTTCAAATATCCACCTTTAAATATTGCTAAAATACAATTTTGGGTATTTTTGAAAGAATAAATAAAAAAAACAAAGTTTTCAAGCTTGAAACGTCTCTAGCAAGTAGTCCTCTATACAAAGAAAAAAATTAAATTGAGCTTTTATTCCTTTTAATAATTTTGCAGCATTAAAAGTCCCATTTTAAGTTAACTTTCGCCTTATAGTTATGAATTTTTTTCTTCACTTTCCTCACTACTTGGGTAATATTATATAAGAACAAAAAATCTAGAGTATATCATGCTGATAATTTTTATTTGTATTGTGTTTTGATATCTTTAAAATTAACTGAGTTAGATACATTTGCGCACAACTTGTTTTCAATCAAAAAAACGGTTTGAAACAAACTTAAAATGTCCCCCCAAAAAAAGTACGAGCCTAAAATTGTTTTTAATCATAGTTTTGAACTATGAACAACCTTGAGATGATTTCTAATGGATCGACTGTGAGGATTTTAGTAAGTACTGTTTTAAGAATAAGAACTTATCAGAAAATGTTGTATCTAATAAATAAAAACACTGTAGAGCTGTACTAAATGAATACTGTCATAAAACAGCTATATCATTTTTAAAATGGAGAAGTTGATGATGTTTTGAAAGAACTGAGCTCAAAACGAGACTTTGCCAAGATGTTGACATGAATAGAAATTTAAAATTAACTGATGGAAAATTTGTTAAATCCAGGACCATCTTTAGCCTTTAGAATGAATACTAAAATTAATAATCTGTAAAAATTGATTTCTCTGTTGGTGCAAGGTAATAGGAGGAAAGCACAACATCCAACAGATGCAATGCTGAAAGCAGTCAGTCCCATATCAAACTAAGCATGATAGATCTTGCTGGAAGTAAATGGAGTTCGGTGACTGGTTTTATAGAAGCTAGGTTTGAAGAAGGGGCTACTATTAACAAGTCGCTTATTGCCCTTGGAAACTGTATTAACAGTTTATCAGCTGGAAAGAACCATGTTCCATACGGGTATATCTAGAATGAACTATATTGATGATGTCTTATTGTATGAAAAAGTTTATTAATGAGTTTGATTGCTCTGATACGGAATTAATGATGTATAACTGCTAGTTTCCGTGCAAGTGAAGGATGTTTTGTTCAATAGTTTCAATTCAAAGTTATTTTCGAAATTGTTTATAGAAACCTTCTTGAAATTTTGATAGAAGATTGTAACTGTATTTTTTTACACCCTGTATAAAATGTATATATTAAATATTAACAAAATATGTAATTTTAAAATGTTTTAGCCAGATTCACTAAGAAGGTTTAAGACTTAGAACCTTGGAAATTGGATTTTCTAGATGACCAGTTTTGTTTTTCTTATAATATTGTTTTAATTGTATTTTAAAGGTTCAAAATTTGCTTGACTTATTGTTCCATTCTCTACTGTCAATCTAGACCGGTTTTACAGTTAAACCATGTTAGTGAATTAGGGGGTAACTTTTATGTCAAATAGTTTTAAAATCGTTAAAAATGTAAATTATGTTAATTTTCAAAAAACAAATAAATTATAGATTTTCCAAATTCAAGTGTTTTTTTTTTGGAAGTTATATTTCCGAATATCACATATAGGGCCTACATAGACGTAATATTATTTCATATAGATTGTGGAAGGATTTCGAATTTTTTACAATCCTTTTGATTGCACAGTCAAATATCTGAAGCAATGTCAATTTGTCACTGGTCGGAAGCTTTCAATCCTCAACGTGAATAAGAGAACAATCCTTTTCATTTTCCTCTTTTTCTCTTCAAAGACTCACAACCCCTATTGTAGTTTCTCAACTATTTCAACAATTTTCTTTTAAAAACTATGTTATTTAGAGTGAAAAATCATATCTAACATAAAATTAAAGCAGAGAAAAAACAAGAGCAAATATAATCCTTAAAACCATTAATAAGATATTGAGTAGGAATAATCGTGATTAAAGAAGGAGAAAAGTTCCTTTTTGATTGAAAAAAAAATAAATTCTTATTTTCTTGGAACATAGTCTACACGAAAAAAAGAAAGGACAATACGGGGTCATGTCATCTCTTTTATTCCGAGTCGCAATTGGCCGACGAGTGCTTCAAAATCATAGGAGTAAGAGAGATAGCATGATCCCGTATTCGCGCTTTCTCTCTTTGTCGTGTTTCGCGCGCGGAATATTGCATGTTCCCTCAAGTAGTGTATGACGGTTTTTTTATAACAATCATAGGGCTATTCTTTTGAGTCATTATCACTTTTAGTTCTATCACTTGAAGTAATCATGACAAAGAGAGTTATTTGTGAATAATCTTTGATCATGATGACTTCAACCCAATGACAAGTAAATACATATTCAAAAGAACATGAAGTTATCAGTTACACTTTGATCGGTTGATAATTTAAAGAATAGAGCCCATATTTATGTTGGCTGTATTCTTTTGAGTAAATTATCACTGATCAAAGTGAAAAAAAGGGAAACTGATAACTTCATGTTCTTTTGAATATGCATTTACTTGTCATCGAGTCGAAGTAATCATGATTACTTCAAGTGACAGAACTGAAAGAGATAATTATTATTATTATCAAATGTATGACAATTACTGCCCTCGATTCATTTTAGATGCTATTTTTGGGAAAAAAACATTTTATACATGAAATGGAGACACAAAAATAAGATTACTTCACAAGATATCGGACTTACGTTCATAGTTTTTTTTAACGAACTGCAAAATATTTATTGCCAAAGATGCCATGACATCAGACAAAACTCAAAACTAATAAGTAATAAAATAATACTTTTACCTTTTTGTCCTCAATATGTTTTTCTATGCATTTTAAAAACACTAATTCCAAAAAAAAATAATTTGGAGGTTATTTAGGATTTAAATTAACACCTTAACCGCTTTATTCAGATTTGCTCGGAGTTACTCAGGGTTTGATGCACCTGAGCTTAAATTCTTGAATCGAGGGCAGTATATTACTTAAAAGAATAGCCCTATAACATCAGCGCAATTTTAGACAAGTGACGTTCATGACAGATATAATTAAGGATTTTTATTTGTTTTTCTTATTTTTTTTTTATTTTTCTCCATTTTTCCGTTTAATAGTGTTCAAGTTTGAGAAATTTTATTTAATATAAGGAAAGCTTCTATAAGTGTGAAATATGTAGACGCAACAAAATCTTCACGATTTATTTAAAAAAATTACACCAAAAGTGAAGAGTTATTCTTCAAAACTGAGGAAAACTGAAAAAAAAGGTTTAGAATCGTATTTTAAGATCTCGAAATAAGAGGTTTTCTAGAGTTCACTTAACTAAAAGAATTGCTGATATTTTATTTAGCATATGACAATTTACTATGGATGGTATCCTCGCTTTGGGGCACTTCTGCGAAACCCACGGCCCTTGTGTAATTTTGTGTACTCAGCGATGTAAGGAGGAACCCCGTCAGTTCCCGCACAGCCTTACAGTACCCGTCTGTGAGGCTTGTCAGTCTCTTGACCTGGAACAAGCTATTGTTAGTAAAGATGAACATACATGTTACGTTACAACTAGAACACCCCTACAACAGGATTTGGCTTTCTTGCTAAAACAAGCGGTGGTTAGAAGCTTAAGCTGTGAGGTACTTTGAATTAAAATCAATCAATTTTGTAATAAGTAATGTATTATTTTAGGAAACTAGTAAAGAAGGAGGTACTTTATATTTTGGAGATAATGAACGAGGACATGTAATAAGTCATATTTTTACTGTACAAGATTCTTTAGCAAGAGGGTTTCACAGGAAATATTGTATATTGATGCTTATGAGAGATAGGGTAGGGCTTATAAAAAATTATGCATTTTTTTTAGATAACATTTGATTAATTTCTTGTAGATACATCTTTTAAATTGTTGGCCCTTTTTGACAAAACATATCAAACAAATTTCAGCTGACATACAAGAAAAATCTATTAAAGTAAATAGTGTCGAGCAGTTACATAAGTCTCAGCGAGCTGTTAGACAGGCTCAGGGCTCCCCTAACTGTACTGGAAGATCACTTAGTCAACTAACAGGTAATGATTTTACTGCATAATGCATTTTAAAGAAAAATAAGACAAAATATTTGTATGTAGGTGAGCCAGCTGTTTTTGCACATGTTCACTTATGGTTCACTTGGCTTTTAAGTGTGGAAACTGTAGTAGAAAAACCGATTAAAGTGCCAGATATTCCTGTAAATTGTCAAGGTTTCCAACTCAGGGAAATTTATAAAAAGATGCCTCAAGTAAGTATTAATAAAGTGTAAATAATAAATAAAGATTATTTTAAGTTAACTGTAATCACTGATATTTATAAATTTTCCCATTTATAGGAAGTCTTCCAAAAAACGTGCTACTGCTACTTAACCGGTATAAAAGTCGAATCAGAAGATTCCCTGATAGAATTAGCCTTTCGCCAAATTTTACCCACAAAATTTACACTTCCAAAAACTGGTGAGACATGCAAACTTTTAGTACAAGAAAACCCCTCCTATAAAGTTATTTGGAATGGCAGTTTACCACAAAAACTACCAACATTACTTACCCTAATAGAAAACGCTTTAAAAGATGAAAATTTACCAGATGTAGCCCTGGAACCCCATATTATGAGTCTCATTATGCAGTGGCATAATACAGCATGTGCAATATGTTGGGCCCCAAATAGCAACAGTAATACAGAGTTGCTCAAAAGTTTGGGGGTACAAAAGCAGGATATGCCACTGTTATCTTATTGGGTGCCTCAATGTAAATAAAAAAAATAAATAAAAATATTTAAATTAAACAATGATTTTTATTTAAAAAATAATTTTTTTAAAACTTAATAAAAGTGAATAAATGTTTTAATCATTTACATTTCTAATTTTTTTTTTCTTTTTCTTAATTTTTTGTTTGCTCTCGTCTTTTGTGTCTTCATTTAAGCTTTTTTTCAATTTCTTTTTAACAATTTTATTACTGCTATTTGCATCACTATTCTTTCTATCTATTCCTAATATCTTTTTCTTTTTTTTCTTCTTTTTTTCAACCGTTTTCCTTTGGTCATCTTCATTATTGGAAACAATTTTATCACTTGAATCAGGCTCTTTCTTTTCTTTCTTGAATTTCTTCTTTTTAATAACCTTGTCTCCCTCTTCATCAGAACTTTCTTCTACCTCAATGACTACACTTCGTTTGAATGGTTTTTTCTCCACAACTGGTTTAATACTTGTTTCTTCTTCTGGTTCATCTTTCTTTAATTTGCCAATCAATTGTGCGATACAAATGCACGTTATTCTGCAGCCTGTATCGATTGCTGATAGTTCTTTTAATTTTCTCGTCCACACTTTAATCTGACCTGTGCTCGAGGCAGTCACTATAAAACTCTCAAAACGTTGTACTGCCTTTACTCGACCTAAAAAATGGGTTTATAGAAAACTAGACAGTCTAAAAAATGCTAAATTTAAAAAATTAGAACATATTTCTCTGTTATTTTCACTCACCATTATGTCCTTGTATAATTTTCTTTTCCTCACTTTCCAAATCCACTCTTCCCAATTTCCCATCTTCATACCCCACAAAAAGAGTGGTATTATCAAGCCAAACACAGCAAGTTACTTTCTGGTCATGTTCTATCACTTGCAGAACTCCTCCTACTTCTATACTCCATATCTCGGTGTATTTTCCACCGAATAGTACAAATCTAGTATCATCTGGAGCAAATATAATTCTCTCTAGACTTTTAGGATCCTTGCATTTGTTGCTTAAATTAATCATATATGCTGCGCGACCTTTTACAAGGTTCCAAGTCCTTACAGTAGCATCTGTCCCCAGAGTTAATGCAAGTTTTCCACTGGAATGCAATGCTATATCTATAATATAACCTCCTTTATGTGCTTTCTCCCATAATTTTTCCAATTGCCAGTTTCCTACACGAACAATAGCAAGAGAACCATCTTGACTTGCAGAGATTATATGAGAATGATTATTTGTGAAAGCTAGAGCACTTATGGTACTCTGATGGTGTGTAAGCATACAATGCTCCTTTCTCACTTTTAAATCGTAAATTATTATTCTATCATCGGAGGCCCCAGAAGCTACATAGTTGTCATATGTAGCCAGACATCGTACGCTACTGCTGTGATCATGGGAAGCAAAACTATGGACAAGAGTTTGGTCCTAAAAAAAATCATTTTGAAAAATTTGGAACCCATTCACCCTAGGGAGTGCCAATATAATTTTTTCTTTAAATGGGGTTTCACAAACTTCAAAAATTGCAAAATTGTAAACAATATTGAACTATTGCTAATACCCAAGTTTCAGCTTCCTATTTCTCTTTAGCAGGGCTCTTTGATGTAGACTATATCAAAGAGGTTCTAAATTACCAAAACTTCTTTGGAACAAATATAGAATTGGTGAATTTATAGATTTTATTATAAAAGGCACATTCGCCATAGCGTCAAGAAAAATTAAATTTTTAACTAACATTACAAAACAACTGTTAAAATGCATTAATTATTTGAAAATACGGAGTCAAGAACACTTACTAATAAATAAATTAGGACCCAGAAAGCCGCCCTATAGGCGAAAGTGCCGCCAAAAGCTTATCTTTCTAGTTTTTTCTAAAAGTCTTTTAGGTTCATCTAAATTACTTATTAGTTTTCTGCTAAACATGGAAGGTTATTTGTACTTACTTTTGATGAAAAAATGTACCCCAATAAGTATTCTTCATAGGTTCCAGCAATTATTTCGAAATTTTCTATACTAGGCATGGTTGTTTTGAAAAGAAAAATTTAAGGTTAGGTTAGATAATAGAGGTTATGTTGTCAATGTTTCTTGTATAGACATATAAGATTGTATACTGCAGATCCTATAGAAACCTATGGACTCTAGGTTTAGAAAGAAACGGGTCGTTTTCGATGACTAATATCCCTCTTTCTATCTCATAGAAAGAGAGGTGTTACTCATCGAAAACACTCTATGTTTTTCTAAGTGAGAGCCAATGCCCTTCTATGTACGGTTCCTTAAATCTCTTTTATTTGACGGAAAACTAATAACTGGCTTAATTGCCATAAAATTTATAAGATTAAACACATTTTTTCTTTCTTTTACTAGAGACACCGCCCAGAAGTACACTTTCAAAATATGCTCCAAATTTTACAAAAACATTTAAGAACTATTAATTACTCATGTCTATAGTTTTCCTACATAAAGGTAATTGTAATGTCCTGATATTAAAAACCAAACATCTTATTGAAATTCGGATCCCAAATTACAATAATCTATATTGTCGATGAAGTTAGCCACACTCCCCTAACCTCAAAAGTCTAAACTGTCAAAAACCAAAAATTAAAGAAATTTACATTTTTAAGGATTTGATTGAGGTTTTTGCAACATAAATAATATATTTAATCATGCTGCCCACTTTAAGAACCCTAGGGAACGGCTTGGTAAGATAGCAACTAGAACAAACCGACTGTCAACAAAAAATTACATAATACACTAATGGAGAATCTTTCTTGTAGAGACGTTCCTTGGGGCTCAGAGGCCTTCAAACATCTTCCAAACTTCAACATGACTCTTTGTTCGTTCATAGGGATACCCCTGAAGATAATCCCGATATTCCTTTTGAATTTAACGCAGAAAATAAAAAGGTAAGTGGATTCAGGATTATTTTTAAAAGTTCTATAAGTTTTTGAGATTTTATTTCATTTAAGAGAGCCGACGCGATCTTAGCAATCTATCCGGAGGGTCATAAAAGGGCAGCAATGATCCCCTTATTGGATTTAGCTCAACGACAGCATGGATGGTTACCAATTTCTGCAATGCACCATGTTGCAGAAATTTTAAACCTTCCTAGGATGCGAGTGTACGAAGTTGCCACCTTTTATACAATGTTTATGAGGTAATCTGTTGCTTTAATTTTAAATTTCTTGTATTTTGTATATATTTGTGGTTATGCTTTTAGAAAACCAACTGGTAAATATCACGTTCAAATTTGTACCACAACACCATGTTGGTTGAGGGGTTCCGATGAAATTCTAGAAACTCTCAAGAAAAATTTGGGTCTTGAGGTAGGGGAAACTAGTCAAGATAAGATGTTTACCTTGTCAGAAGTGGAATGCTTAGGGGCCTGTGTAAACGCACCTATGATACAGGTCAACGATGATTATTATGTGAGTTTTCATGTTAAAATTTTTCTCTGGTTTTTTGGTAAGATTTTGCACGTTTGGAAAGTAATTACTGTATCTTCTATTTTTAGTGTATTTTTAACAAAAATTTGTATTTTTTTAGGAAGATTTAACAGTTCGAGATACTGAAGAAATTTTAAATGATTTGAAAAGTGGGAAAAAACCCAAACCGGGTCCAAGGTAATGTTTTTTTATCTTTGTAATAAAATATAACTAAAAACTTTTTATAAAATACTATTTAAAAGTGAAAACATGTACATCCAAGAGTGAAAGACCTATTTTTTCCTTTACACTCATATATGTGCTTTCTTAAGATTGGTTATTTTTCTAGGAGTGGGAGATTTGCAGCTGAACCTATAGGTGAACCGACTTCCTTGAAAGGGGAACCCCCAGCGCCTGGTTTTGGTGTTAGGTCCGATTTATAATCGGGTTTTTATAAGTTTTTAAGAAAATTGTAATATAAAGACCTAATTTAAGTAAAAAGTTGTTTTAATTCAAATTTTCTATGGTAGTAATTTTGTTTAATAAAATTTACACATGTTTTGAAGTTATCTTGAAAAATTTTTCCTGTAGAAACGCTCTTGAAAACTGTCTGTGATAGTTAGAAAAAAAGATTTAGTTCATTCATATGGTAGATTCGCGCATTGATAACGATGTCAGGAAAAATAAGTTTAACTAGCGCGTTCACCACAGAACACAAAAATATTTTAATTGGCGCATTCAACCCGTATTTAGGGGCGGATCCGGCCCCTTTCTTTGGGGGGGGGGGGAGCGAAATCACAAGAATACAGTATGACAAAAGCGATTTGTTGATGGGGGGGGGGCAACATTGACTCCCCTAATGCAGTAGCGAGAGGTAAGTCAATATTTTTCAATGTAAATCTTTTTTTTATGGGGAGGGGAGTGATTGTCCCCACCACAATGGTGTAATTAAGAGTATGTGCGTGTGTGATTTAAACATTTTAAAACTCTAGAAGCAAGTTATGTAAAATACTCTGAGCTGATTTTTGAAAGAGGATTGCTAGGTATATCTTGTACAAAACCAAGGGCGGATCCAGGAAAGGGCTATTGGGACAATGACCCTTTCTCAATATATATATATATATATATATATATATATATATATATATATATATATATATATATATATATATATATATATATATATATATATATAAAACAAGGTTTTTGAAGAAGTTCTATATCAGAGAATTGTAACATTTCTGGATAAGTTTTCTGTAATATCAGATAAGCAAAATGACTTTGGAAAAGGGAAATCCACAATAAAAGCTTTGTATCAAACATAAAAAAGCAAACATTGGCCATGTGCCTGGATCTGTCTAAAGCCTTTAATACTGTGGATCATAAAACATTATTGTTAAAACTAGAAATGTATAGTATAAGGGGTAATGCTCTGGAATTCATAAGATCGTATTTGACGGACGGGGCTCAGAGTGTGTGGAGTCTGATTTCCATAGTAAGGCTCTATAGTGTCTCAGAGGGTTAAAATGAAGATGGGCGTCCCTCGGGGTTCAATTCTTGGACCTCTTTTGTATATTCTTTATACAAATGATTTACCTGAAATCTCTGGAGAGCAGACTGTACTATATGCTGATGATACATCGCTTATATTCAGTGAAAGCACGGCGGAGTTGCTATCGATGAAGGTTCAATCTGTGATGGACATTCTAGATGGGTACTTTCGGTCCAACAGCCTGTCGCTAAATGTTTCCAAGACACCGTGCACTATGTTTGGCAACAGATTAAATAATCAATTTACATTAACATTTGAGGATACAACAATCAGTTGAGAGCGCTGTTGTTTTGGGACTACACATCGATAGAAGGTTGGACTGGGAGGCGCACATCGAGAGAGTTGCCTTTAAAACATCTCAGTATTGTTTTGCATTAAGAATTATTTCGGAGAGAGTTGGAATCGATGCAGATTTGTCAGCTTACCATGCATTTGTACAGTCCAGACTAAGATATGGTTTGATATTTTGTGGTAATTCCTGTGAGATTATTAGAGTTCTGATTCTGCAAAAAAGATGTTTACGATGTATTTTTGCAATGAAACAAGACAGTTGTAGAAATATCTTTATTAGTAACAATATTTTAACGGTTATAGGTATGTACATTTTGGATTCGGTGATGTTTATTGTTGATAACAGGGATCTTTTTGAGGGTGCATCTATTAAACATAACTACATTACTAGAAATAAAACAAATCCGCTTTTTGATAAATATAACTTTAGGTATTTGCAGAAAAATATCGAGTTTTCTATAATTAAAATTTTTAATTCTTTACCTGAAAATGTACATTTACTACCGAGAAATAGATTAAAGTGTGACCTAAAAGTCTTTTTGTGTAAAAAAGTCTTCTATACATTGAACGAGTTTTACGAGTGTGATAAAGGCAGCATTGTCTCGAAGTATAATTTTTGTTGATGACTGTATCATCGAATTTTAAATGTGGGTAAGTTTCCTGGTTATTTAAATTTTTTTCATTTATAATATTGCTTTTTATTTTAAGTTTTAATTGTTTTGTTTTTGCTACATTAATTTCATAGAATTATTCAAGAAAGGTATTTAAAACTGTATAAAGTAACTTTTTTTCTTTTTTTATCTACAGCTGAGAATGAACTATAATTTTTATTATGATGTTTATTACAGTAACTAGCGACCCGCCCCGGCTTCGCACGGGTGCAATGCTGATACTAAATACACTACAGAAAAACTGTGACTATTTATTTTATTTTTACAACAATTATTACATCGGCCTCCGACGCGCTATTTATAGGCACGCTGCCGCCGCCCCGGTCGGCCAGTACCGCCGCAAGCGCTACTTCCCGCAATTTTAAATCTGTAATATCTTCGAAAATATTCATTTAAATCTTGTGCTGTAAAGGACCATATAGATCTATATTAAATCAACAATGTATTTAAGCTATTTAATTGGATAAGGATTAATGCTGTATTGGTTAAAATCGCTTCAAAATTTGCCATTATTTGTCGTAAAAAGTAAATGACAAAAAAATGTTATTGTGGGATATCCATGAGAGATAGACATATACCATCGCGGAGTTTTCTGTAGACCTTTTCAATGTGTACAAATAATTAGTACATTATTTTGATAAATCTCGTAGGGTTCAGCCTGCGTTTGCAATGTAAGCGGAAAAAAATATGATAATTAACGACATCACATTAGAAACCTCAAAAATAACAGTATTTCTCCACTATTTAATGGATGTTATTATACATATAAACCTTCCTCTTGAATCACTCTATCTATTGAAAAAAACCGCATTAAAATCCGGTGCGTAGTTTTAAAGATTTAAGCATACAAAGGGACATAGGGACAGAGAAAGCGACTTTGTTTTATACTATGTAGTGATGATATATTTTTTTGACATTGTTCCATGCCCTTGTGGTTTTTTTTGTAAGTGATACTTATTGGAATAAATAAAGACTTATCTATCTATCTATCTATCTTTTTCCTCCTTCACTTTTAGAATTCATCTAAATCGATTAAATCCAACTGTACATAAAAAAATGCCAATAACTAATTTTATGCCATAAAAATAGCATTCCGAAAGTTAAAAACAACAAAAACCCAAACAAAATAAATAAATTAATTTCCTTGTGACTATCCAGCTTATCTGACGAATCGAAAATTCACATTTTAGAAACAGGTTGAGAATACCTGATGATTATTTACAACACCAATAAAAAATGAATCCCCGAAAACAGGTCCCTGTCAAAAATAATTCCTTTCCGAAATAACAGTCGGTCAATCGAGGTAGTAAGTTCAAAGGAGGCCCTCGGGCTACCAATGAGATGCTTTACCCGCTTCTCGATTTATTTTGAAGATTTTTACGAGGTACTTTTTAAAAGTAAACTTGTATTTGTGAAGGTTGTTTAGTTATAAAGTAAATCCGATTAAAAATAAGATCTAATTTCAAGATTTCTTGTTTTGTCCAGATTCAGCGTACCCGAAATAAATTCTAAATACTTCTAAAAGCAGATGAGTGGGGTAAGCTCGACTCGGTCAAAAAACTATACTTTTTGCAAGCGGTGCATGGAAATGCATGATTGCGAGTGTGATTAGTTGAGTTACGTACGTTACCCAAATAGCACACTTCAGTCCACTGGATATCCATCGTTTATTCAAAGCTGGACATACTGGGTATCCATAGGATGTCCAGAATTTGTCCACCAACATCCTATGGATATCCACTAGACTATACGTTTGTACCACTCATGGACGTCTTTTTGGATTACATATATTGTCCAAGTATGGATCATTTTTGGATATTAATAGGACTAATTTTGGATGTCCATATATTGTACATTCTTGACCCGATTGTGGACATATTATCCGATGGTATTGTGCTTTTTGGATAAATAGGTCATAATCTATGGTTCCCTCTTCTTGACGTTCCGGTAACGTGAATGGTAGATATTTTCAGAATTTGCTTAGGGTCCGAGAGCTTACAGTACCTAACTAATCTGCACTTCTGAAGACACAGACCACTCATGTCATCAAAACGTCGATAACAAGTAACCATAGATGGCCCTATTAGTCCCAAAAATTAAACAGATATAAATTACATTAGCGAACCAGGTAACAGGAACTGGATCCACATATTACACTTATTGATTACAATTGTCAATTTTTTAATACAATACTATATAAGAATATAAAATTTTATAATTAGTCGAATTGCAAGTGCTACAAAATATAGCTTCAATTGATTTAAATTGTTCAAGCTGTAGAAGGATCGCTATGAATAAGTTATCTGGTTCCATAGTAATAAGTACAATTTCAATTGGGTAATAGAAAATATACCAATTATTTAAATAAAGACTTTTTATTGTTACAATAATTATTTTTTTCTAGATTTATTTCTGTCGTTTAATCTCTTCTGCCATTGTCTAATCTCGTCTTCGGCTGTTTTTTATCGGCTCCCCATTCTTCTACCGCAGCTGAAAATTAATAAGGTTTAACGTTAAATGATGCAGTATTTTATGGTTTTGTAGGAATTTAAATATCTCTCTCTCTCTCTATGTATATATATATATATATATATATATATATATATATATATATATATATATATATATATATATATATATATATAAAACCAAATGCATCGTTATTGCTTAGAGTGCTTAAACCAACAGGCCAGAAAAAAAATTTTAACACACTTTTTGTCTGGGTATTATCAGAACAAGAGGATCTAGAGTTCAACGTGTGAAATCTGACACCTAATTTGTTCTTAATATTTACGAGTATGACAAATAAAACAGAGAGATTTTTTCATCAAATTTTTATATTTAAGTGGTAACTTACCTACAAATAGTGAACATAAGTTCTTTAAAGGGCACTTTACTGTTCCATCATATGTATAATTCTTGGAAAGGCTGTCTGTCATTATTACAATAAAATATCTTTTAATAAGTTAATAGGTATAATCTCCTCCAATTTTCGCTAATTGTAAAACCTAAAATTATATTACTTTATTGAGATAATTAAACGTTAATTCCACATATGCTAACCTAAGAATATTTTTGACTTTAAGAATCAAAGAAAAAAAATATATATAAAATAATCCTGTAAATTAAGTTTTTTTTATCAATAGACTCATACACATAAAGAAGCATTAGTCGAATAAGTTTCAGCTTTTATTTCAGGAGAAGTATAATAAACTTACTGCATCTTTGAACTTTAAATTGTCCTGAAGATCTTATGTGACTTGAGGCAGCTGATTATTTTCTTAAGTAAAAGGATAGTTGAACTCCCGCAGAAAATTCTTTGTAGATACTTGTTGTTTTTTCCCTATTTAAGATTACCTGAATATCCTCTCTAATTTGGTACAAATTGGCTCTCACATAGGAATTTTATTTGGACCAATCTGTGGAAAATTCATCTAAAAAATAATTAAAATAAATTAAATTATAAGTCTAAACCTAGAGTCGACCCGTCAAAACTTTATTATATATTTTTTAACAATAATACTGCACAAAAATACACATCAATGTAAACTTTTACTAGCGTTTAATCCAAAATAGTCATAAAAAAATTAATATAATTATTCAAATTTGCTATAGATTTTATTCCATTATAAATTTTGATAACATTTATTAATGCCAGCAATCTTATTAGACTGATTACTCAATAATGACTTTGTCAGAGAGAATTTTCTCTAAAATTTACAATTTTATTATTACACAAATTTACAACTCAATCTGTGCTCCATTTTAACCAACAAGATACAAAATTCATTGGCCTATCAAAATATTTGCACTTATTTGTAGTAATTTTCATTTAAATAAGTGATTGTATGAAAAAGTATAGCTACAAAAGCTATATTTTAACATACGTGTTTGGATACTGAATATTTTGTTCACTTTCAAATTTGTGCGAGTTTGATACTAAATTATCCGCTTTTCGTCGGGCATGTCTGTAGTTTCGTTCGGTAATTTTTGGTATAATTAAAAAAATTAAATTAAAAATAACTATACTTACCTTTAACGGTGGCATCTTCTTCAAATAAAAAGCACACTTGATTTTAGCTCAACTAAAACTCCAAAGGTCTTTTTTAGCTCGACGTCAACACAACAATGGGCACATGTGATCATGGTGGGCCGGCAGGTTAAGAAATGACAATTCTACAGGCCGATATTACAGTATCCGATTTTACCGACAACCCGAAATTTAATAAATGGACGTCTGATGGACTTACACTGGACATCCAGATATGGACGTCCATATAGATTACAGGTCATCACATCTAATGGACATCCATAAACGGTCCATGGACATACAGGACATTATATGTACCTATTCTGGATATCCAATGGATATCTTGTGCTATCTGGGTATATACTTTGATGATAAAAAAGATTTATAGAAAATAATTTAGTGTCCAGAAGGACCAACGGGGAAGTGCAAGTTTAATCTTGTCAGGAGGGGTAAAAAAGCGAATTATTTGAATAAGGAAAAATATATTTATAAAAACAAATTTAGATATAGCTGATGTTGACTTTATTTTGTTTTGCAATCATTTAAATGGCTATCCATAACTGCAGTTCTATCATACCTTTACGTCACTAATTTATTTCAAAAACTGAAATAAGTCTTCCACCTTATGGTCAGACAAAACATTATAAAAATCTTTCAACAACTTTTCCGTCTTTGACATACAATTAGAAGTCGAGAAAAATATGAAATATCTATCGTTTCATATATCCCGCCCTACGATAAATAAGGAAGTCAATTCTTTTAGTCTGTTTCATATCTAGGTATTTGTGTGTTTGTTCTGCTTCCATTGCAGCTATAGTTTCACCGTTCTGCATTTCAAATGCACCTGGTTGTATCTTACCTTTAACGATGTTCAAAATACGGCACTTGTCAAGTCCAAACTGCATTCCGATATCCCAGGAGAACTCCTTTACAATTTTAAGTATTTTTTTCAGTTGGTTTCTGGTAGCAGCCATCAGTTTATAAATACCTATGATTACTAATATTATTCATTATCGGTTGCGAAAGAAACAATTCTTGATATATTACTTACATGGAGGTTTTCACATTTCTAAATTCAGCGAAGAAAATGGCCACCGTAAAATAATCAGTTCTTTGCAAATACGCACTATTTACCTTAATAAATGCACTTTCTATCATGGGAAAACTTAGAATCATTTTCGCATTTCGAAGAAATTGCACGGAAATCACCATAAAATAATGTTAACCTAACAACGAAGCATCCCACTGGTGTTCGTTGTCACGTGACTTGAGAGTGATTATTAAATAAAAATTAAATTCCTTAAAAATAAAGAAAAATATTGCGTTTTTTAGAATTTCTACTATAAAAAATACCGTTTCGCGGCAAAATTATATCTTTATTTAAATATGTCAACTTCCCTATTTCTTGTAATTTCCTCGGTTAAATGATTATTTTTTTCATCATGTACGTAAAACGCTTAATCTTGAAAAGATAAAAATACAGTTATTTCGACAATTTTTTCTAAATTTGCATGATTTTCCCTAACCTGATTATTATATGGCACGCACATATTAAAGTAACTGTACTGATCGTCTAATAAACAGGAAATGTCCGGACCATGCTATGCGCCATTTTGGGACAGTGAAGTTATAATAACAGTGAATACGCTGTCGTCACTGAAAAATTATAGCGACTAAACGTCATCGTTTACCTCCAACTGACAATGTTTGAAGCAATTTGCATACCTTTCCGAAATTTCATCGTCATTAGTAGTTGAACGAAACGAATGGTAGAAAGAGATAAAATGACGGTATTACGTTGTAACCTCACCCAACTGATCCAATTCATGTCAACTGATTGTAATCTGTAGATGTCTGCGATACTATTGGTCGGTCGTAAAAATAGATTAAAAATATTTATTATATTTTTGGTTGTTAAAAATAACTAGTAATTAAAAAAAAACATTGATGACGAACCGTTTCTTCAAAACGTTTTATTTTTTGAAAAAACAGTTGAAATGTTAATTAGGTGGTACCCCGTTATTTTCAGTATTTTCTAATTTTCAATTAAAATATCCTTAGAAAGTTGAATGTCTCGCAAATTGCAAGTAAATTTGAGATTATAGACATACAAAATTATTACACTAAATTCTATTGATATCTCAATAACGTGCTGTTTAAAAATTGTTTTCCTACGGCTAGTTCTAATTATGGATTTAACATAAACACTTGTGTCTATATGTCCTTAAAAGCCGAGCATCTTACTTCTAAACAGTTAAGTCTAACATAATTGTTTTCATCAACACAACTTATAAAAAATGTGAGAATTAACAATTTGTAAGATATTTGAAACTTTTATTTAAATAAGTAACATTAAATTTTATATTCAAATAATGTTAAATGCAACATTTTACTTCCTTACGCTGTGTTAAACACTATACTACACTACAATTAAATAAATATTATTATGATTATAATTTATTAGGAGATCTAAATTTGAACCCTATAGGCCAACAAACCAGGTCCTTCAGAATAAAAAGCTTATTTATAGTACGTTCCGTCTTCAAGCCCCTACAAATCTTCACAAAATAATAAAAAAAGTATATTAAAGGTTGAATAGTATCATTAATGGATGTCTTCTGGCTGGCCTATGGTTCCGGCTCCTGGTCGTACACAGTTCCTCTATCATCGGTCAAGTTTCAGATTTTCTCTCAAACTTAGATGTCAGGACAGGAAGTCTTGCAATAATCGGCTAGATGTTTAGTGAATTCATACAATAATTGATTGGTGGATAGCTAGGACGATGGATTTTAGTCATACTACGTAGAGCTGCGGTTTCTATCGTTTCAAGGTTTATCAGTGCTGGCTTCCTGCAATTACTGTATGTGTGGGGGGGGGGGCATCTATTCCTAATAAAGTCATTATATTGCTTTGTATATATGAGTTGTTTTTCTTGATATGCCTTTTTCTTTGTATATTACACTCCTAAGGTATTTGGCTCTTTGTATACATTTTTGTTTAACAGTTCCAGAGTGCCAATTTAAGATACTTTTGTGGTCTATATTTACACCTAAATATTTGACTGATAGCTTGATGCATATTACTTGGTTGTTAAGTTATATAAAATAAATTTAATCCAAGGAAAAACAAAGATTACTTCACAATAACAACAATGACACTATTTTTTGACCTTTGACGGTTAATTTGACGTGCCAAAACGTCACTTTCCCCAATATGGCGCCGATCATACTCCGGACATTTTTCGTTTGACAGCTCCATTACAATCTGTCATCCATTTTATTTTAAGAAATCCGTGTTATATGGTATTTTTTCTGGCGTTATACAAAACAGAATTTCAAATCCAACCGTTCGTATTATTTTGTCATTACTTTTACTGTTTTACTTGGAAAACAACGACTTAAGACATTACCAAGTAAAGAAATAACATTGCGTTTAATATCCTTAAAACAATTAAATCAAACGATCTTTTTCACACTCAACGACACGGTATTTCAAGCATATTTTCTCGCTCCCTCGTATGCAACATACCTGCGGCACACCTGTTGATCGGTACTACATCGCAGTACCACTTTTCCACCTGTACGAGAGAGAACGCAGGCAAACTCACTGTCAGAGTACCGCATCGAGGCGGTTCGGCTATACGAGAATAAATAATTAACAAGAAATTTTGGGACACCGTGAATTCCGATTATTTTTCGAGTGATTTTGTTGATTTTTTGAGACGATTGTTGAGAAATAATTGATGGGCGACGGAGATTTTCAGTTGTTTTCGGCCCTAGAGGACGCCGCGACGCGTCGTTCGTAATTCAATTGTTTTCACGATAAGCGTTGTGTGACAATAATTCAATGAGCCTTGGTATTCGATTGTTTATGGACAATTAATTGGTTTGTTTTATGCAAAAGTGGTGCATTTTAATACATTCACTGGGAAAAAAGTGCTGGTGGGCAATAAGTAATGTAGTGATTGTGTGAAAGTTTTTGGTCGTATTGCTTCGTAGTTATTACCGGATTATATTGATTATAAATATCACAAGGTAATTCATTATTGTTTTTTTTATGTTTATTGTTTCTTTATTCTTGAAAATCCTTTATTTTAAATTTTTATTTACCCTATTGCTCGATCCGTTTGAAAATGTTCTATCTAAAACATGAAATAATTGAAATTGATTTAAAATGTGTCAAAAGAAATCGGATTTTTGAATATTTTCTCTAAATTGTCGCAAAACTTTCCAGGTTACAGGGTGGCAAAAGTTATTTTTACGTACAAACTATGCAAGGCAGCTTTTATCTGACACGCCACTTGACCTAGAAGATGAAAAACAAATATTTGAGACCTTTCCTTAAAAAAACTATATTGAATGCTTGATTTATATTAATTATGGATACGTCAATCCGTATGGACTTTTTAGCACGTATAGTTCCGGAGAAATACTGCTGTGAGTGACATGCGGACAGACATACATTAAACCATCCTAAAAAACTGACAGTTTCTATATGAATTTTGGCATCATTATTTAGGGTAAAAATCATTTTTAAATGTATTTTCAAGTGAAATTTATGCTAATATAACACGAAATTTACATTAGGTTATATCTCTATTGATATTGATAGGCATTGCGACCACTATAACGGGTTATTCTCCGGGAATTTAATCGATCGATTGTGGGAAAATTATAATTAGCAAGAATCTGAAAATTTGACAGTGTATTAACGTGCATGGGAGACAGCCGGCTAAAATATTTTCAAGATGGCGGCACTTCCGGTTATACCGGAAGTAGATGTTAACTTGCTTATTTTAAATGGAACACCCTATATATTATTGCATTTTTGATTTCTACGTAAAATTCTAGACATATTTCATGTATAATGTTCTATACTTAAGTCTCACCGTTTTGGACATATTTAAATTTTTATGTCAAAAATGACGTTTGCGGACCAAAACTTAACTATAAATTTTTCCTATAAGAAAGTCATTATTATTTAATTTGGGTTAGTTTTCTTGTAGACGAAGATCGACTTTAGTAGTCTTTTTATGATATTTTGAAAATTATTAGTACAGAGTGGTCAAAAAAGAAGAATAAAAATTATATTTAAAAAGTCGTCAAAAGTCAATTTTTTCAAATAGAAAGAACCTATTTTTATAATTTTATCATATTAAGCATTAAAAATAAGGGTAACTTTGTATAAGGTTGTCTATTCCAAAAATTTTTAGTTTTCAAAATATTGGCAATTCAACATTTTTCTATTGTAAAAATGCTATACGGCTTTTAAGTTTTGTTATTAGTTGGCCATGACGGCGAGGCGTGGCGAAAATAAAACAATCGAACCCTACAGAATTGTCACTATTTCTTGCCATTTGACATTCATAAATAATAATCATGCTGGGGCGATTAAATTACACGCATGAAAATTATTTAAATTTATTTATTATTTATGAAGAATGTCAAATGACAAGAAATAGTGACAATTCTGTAGGGTTCGATTGTTTTATTTTCTCCACGCCTCGCCGTCACGGCCAACTAATAAGAAAACTTAAAAGGCGTATAGCATTTTTACAATAGAAAAATGTTGAATTGCCAATATTTTGAAAACTACAAATTTTTAGAATAGACAACCTTATACAAAGTTACCCTTATTTTTAATGCTTATTATGATAAAATTATAAAAATAGGTGCTTTCTATTTGAAAAAATTGACTTTTGACGATTTTTTAAATATAATTTTTATTCTTCTTTTTTGACTACTCTGTACTAACAATTTTTGAAATATCATAAAAAGACTACTAAAGTCTATCTTCGTCTACAAGAAAACCAACCCAAATTAAATAATAAAGACTTCCTTATAGGAAAAATTTTTGGTTAAGTTTTGGTCCGCAAACGTCATTACTGACATAAAAATTTAAATATGTCCAAAACGGTGAGACTTAAGTATAGAACATTATACATAAAATATGTCCAGAATTTTACGTAAAAATCAAAAAAGCAATAATATATAGGGTATTCTATTTAAAATAAGCAAGTTGACATCTACTTTCGGTATAAACCGAAGTGCTGCCATCTTGAAAATATTGTAGCCGGTTGTCCGCCATGCACGTTAGTACACTGTCAAATTCTCAGATTCTTCCTAATTATAGTTTTCCCACAATCGATTGATAAAGTTCCCGGGGAATTACCCTGCATATAGTCTTTCTCCCCTTTTTTTCTCGAAATCAATCAAAAAGTCGTATCAATAAGCCATTTTCGACTCTCATTCGTTGACTCAGCCAAATTTGTGAAATCCATTTGGCCTTATTTCAAAACATACTCCAATGCATTAAAATAAATGAGTTTTTAATTTATTTAAATTCCAACTTATTGTTAAGATAGCTTTTATATGAAAATTAAGCCCGATTACTCAGACGAACAAACAAATCCTAAAGATATATTGGCGACAGAGGCGTAGCTGCCGCGATAGCAGGGGTTTCAATGATACAGAGAGCCCTCCCTTCCTTCTGAGGTACAGGGGCTCCAACATATGTAAGAAAAAATTCTTAAAATGTTCTCCATGATCTTACTGATAAAAATTAATGTTGATAAATTTCATTGTTTTCTCTATTTTAAAATAGCTACGCCACTGCTGGGTCACTAAATCTTAAAAATGTATAATGCCCTCTGGTATTTATCGAAAAGGTAGACATTCAGGATTACCTTAACAAGGCCACGTGCACGCCGTAATCATCATTTTTATCGCATATACAGGAGTAAATATAAATATTGTCAGAAATGTCTGGAATTTTTCAGTCCCAAAATATTTCAACTTATCTTCTAACGTATACAGTTTGAATGCCATTTTAAAAAGTACTTCATTCCATCCACACTTTTTTAGGACGCCCGGTATATAGATATTTTACCTTAGGTAGCCAGGTAGAATAATCCATAATAATTATAATTCCTTTAAATAGGACATACAAGTTGTATCGAGGGAATTCTTTGGGTTAAAAAGGCAACTTTTCTAAATACATAGACTGTGAAGTATATATATATATATATATATATATATATATATATATATATATATATATATATATATATATATATATATATATATATATATATATATATATATACTGACGTATACAGTTTGAATACTATTTTAAAAAGTTTGGTTCCATCCACACTTTTTCAGAGCACCCGGTATATAGATATGTTACCTTAGAAAAAAGGGTATCCCAAGTAGAATAATCTATAATAATTAGCCCTTTTAATAGGACACAGAAGTTGTATCGGGGGAATTCGTTGGGTTGAAAAGGCAACTTTTCTAAATACATAGACTGTGAAGTTTAGATATATAATAAACTTCACAGTTTATGAGTGAATATATAATAAAGTTCACAGTCTATGTATTTATAAGTTTCCTTTTCAACCCAACGAATTCCCCCAATAGCAAAATATACCGGGCGTTCTAAAAAAGTTTAGATTTCACGAAGTACTTTTTAAAATGACATTCAAACTGTATACATTAGGAAAAAAAGTCCAAATATTTTGGGGCTTAGACTGAAAATATTTCCGACGTCTCAAAAAAGTCCAAAAAAAAATATACATATATATATATATATATATATATATATATATATATATATATATATATATATATATATATATATATATATATATATATATACAGTGCCTTCATTTCAAAACGAACCATCCTTAATAACTTTGTTAAATAGAAAAATTTAAAAAAAAGAAAAAACACGTCAATTTAGATATACAGGGGGAAGTTTAATTTTGCATTTGTTAAAAGTCTGTCAATCACCTCCTCAACTCCAGCTAACCTCACTTTGATATGTCAAATGGGAACCCCCACCTTGTGACACATCATTGTAAGCAGCATAAAATTGTCTATCCAATCGTATAAAAAAAATTAAATCGGTTGACGTACAAGCGAATGGTGTGCAAAAATGTCTTGTAATAATTCATAATATATCGGCCTCGGAACTTTGGTATGTCAAATGATTACCCTATAGTGTGATACATCATTTTAAAGGACGTACGATCTGCTATCCAACGATGTCAAAAAAAATTAAGTTAATAGACGTTATAGGCAATTAGGATGCAAAAATGTGTGTTAAATATAAGCAGTTTATTCAGTTTTATTCAGTTGAAGAAAATTATTTTATTAAATGTTCAAAATGTGCGCCGTTATTAGCGAGACAATAAAAAAAGCCTATTTTGAAATTCCCCACGAACATTGGCAAGGGTTTCTCTGCTAATTCCCCTACATTCCCGAACAATTCGATCTTTTAAATCGTCAATATTTTCAGGTGGGGTTTTATAAACCTTGCTTTTTAAATACCCCCAAAGAAAAAAGTCTAGAGGGGTTAGGTCTGGAGACCGTGCTGGCCATTCAATTGCACCACGTCTGCCAATCCACGTCCCTGGAAAATGTTCATCAAGCCACTCTCGAATTGCCAAAGCGTAGTGCGGAGGAGCTCCATCTTGCTGGAAATGCAAATTATTTTCATTTAGTACCATAACAGCATTTTCATCCACTTGATTTTCTAAAGATTGCACAATGGCAGGGTATATTGTGTTTTCTAAAAGGTTTAAATAAATTTGCCCAGTTAAATTATCTTCCAAAAAAAATGGCCCGATGATTTCATTGCCATAAATTCCTGCCCACACGTTAATTTTTTCGGGATATTGAGTATGCCCTTCTCGGAAAAGGTGCGGATTTTCATTATCCCAGTATCTGCAGTTATGTCTGTTAACCAGTCCATTTAGAAAAAAAGTTGATTCATCACTAAAGCAGATATTCTTAGGTAAATGGGGGTCCTCGTCAATTCGTTGGCACATTAATTCGCAAAATTGAATTCTCCTATCAAAATCGTCTTCTCCGAGTTCTTGAAGAATTTGAATTTTGTAGGGAAAAAACTTATTTTGTTTTAAAACTTTATGCACAGAGCCAGCAGAAATGTTGGTTAAATCTGCGACCTTTGAGATGGATAAAGTTGGATCTATTGCAAACTGTCCTAGTACCTCGATTTGGCATGCTTCATCTACAACCCTTTTCTCAATAGATTTTTTATTACAAACGGATCCCGTTTCTTCAAACTTTCGTACCAATTCGAGTACATATTTATGGCCCACGTTTTTGTCTTGATGCCTCTCGTTAAATGCTCTGGCGGTTCTACGAGCGCACCGATCTTCAGCTCCATAGAGAAAAATTATTTCTATTCTTTCGGCTAGCGTATACACCATTTATATTCACGTTTCAACTAGGCGTCACAATGACAATTTTAACAATAATAAACAACTGGTGTTTAAAGATCTTAAAAATTTTATTTATTGCAGTGATTTTTTGTACCTATCAGGTACCGCAAAAAATATCATTGAAATAAATACACTAGATTGATTAGACTGCAATGAATTTTGCGATGAATTTTAAAACAGGCTTAGTT
This sequence comes from Diaprepes abbreviatus, assembly GCA_034092305.1. Classification (NCBI taxonomy): domain Eukaryota; kingdom Metazoa; phylum Arthropoda; class Insecta; order Coleoptera; family Curculionidae; genus Diaprepes; species Diaprepes abbreviatus. The sequence continues at coordinate 1,016,525 of JASJET010000247.1, forward strand.
TTTTTCTCGCAAATATTTTAACTGTTTATTATTTTAAAAAAATATTTATTTTAAATTTAAAATAATATTTTACTCTATGAAGTAGCCATTTGACATAATAAAGTTTAATGTGATAAGGTGTCTATTATTACCACACATCTTTTCTTACTATTCGCTTGTACATCAACAGATTTTGTTTTTTTTATTGGCTAAATAGGAGATAGTATGCCCTTTAAAATGATGTATCACACTATAGGGTAATCATTTGACATACTAAAGTTCCGAGGCCGATATATTATGCATTATTACAAGACATTTTTGCACACTGTTCGCTTGTACGTCAAACGATTTAATTTTTTTTATACGGTTGGATAGACAATTTTATGCTGCTTACAATGATGTGTCACAAGGTGGGGGTTCCCACTTGACATATCAAAGTGAGGTTAGCTGGAGGTGAGGAGGTGATTGACAGACTTTTAACAAATGCAAAATTAAACTTCCCCCTGTATATCTAAATTGACGTGTTTTTTCATTTTTTTTTAAATTTTTCTATTTAACAAAGTTATTAAGGATGGTTCGTTTTGAAATGAAGGCACTGTATATATATATATATATATATATATATATATATATATATATATATATATATATATATATATATATATATATATATATATATATATATATATATATATATATGTAATAACTTGCATTTTTTGCGGCTACTGAATGAAAATCGTTATTAATACAATCAGTTTTATTGCTAAAATGGATAGAAACACAATCTTAACCTTGTTTTATTGTGTTTTTATCGGTAATTACTATTAATTATTATCGAAACGCAAACAAAAAAGTAAATATTGGAATGCTTATTGAGGTTTTTAGGTTTCTAGATAGTATGTAACTATACAATTTTTGGAAATAGCACCGAGACTAAATATAGATTTGAAAAATTGAAATTTTATCATTATATTTTTACTTTGTTATGATACGTGGAGTTTTGTAGTTTATGTTCTTTATTAGGTCTTGGTTTTATTGGTAGAAATGACAGCAAAATCTTCTACACACGCAAGTGTTCCTGATTTTATGCAAGCCACAAGGTGTTTTCATAAGTTTCCTTGTGTGAATAAACATAAAAAAATAGCAACAGGATCTTTTTAACACTTGGCCAAACATTTAACACAAAAAAGTATTTCCTTACCGTTTTATAATCAATAAAATTTTGATTTTTTGAAGATATGTGCTTGTAAAAAGTTTCTTCAAATATCTGAAAAACTTCTGAGTCTATCGAGTTAAAATAAAGAGTGGGTACATTTTTTATTATCTACTCTCTAAAAGTTTTTTGCAATATTTTTTATACCCTGTACAGGGTAAGTCAACGATTGGATGAAGTAGGTTTGTGCCTTTTCGGTGAAATTAACAAAGAAACTATATTTATTGTTTGATACAGTTTATTTTTACGCAGATTTTAAAAATATTTAGGACTCTACAGGGCGAGCCAAAAAACTAGGACAGCATAAAGTTGTATTTTTTTAAATAGAACACCCTATATACGAATCGTATTTTCGATTTAGCTTATAATTTTAAATCTTTTTTATTAAGGGTTTACTATAACAAAACTTTATAGTTTCTGAGATAATTAAGTTTAAAGAAAAAAAGTCACATTTTCAAGCATCAATTCAATCCTAAATAACGTTTTCAATTTTGTGACAAATATATTCAAATTTGGAATTTAGCAAGGCCAAGGACAAGTTAACATAATTTTTACCTAATATTTGCAATAAAAGCTACAGGGTGTTGAACACATCGGCTCAAATTTGAACAAGTTTAAATGAATAAATATCTTTTTTTTAGATGGTACACCCTGTATATTTTCATGTTATTTAATAGAGTAATAAAAACCCTAGAAGTTTTGTTCAATATATCCTATACCTATTTATAATAGTTTTTGAGATATTTCAGTTTTTCTTATTTTCCATACTTTTTTACAGAAATAGTCTTCATTATCATAGTAGCCATGTAAAATAATAAAAAGAAACTACAGAAACAAACAGAATGTGGTTAAATATGATGAAATACATTATTCGTTATATTACAACGGCAATAGTTTAATTAAACATAATGTGAAAAAATTAACACAAGAATAACGACAAGGCAAATACATATTTACTTTTATACTAAATTGAAACAAAAAAATTACTTATTAAATACTGAGATTAATTATTTCTTTTTAATAAGTGTTCGAATAAACGACCCTCTTGTGCAATGCACAAATTTAGTCTTTTTTGCAGATTTTCTCGGACCCTGGCCAAAATTAGTGGCGTTATTGTTCTACAGGTATCCCTAATCCTGTTTCGCATATCTTCCACTGTTGTTGGTGGATTAACATACACCTTATTTTTAATATAACCCCATAGGAAGAAATCTAATGGGGTGATGTCGCAAGACCTTGGTGGCCACTCAATGAAACCCTTACGTCCAATCCATTTTTGCGGATATCGTTGGTCCAAAAACGCACGAACTTCACGATGGTAATGCGGAGGCGCACCATCGTGCTGGAACCACATACTGTCGAGCTCATCCCTATCGAGACCTTGAAGCAGTTGGGGTAGTTCTTCTTGTAGAAAGTTCAGGTAACTATGGCCATTTAGTGGTTCATTAAAAAAGTGGGGTCCAATAATTCGATTATGATGAATACCACACCAAACATTTAATGACCAGTGGTTTTGATGTTGCACCTCTCTAATCCAAAATGGGTTTTCTGTGGCATAATAATGCATGTTGAGTCTATTTACGGCACCGTTACTTCTAAAAGTAGCTTCATCACTAAACATTACCTTGCATAATAAATTTGGATTTAATTGAATCTCCGCATTTATTGTACGACAAAAGTTTACACGACTTTCAAAATCCTGTCCATGCAATTCTTGGTGTAATTCCATGTGATATGGATGATACCTATATTTCTTGGTAGTACGATTAGCGGTGGATTGTGATGTTTCACATAATGCTGCTAACTGACGGTTACCAATATAAGGATTTTCCTGAACATTTAACAATACTTGTAGTTCTTTTTCTTGATTAGTTACTGGTTTGTTGACCACTTTACGTTTTGGATAATCAACAGTACCAGAAGAATCAAATCTTTGCATTAAGTTTTGAAAAGTATGGGTATTAGGCTGGCGTCGATCAGGATACTTCATTTTGTAAATTCTTTGAGCAAGAAGGCAATTTTTTTGAGCCTCTCCTATTGTATAAATCATATCTATTAACTCATTCTTTGGAAAATTCATTTTACAATATAAGATGAATGCAAAAAAAAACCAAACTACACTACATAAAAACCAAAAGAAGCGATTGCGGTTATAAATTTGACACACAGAAAAATGTTCTTTTACATTGTTTTTGCCATGGCTACTATGATAATGAAGGCTATTTCTGTAAAAAAGTATGGAAAATAAGAAAAACTGAAATATCTCAAAAACTATTATAAATAGGTATAGGATATATTGAACAAAACTTTTAGGGTTTTTATTACTCTATTAAATAACATGAAAATATACAGGGTGTACCATTTAAAAAAAAAGATATTTATTCATTTAAACTTGTTCAAATTTGAGCCGATGTGTTCAACACCCTGTAGCTTTTATTGCAAATATTAGGTAAAAATTATATTAACTTGTCCTTGGCCTTGCTAAATTCCAAATTTGAATATATTTGTCACAAAATTGAAAACGTTATTTAGGATTGAATTGATGCTTGAAAATGTGACCTTTTTTCTTTAAACTTAATGATCTCAGAAACTATAAAGTTTTGTTATAGTAAACCCTTAATAAAAAAGATTTAAAATTATAAGCTAAATCGAAAATACGATTCGTATATAGGGTGTTCTATTTAAAAAAATACAACTTTATGCTGTCCTAGTTTTTTGGCTCACCCTGTAGAGTCCTAAATATTTTTAAAATCTGCGTAAAAATAAACTGTATCAAACAATAAATATAGTTTCTTTGTTAATTTCACCGAAAAGGCACAAACCTACTTCATCCAATCGTTGACTCGCCCTGTATATTATGAATTCAACAAGCACAGTCTCATTTTACCGACAAGAACAAAGAGCAGTTATCAAAAAAAAGTTTTGATAGTCTGTTACGTCGATTTAATTCGTCATAGTGTACTTACCGGGAAAGGACCTAAAAAGCGATTTCATTATATCTACATGTACCGCATTCTTTTTTTATCGCAATACAATAGCTTAGGTACACACGTTGTTTACCTAACCTGTTATAACATTTTATGAATAATTAGGTACAATCTAATTATTGTTTATTTTTATCTTATGCGCGCAAATGCATACGAGGGAGAACAGAAAATTACCATGTTTGTGGTATCGTAAAAGGCAGCGTTTCCCAAACACCAGAGGACAGTTCTCAGCGAGTAACGAGGCGAACCGCACTTGAAAATGCCAAATGGGATTTCGGTGAAACATTGTGAAAACGATTTTTTGAACGAACGGATTGAAACCCGGAATAATCAAACCATTCATATATATACCGGGTGTCAACGAATCTATTAGACAAGTCATAATTTCTAAAGTATTATGTGTATCAAAATGAGAATTGGTGCAGGTAAATGGTATGTGAAGGGGAGGGTTTTCGCATATTTTCTACTTTCCGGCCACTTCCGGTTTCACCGGAAATGGCCCCGGTTTTTAATTTTTAAATGGAACACCCTGTATATTTTAACATTTTTGGATTTCTGAGACAATTCTAGATCAGAATGTGACATTTTAAAAACTTTTTATGTCTACTTCATTTTTTTAGAGCCACTTTTAAAATTTCATCTAGGTGGCCATGATCGGATGCAAACTAATCTAAGGGCCTTAGGTGATGTCAAAAAAATACAATCGCAAAGTTTTAGTTACTAGTATGAAAGACAGGAATAAGACAAGTTGACAAAATTACGTTTTCATTTCTAACTATTAATTTTCAAATGGCGACCCCTTTTTGACAACTACTTTTCGAAAAAAGCATTCTTTGACGAATCTAACGGTATTAATTTATTTGCGATTGGATTAGACATAAGAACAGAAATTAAATATTATTAAGCAAAATACTGGATAATTTATTTACTTATGACAAGTGCGCCATGGACAGCCATGATGCATAAGAGTTTGCAACTGTTTTTATCAAGTCTTATTTGGAAAACAAAGCACTCACTTAAGTAGATAATGACAGTGACATACCCTCTAAGAACAGACTCTCTATGACACTCTCCAAATATTAATAACATATCCACTTTTTCACTTTGAGTATACATTATTTTAACGAAAATTTAAACTAAACTTAACGAAAATTAAGAAACTTTTACGTCTGTTCTTAGAGCATATGTCACTGTCATTATCTCCTTAAGTGAGTGCTTTGTTTTCCAAAGAAGACTTGATAAAAAAAGTTGCAAATTATTATGCATCATGGCTGTCCATGGCGCACTTGTCATAAGTAAATAAATTATCCAGTATTTTGCTTAATAATATTTAATTTCTGTTCTTATGTCTAATCCAATCGCAAATAAATTAGTACCGTTAAATTCGTCAAAGAATGCTTTTTTCGAAAAGTAGTTGTCAAAAAGGTGTGTCGCCATTTGAAAATTAATAGTTAGAAATGAAAACGTAATTTTGTCAACTTGTCTTATTCCTGTCTTTCATACTAGTAATTAAAACTTTGCGATTGTATTTTTTTGACATCACCTAAGGCCCTTAGATTAGTTTGCGTCCGATCATGGCCACCTAGATGCAATTTTAAAAATGGCTCTAAAAAAATGAAGTAGACGTAAAAAGTTTTTAAAATGTCACATTCTGATCTAGAATTGTCTCAGAAATCCAAAAATGTTAAAATATACAGGGTGTTCCGTTTAAAAATTCAAAACCGGGGCCATTTCCGGTGAAACCGGAAGTGGCCGGAAAGTGGAAATATGCGAAAACTCTCCCCTTAACATACCATTTACCTGTACCAATTCTCATTTTGATACACATAATACTCTAGAAATTATGACTTGTCTAATAGATTCGTTGACACCCGGTATATATATATATATATATATATATATATATATATATATATATATATATGAAGTAAAATGCGAACAGTAAATGCAAATTTCGTTCCAACCATATCCTTTCCATGGAACACAATTTATCCTATTCCACCACCATCGAGATAATGGCCTACCTGTACCACCATTCCGAGAAGAAAGTCAAAACTTACCCTCCCCGCCACAGTGATACAGCAGAGGTACATATTTCGTCTCTATTAGGTTCATCAGGGTACCGACATGCACTTGACTGTGCAAAGGACAGATCGGAAGGAAACATGCAAATACTGAACGCGGCTTCGCCGACCTCCCGCCGGATGGCATCTACATGTTTATGCGGCTTTCACGGATTCCTCCGTGTGAGATGCAATAGCAGTGGATATATCCACATTATGCCGTTGTAGTGCTGAAATCACATTCAGCAAACGTACAACTATATGCAGCTCCGTGTATGAATGAAGCAATTTGTTCCAACCTCCAATACTAAGAGATGGATACTTCATCAGTAATTGCACTTCGTGGACAAGCACTGGGGTTATTGCAAACCATTCCTACATCTCAATAAATACAGTGTATGTTGCGTATAAGCAAGTTTAGTTATTATAGTAAAGCTTTGGGTATGGCCAAAAATAAGAGTGGTTTCCAAAATAGAAATCAAAGATATATCGAGTCAAATAATAGAGAAAATATTATATGAAGTCTTTAAGAAACTAAATACTAGAATGCTGTATTTGTATTCGAATACAGTACAAACAACTCTGGAATTAAAATTCCATCTTAATGGGGTCGAATGAGGTAAGCGTTTGTTAACATTTTGATCTATAATTGCACCCCATTCGACGAGCCGCTCATGTTTTCTAGAAAATAAAAAAGGGCTTACTTAGTTTTACTTACACATGTAGGGAGATAGATTATATTTAACTGCTTTTCTAGAATCTCTTACAAGAGATTTTTAAAAATGTCCCGATGGTTTTCATTAAATTCTTCGTAATTCGGAAATCGAAATCGGTCATTGTATGTGTCTGCACAGTTTGAGATAGAGCCAGTGGTGTAAATAACGACCCCGCAGGTCACATGGTGCGGGGGGGGGGGGGGGAGCGCAACCAATCCAGGGACGCCCTCAAGTCTCTTAATAAAAATGATAAATTAAGTGGAGACCGATGTTTGTTTCGAAAAAATTAAGAAACAATTTTTTATGAAAGTGTAAATACGAAAGGTCAAGATGAGTGCAAAATAATAGAGCATTGGACAGATCACCTAATTTTGGATGTTTATTTTCTCGCCAAACATTTTTAACCTCTTTATAACGTAACAAAATATTTTGATCAAAGTAAAAACATAGTTACTTTCACAAAAATTAAAATACCGATACAGTACATATCACGCATAGAAATATCGGCACGGTAGACGCCACGGCTGTATTCTAACCTGAACTAAAGGAATGGTTTAACAGCTGCTTGAAGAAGAAATATTTACTTGAAACTGGCAGCGCCACGCGTGACTGGAAGCAAAAGTTCCAATACTCGTCTAGTGGATTGCATGAGAGAATTTTTTCGAGTAGAGGGATATTTTGTGGGGCAAACTAAACACAGTTTTTCAAGTCGATATGCAGCCTACATGAAGCTTATGAAACCGAATTAATCTACAAATCTTAAGATAGGCAATATATATATATATATATATATATATATATATATATATATATATATATACCGGGTGTCAACGAATCTATTAGACAAGTCATAATTTCTAGAGTATTATGTGTATCAAAATGAGAATTGGTACTGGTAAATGGTATATGAAGGGGAGAGTTTTTGCATATTTTCCACTTTCCGGCCACTTCCGGTTTCACCGGAAATGGCCCCGGTTTTGAATTTTTAAATGGAACACCCTGTATATTTTAACATTTTTGGATTTCTGAGACAATTCTAGATCAGAATGTAACATTTTAAAAACTTTTTACGTCTACTTCATTTTTTTAGAGCCACTTTTAAAGTTGCATATAGGTGGCCATGATCAGACGCAAACTAATCTAAGGGCCTTAGGTGATGTCAAAAAAATACAATCGCAAAGTTTTAGTTACTAGTATGAAAGACAGGAATAAGACAAGTTGACAAAATTACGTTTTCATTTCTAACTATTAATTTTCAAATGGCGATCCCTTTTTGACAACTACTTTTCGAAAAAAGCATTCTTTGACGAATCTAACGGTACTAATTTATTTGCGATTGGATTAGACATAAGAACAGAAATTAAATATTATTAAGCAAAATACTGGATAATTTATTTACTTATGACAAGTGCGCCATGGACAGCCATGATGCATAATAATTTGCAACTGTTTTTATCAAGTCTTCTTTGGAAAACAAAGCACTCACTTAAGTAGATAATGACAGTGACATACGCTCTAAGAACAGACGTAAAAGTTTCTTAATTTTCGTTAAGTTTAGTTTAAATTTTCGTTAAAATAATGTATACTCAAAGTGAAAAAGTGGATATGTTATTAATATTTGAAGAGTATCATAGAAATTCAAGGAATGCTGCCGAGTTGTATGCTCATAGATATCCGAATCGGCAACATCCAGCCCATTAAGTGAGTGCTTTGTTTTCCAAAGAAGACTTGATAAAAACAGTTGCAAAATATTATGCATCATGGCTGTCCATGGTGCACTTGTCATAAGTAAATAAATTATCCAGTATTTTGCTTAATAATATTTAATTTCTGTTCTTATGTCTAATCCAGTCGCAAATAAATTAGTACCGTTAGATTCGTCAAAGAATGCTTTTTTCGAAAAGTAGTTGTCAAAAAGGGGTCGCCTTTTGAAAATTAATAGTTAGAAATGAAAACGTAATTTTGTCAACTTGTCTTATTCCTGTCTTTCGTACTAGTAACTAAAACTTTGCGATTGTATTTTTTTGACGTCACCTAAGGCCCTTAGATAGTTTGCGTCCGATCATGGCCACCTAGATGCAATTTTAAAAGTGGCTCTAAAAAAATGAAGTAGACGTAAAAAATTTTTAAAATGTCACATTCTGATCTAGAATTGTCTCAGAAATCCAAAAATGTTAAAATATACATGGTATTCCATTTAAAAATTTAAAACCGGGGCCATTTCCGGTGAAACCGGAAGTGGCCAGAAAGTGGAAAATATGCGAAAACTCTCCCCTTCACATACCATTTACCAGTACCAATTCTCATTTTGATACACATAGTACTCTAGAAATTATGACTTGTCTAATAGATTCGTTGACACCTGATATATATATATATATATATATATATATATATATATATATATATATATATATATATATATATATATAGATAGATAGATAGATAGATAGATAGATAGATAGATAGATAGATAGATAGATAGATAGATAGATAGATAGATAGATCGGTTTATAACGTCTTCTGATACCCAAACGCCAGCAATCTCAGTCCATCCACTGATCATCTTCTAGACCTCTATTTCTCTGCCTGATACTGTAATACAGACAAATTATTCTTGACATTTACGTGAAGTAAGTCAAATTATTTCAATAATTGACTGCTGTTCGCGTATGATCTAAGTAAAAAATTGATTTAAATTTAATCACTAAATTATCAGTAGAAATTAAATAAATATTTGTACTTATCTTTTATTTTAATTTACAATTTTTTTGGGGATTGTGCAAACCTGTAAACCTAAGGAAACGTGTGTATACATATTAATTTTAAAAATTAAATCGAGTTTTTGTATTACACAAGGACATTTACGGCCATTTTTACTCATCCAGTCCTTATAATCATCACCATCATCATCATCGTCTACTTTCTTTTTAATTTCTACGGTATTTAACACCAACATACGTTTCTAGGCAATGTGGCACAACCAGTGGCGGCGCGTTCATAAGTGCTGCGGAGCTGCAGAACACACATAATTTCGACAAATTATATATTTTTTAATGTAGTGTATCCCTAAACTAAACAATAAAAATATTAAATTATTTCTCTAATAGCATTGGCAAAATGGCAAACAAAACACCGCAAGTTTTCCGGCCTGAACACTCGAGCGTAGGGCCGCCGCTTACGAGCCCGCCGCGGATTTGGGTTCACAGCTAATGATTTCTGAAAACAAAGCGAGTGATTGGTTTAACGCTGCACGTGGCTTAATACGGCGATTTATGGAAAATTTGCGGCTGCAGGACGGCAGCACCCAGCAGTGGTTTTGTAATTTTATATGCGCGCGGCCGGCTATTTGTTTTGTCCTGTTGTTTTATTTAGTTTAATTATAATGAATTCGATCGAGTTTTTGCAGAGTCATAGTTTTAGCTCTTTGGCATACGAGGACAAAATTAAAATTAAAGAACTTGGTCGATCGACACCACAATTAAACATTGAAATTAGCGGTTCAAGTCGAAGCAAAACATACAAACGCCAGTTTAATGACACGGTTTATAACAATACAAAGTGGTTGTGCGGTTGTGACAAAAAACACGCGCTTTTTTGTTTCCCTTGTATTTTGTTTGGAGGTGACAAATCGTGGACAGTTACGGGTTTTAGAGATTTGGGACATTTAAGCCAAAACATTAAACGGCACGAAGGAACACAGAAGCATATTTCCAATACGGTAAGCCTGGCATTATTAGGAAACATAAACATCCAAAAGCAATTGGATAATGCCTACTGGATTAATGTAAAACGGCACAACGAACAAGTTGATAAAAATCGTTATGTGCTATCGCGTATTATTGATTGTATAAAATTTTGTGGAACGTTTGAGTTAGCCCTCCGTGGCCACGATGAAAGTGACGAGTCTGATAATCCCGGAATCTTTCGTGGATTGGTGAATTTTAGTGCAGATCTTGACAACGTTTTCCAAAAACATTTAGAATCTGCTACGTTATTTAAAGGTACATCAAAGGACATGCAGAATGAACTATTACAATGCATGCTGGAGGTATGTAGAGAAAAAATCTCTGATGAAATAAATGAATCAAATTATTTAGCAGTTCTGGCAGATGAAACTAGTGATGTTGCCTCAAAATTTCAAATGGTGGTCGTTTTACGATATGTACATCAAGGAAGCCCAGTTGAAAGATTTTGGGGTTTTATAAATCCTGAGCAACATGACGCTCAATCTTTAGCAGCCTGTATTAAATCCGTTATAGATCCATTCTTAACGAAAGATTTCAACAAGCTGATTGCACAAACCTACGATGGCGCTGCTGTTATGAGTGGCAGACATAGAGGAGTACACACAGTAATCAAGGAAAAATATCCCCAGGCACATTTTGTTCACTGTTACGCTCATCAACTCAACTTAATAATGGCCCAGGCAGTGTCTCAAGATACAAAAGTGCGGGTATTCTTTTCAAATGTAGATGACGTTGTAAATTTCTTTTCGAATTCTCCTCAAAGAATGGATGTGTTAAACGAAGTAGTAGGGAGAAGATTACCACGCGCCGTTCAGACTCGGTGGAATTTTAAAAGCAGAGCAATAAACGTTATTTATGAGCACAGAAATTCTTTAATAGAATGTATGCAAGAAATTCAACGGAGGTTTGCTAATAGAATAGTCGTAAGTCAGGCAGTTGCTATAGAACGTTCGCTTAATGATGAATCATTTCTGTTTTGGCTAAATATTTTTCATCATGTTATGCCGCATGTTGACATTTTATATAACCAACTACAAACAAGGAAAGCCGATTCGGTAGAAATTAAAAACTGCGTCGATACTTTTGAAAAGTGTATCCAAGAGTTGAGAGATAATATTGACGGGGTAATAGACAGAGGAAATCTTCTCAGACAGGATTTGGAGCCCACTGTTAAACGAATTTGTCTTTCAAAAGAGAACCTTCGTGCGGCAGCATTAGAAGTTTGCGACACAATAATTCATACTGCCAAAACTAGATTTGATTATGTAGATCATTTAGCAGTCGCGACGTTATTTACATCTGAATTGTTCGAGAAGTTTTCAAAAAAATTTCCAGATGGGATATTAAACTCTGTGCTAACTATGTACCCTTTATTTGAACTAGAACGCCTAAAGACTGAACTGTCCATAATTTACATAAGGCCAGATTTTAGGAATCTTAAAGGGGCAGTAGCATTTTTAAATTTACTTACATCTAACAATTTGGATGAGTCTTTCAAAGAAACTGTCAAGTTATTACAAATAATTATAACTATTCCTATGACAACGGCAGAGGCAGAAAGATGTTTTTCTACTTTAAAAAGAGTTAAAACTTTCCTACGCAATACCATGGGTGAAAGTAGATTATCCGCACTTTCTATGCTGTCAATAGAAAATGCCTTTATTAGAAAAGACCCCAATTTTAATGAGAAAGTAATTGAGAAGTTTGCAAGAGCTAAACAAAGACGTATTGATTTGATATATAAAAAGTGAACTTTAGATTTTTTTAAACGTTTAAATTTTTGTTGTTGTTTTTCGTTTTTTGACATTTATTGCCCCTTATATTCAATGTGCTACCAGGTTACCACCTGCGACAAAAGGATTGCATGTTGCATGTTTGTACCTTGTACCAGAGCTTAGAAGGAATACAGGTAGGTCTAATAATTCTTTTTTTGCTTTGCGTATTTCGCGTATTTTCAATGCAGAACACACCCTTGAACATCCCACACGCCGCCACTGGGCACAACCATAAATGTTATAAATTTGAAATGCAAATATTTGTCGTTAATTTACTAGATACTTTTGAGGCATTTTATTAATGTTCTAACAGACCTTGAATGCCGCACATAATAACCGAACAATATATATACTGGTAAAGAGGTAGAAAAGTGTACGATTTAATTGGCACTTTTGTGTTTATACAGCCATGTTTTATTTTGTAATGCATTCCTGAGATACTGACTGCATGGAACTTTCATATTATTGATAATCGATATGAAGTTTATGTGTTAGCAGAGAATGAGATAAGCAAGAAAGAAGTAAGTAACAATAAAGATTACTTTTTGTTCATTGAAACGATCTTGTGAATGTGACTTAAATAAAAAAAAATCGTAAAGATAAAATACATATATTACCATTAGATAGGGCAGCATACTTTTTTTTTAAAATACTGCTGAAAGATGTATTTTTGTTTCCATTACGAGAGTTTGCAAAGATGATCAATACCAAATCTTGGAATAATATTCCAAGTCGAGCAGCCGTCGAGGAAGCATCACTTGAAAATGCCAGCTGAGATGGGGCGGAACATCGTGAAGATTTTTCTATTGACGAACGAATTGAAAACCGAAAAAACACCAGTGCGTATATATATATATATATATATATATATATATATATATATATATATATATATATATATATATATATAGTGTTCTTCCAATTACGATACGATTTTATTTAATGTTTTCCGGCTTTGGCGAAACGTCAACGCTGTTTAATAATTTTCCAGTTACCGTTACTTTTAAACAGCGTTGACGTTTCGCCAAAGCCAGAAAAACATTAAATAAAATCGTCGGAAAGATAATCGTGAAAAACCAGGTTGAAAATAAAAAAAAAAACGTATTCAACCTGGATTTTTATTATTATTTTTGCGACGATTTTATTTAATGTTTTTCCGGCTTTGGCGAAATGTCAACGCTGTTTAATAATTTTCCAGTTGCCGTTACTTTTAAACAGCGTTGACGTTTCGCCAAAGCCAGAAAAACATAAAATAAAATCGTCGGAAAGATAATCGTGAAAAACCAGGTTGAAAAAAAAAAAAACGTATTCAACCTGGATTTTTATTATTATTTTTGCGACGATTTTATTTAATGTTTTTTCGGCTTTGGCGAAACGTCAACGCTGTTTAATAATTTTCCAGTTACCGTTACTCTTGGCCGCCACCGTTTATATATATATATATATATATATATATATATATATATATATATATATATATACAGGCGCGGATCCAAGGGGGGACGGTGGGGGTGATCTCCTCCCCCCACGAGCTTTGGGTTCAGGAAAATAGACCCAGTTTTTCCTCTTATACTATAGTTTAATCAAGAACTAGAGAGAGTAATAAATCATTTTTTACGCTTTTTTTTTTCTTTGCAAACTACCTGTGTTCTTTAGTCCGGTGTCTTTGGCAAAATCTGTTAGATATATTTTTTCATAGGAATGGGTTAGAAATTTTATAATGAAAAATACCGGTCTATAATGGACTATTTGGGTTGAATAACAATAGATATTTGGATGTGTGAAGTGTTAAAAAGGATTTAATCCTTGTTATAGGCGTCGAAAGGAGGTTTATTTTATCACTAAGTATTTATGGCATAGAATATCATTCCGGTAATAAACGTAAAATAAAAAGTTTTTATAATATTATTTTATTTCTTATGATTTCTTAATAATTCACATATATTAGAAAATATAGATAATTTTGACATATTTAACACAAATCACAACTGTAATTTTATTATTTTTAATTTGGGCATAGAAACCGTTATAATTTAAATACTTACAAAATACCCATTGTCAAAAATACACGAAGTTAAACATATATAAAAAAATAAATTCATCCATATAATATTAAAATATTTTTGGGGCTATCGGTCATTTTATTATTAATTAAAAACATTTTTAGAATATTTGACGTTTCAGTTTATTTATTTCTTAAACCATCTGTAGAATTACAATTAAACACTACAAAGGGATTCAAATGTAATTAATTTTTATACGTTACAGACAATTTAAAAATTAAATTGTGTTTACGCTGGTAAACATTACGTATCTAATTCGTAATCAAAGTCAGTGAAGTTATCTTCGCTCAAATTAATTATAATTGGTTCCTCTATCTCACCGATCATGAGATCGAGTTTCCACATTTTCTTTTATTATATGGATTTGTCCCAATTTTCTGCAGTAACTATTCAAAAAAATCTTCCAAAAGTTCAGTTAAATTACTAATTTTGTAAGTTTTATTTCTAGCAACTCTACCTTTTACTTGAGAGAGACATTTCCTTCTCCAATGGACATTTTCCGGACGATCTATAAAAACAGATTTCCTATCTGGTTTTCCCAGCAAAAATTAAGTTCTCTGAGCAATTGTCAGAGCTCAGTTCTTTTAATTTCAGGTAAATCCCGATCTTCATTGATTTTACTTAGAATTTTGTTGACGGTTGGGACTGCTTCTCATAATAAAATGTATGTTTAACTCCTTTTATTGCAGTTTACATCTCTTCTTCCAACGAGGTTTTTCGTCTGCCTGTGATCGAATGTAGCTTGGGAGTACTAACAATTCCAGTCGTTTTTTTCTCCTTCAGTATTCGGTACATAGTAGATTTTCCAACTCCTGTCATGTTGGAACACATCTCAATAGAGCTTTCAACATTATTATCTAGATATTGATATCTTAATTCATCATAAACATTCATCGTAATAAGTTTTTCGTTGAGGAAAAAATGCCCTGGTTTAACGATTTTGGAATAAATATAGATGTGGAAGTCACTTTTTTTGGGTATCTCATTAATCTCAAATAATATATAAAAACAAGCACAAACAAGATAAATCACTAAGGACACACTGTAAGGTGTACTTCGCTCATTTTATTGTTGCAGTCAATTTATAAAAGCTTATAATATTTAAATGTAATTAAATATAAATAGATTTACGACAGTCCTCAGTTACCTGCGGCACTGGAGCAGGTACGTTGGAGGTTTCGGTAACAGTTTTATTACTCTCTCTATTTCTTGAATAAAGTATAGGAATGTGTATGCTTGCAATCGCCCCTCCCCTTCCCAAGAGCTTTGAGTTCAGGAAAATAGAACCGATTCTGCCTCTAATACTAGGAATGTGTATGCTGCTCGCACCCTCCCCCCTGTCGACGACTTGTTTTTTCGTGTGATCGCCCCCCCCCTTTCCAACAGCTTCAAATTCAGAAAAATATACCCGACCCTGACTTTTACACTAGAAATGGGAATGTTGCTGGTGCTCCCCCGTCCACAACTTGCAATACTGTACTTTTGTGATATCACCGCCCCCCCCCCCCTGTCCCCAAAGAGAGAGGCTGGATCCGCCCGTGGTTTAAATCCAAATTAAAGTGTTTTAAAGCATATTTATTATTAGCGATATAATGAACAGAAGATTATATCTACTTAAAATATATCTAATTTTTTCTTACTGATAAAAATAGAATAATTACTCAAATGTATTTATGTCATTCATTTAAAATAACACTATATTTTTTTTTATCTAATTATATTTTGCCTGACATATTCTATTAATTTTGTCACAATACACTTAACGGTATGTTTATCAATAGGTAACGGAAATAATTGTTATGGCTGGGCAATAAAAAATAATCTCTCAGATTTAGCTGATAGTTCTTATTGCTATTTTATTATTATTTTCAGGAAAAAATGCGGTAGTATGGCTTGAAGGAAGATATGACTAGTAACATGCAAACGAAAAGTTGAATAAAAAGAATCAATTTACAACAAATACCAAAAAAAAAGAACGTATTTAAAATCAAAATGGCACAATTTTCATACGACCTGATCTTCACCCTTTCATTTACTGCCGTCGCCATATTTCTCCAAACTGTTCACGGTCAAGAAAATCCACTGCCACCGCTGGATCCAGAGCCATGCGGTTACGGAGCAGGAGCCATGGCTACGGCTGTCATTTTGACGTTTTTCTTCACCCTGCTTCTTTTTGGATTTCTTCTTTATTTGTGGAAAAGGAGACAGAGTAAAATTAAAGGTAAGATGTCAAGTTTATTTTTTTATGATGATTTTTTGCCCTTATTGCGATGTTTTCTTTAACTTTATCGCGTGTGAGTGGAGATATTTTTTATATGGAGGCTCAAAAATATTTTTAAGTGATCCTTGTAACCATAAAATACGTAACAAAGTTTTTTAGGTGTTAAAAAAATTGCGAGTCGATAATCTACGAGAATGTAAATAATTTTATGTTTTAACAAGACATCATCTGGGAAATTTAAAAATATCAAACATTTTTAAAGATACCCTGGTCACAGAGAGTTAAAAGATATCTAAAATAGTTGCAAAAACTAGAAAAAAATGTCACAAAATGCGAAACGGAATATTGCGGGCAAAATACGTGATTTTTAAAAAGTTTTTCTTTTGGGATTCTAATGTTTTTCTTCAGTTTCATACTTTCTGAGCTTCTGGGATAACCTGTATAATATGAAAATAATGTTAAGAAGTAACTATGTTAGACTCCCATATATCCCAAAAGTAAAACTTTTTGATAGTCACGTATAACCACGAACTTGAGATATAAAACTGGACTGCTCATGAAAATAATTTTTGACCCCCCCGCCCTTATTGGTCGCTATTCGGTGCAATGATTTGTATGGCCAACATTGAATTTCCTGCTAGTTTCTTACATTGGCGTGAATGTGTCGTGGATGAATGTCAATTCTATTATTCTAACTAACAGGTTTAGACAATAACTATCTCTTTCTATACTACATCTAAAACAATAAATCGCTCTTCCTTGTTTTACTTGACAGGTTAATCGAGTATATTCAATAAAAAAGACCAGAGCTCCGATTCTGTAAGCATATTTTTTGACATTCTCTTTCAGGACAGTGATATACGTATGTGTTAATACAGACTGAACAAAGATAGAAGATCCTTATTATGACATTCTCTTTCCCTTTCCTCTTATAGAATCGCAGCCTAGGATAATTGTTTCTGTAAAACATTTAACTTGAATTTCTACTTTTAGTTTCCTTAAAATTATAATTTTTCTGTTTAAAGCAACTCCACAATAAAGCAAATTTTTTTAACTTCTTTGGAACAGCGTAAATATGTAACAATTTTATTATTTTTAGATAACAAGCATGAAATGTCAGTTCTTATAAATAAATGAAAATGCTTTTTCTATGACTGTTTACATATTTTATTTTTTACAATAAAACTGTTATTTAGCAAAGTAGCTAAAATGTGAAATATGCGCCAAAAACAAATCGAGACTAATTTTTTTTTTGAAATATGTTTTAGAAACATCCTTATTCGGACGTAGAGTATAAGAAGTTAACGAAAAAAAGTATTAAGGCGTTTATTTTTAAAAATTTTAAATCATGAATTAATATAGTATATTGTTTAATGTAAGGTATCGAAATGTCCACATAATCTATTGCAAAGTAAGATAGTTTCATCATTTAAAAATAGCTTCGATTAGGTCTTTGTTAAAATAATTTTCTCCTCGATGCTTTTAGGGAACTGATATGTTAGGTATTTATATAGGGTTAACATTCATAATAATGTTGACATTTCCTTCATAAAAACGTAGCTTTAATTTAAATGAAGTAAAGTAACATTATGTACTAAACCATTTTTATAAAAAAATAAACTCTAAAGGGGATAGTGTTAAAGCAGTTTATATTTAATTGTAAACAAAACAATATTTATTAAGACACTTTAAATATAAAGAAGCTTGTAAATACAAGAGAATTCTTACATTAATACAATCATTTTTAATCTAAATATATACATAAAGACTTACTAGCAACTTTTAATTTTTACACTAGGTCAAACTTTCAATTTACTTAACTGTTTAAGGATCTGGAATTGACCTTTCCTAGAGTTGAATTTTTGAAATGGTAATCAATCGCAGCTTCTCACTACTTTGACAAAGGATTTTCATGACACAAATTTCCTATCTGAGCTAAAATCAAGAATTTTTGTTTTATTAATTAATAACATATTCAAACAAAAGGTTATTATTTTATTTTTAGACAAAACAAATACATAAAAGTAAAATTTATGTAATTTCCAAACATCCTTAATAATATTGAAAAATTTCATATTATTAACAATCATTTATTTCTATTTTAATATGGCATATTGGTTTTTAAACGTATAATCATTTTAAATTTTAACACCATACCAGTTTCGATGTTCAGCTTTATATGTCAGTGGAACATTAACTTTATGGTAAAATGATATTGTTGTTGGTTAATGCACACCTAATTCAGGACTTTTTTTTGTAGAGCCAGTGTATGTTATTAAGTCCAAGTTTAGTTGCTTCAAGATGTTTACATCAAACAGTGCTTCGTAGTTTTTTTCACACAAACTTTTTGCTCATCTTCTTGTATAAAACAATTTCCAGAAAAATGCTCTGAACAGAGTTACTTATCTGATGTATAAAAGAATTATGATCATGACCAATTTGCTTCAGCTCTTGAATTTGAAGATTCATTTCTCTTAGAAAACTAAAATATTGATAGCATTTAATCATATCCATAAGATTAAACTTGTTACCCTTAGATTTACAATTTGATTCTAAGGTAAAATTTTATATAATTATTATTGAATGCTTTATAACTTACCAATTAAATAAATTCCAATTTACCAGATGAGGTATTTGCACGTCTTACGATGAAGAATCACATTTTTTAAAATACAAAAAAAAACCTTAAAATTCACATTCCTGTTTGAAATTTTCAGTAAAACGTTACATAAAATGTGATAAAATCCATAAAACAGCAATATCAAAATTAATTTTTTGTCTAAACGAAAAGTATTCAGTCAATGTCAGAAATACACTTTCACCAATATCATAAAAACTTAGGGAATTCATTGTTGCCAAAGCAATTATTTGCACCAAATGGCACGGAGCACGGTGGGGTCATTTTTTTTATAAGGGAGATATGGAACACGAGCAGTCCAGTTTTATATCTCAAGTTCGTGCGTGTGAAAAAGAAGTAAAAACATATAAAACAAATAAATTACTGAAAGAATTAGAATCAATTTTCTGATTTGCATTTTAAATAGTAGAAACGTTTTTAAAAAGAAACGTGTTAGTAGAAAGTACACAGATATTAAAAACCAATAATGTGGGTATACTACGCTTTAAAGCTAATGTATTAACGATTATTAACTACGAAACGAAATGCAAAATAAAGAAATTTTATGGTATTTCCTTTCGTCGGTATTATGGTAATTTTTAAGTTATTAAAGTAGTTTGCACCACATTAAATAGGAATATAAATAATCGATAGTTTCCTGTACTAATTTCTCGAAAAGAATCGTTGATGGCGAGTCGAGCTACGTCGATGATAATCTTTTAAATAGTTGTTATTGTTAGTTCGCCATATGTGTGGAGTGGTCGCTTCGGGTAACCTTGAATGCGAGATTCTTTGCAAAATCATGGTGACATCGTGGTAAAAACTAAAAAATCGCTCTGAAGACTTTAAAAATATAATAGGAATGCATCAAATAGCAGACTTTACATAATTTCTTAACTGACTTCTAAAAGGAGATTCTTAATTTGATCATTACGTACGATTCCTTATGTATGTATGTACAGAGGGATCGTTTTGGATGTTTTTATAGCTTGTCTGGGATATTGTAAAAGGTTTTAAATATTTGATAAATTAGTAGTTTATTTTTTAACCGATTTCTAAAAGAAGGAGGTTCTCAATTCGTCGACTATGTATTTTTTTTATGTATGTACACCGATTACTCCGGAACGGCGGCACCGATTTGAATGAAATTTTTTACGTTTCGTTCAGGAAGTTGCTGCGGTGGTCCCATATTTTTTTTTAGATTAAATTGGTGCAGCAAAATCCAAGATGGCGCTGACAATGTGGCGGCCAAAAAAATTAATTTTGTCTGATTTTCTCCAAAATTGGTACCGGGGAATTTTCGGGGTGGTACCTAACGAATCTGAAATTATTTAAAAATAAATCAAAATGGCGGCCAATATGGCGGACAAAAAAATTTAGTTTTTCCGATTTTCTCCAAAATTGGTATGGGGGAGTTTTCGGGATAGCACATTACGAATCTGATATTATTTTAAAAAAAAATTAAATATGGCGGATCTAAGATGGCGGATTAAAGATTCTACATCTCTCGATTTTGCCTAAAGTCAGTAATGGGGGATGTTTGTTAGTGTTAATTACAAAATTAAAATATTTTTTGAAAAACTCAATCTGGCGGAATCAATATGGTGTCCTAAAAATTTTACATTTTTCGACTTCCTCTCAAACTGATATAGAGGGTTTTTGAGGATGTAGTATTTTTTCAGGATTCAATATGGCGAATGTAATAAAGCTGACTAAAAATTTTACATTTTTGGATTTTGTTCAAATGTGGAACTGAATCGTTTTTGAGGATGTAAATAACGAATATAAAATTATTTTAAGAAAATCTAATATTTCAGATGCAATATGACCGTTTAGAAATTTTAAATTTCTGGATTTCATCTGAAATTGGTACTAGGGGGCTTGAAGGGTTTAGATTTAGATTAGATTAAGACGTTAAAATTATTTTTTTGAAATTCAATATGGCGGATCCAATATGGTAGGAAGAAAATTTTACCTTATTCACATTTTTTTAAATTTGATATTAGGAGGTTAGGGGGTGGTGTATTACGAATATGAAGTTATTTTCTTACAACTATTGGGTTATTAAGATACAATATGAGGGACTAAAAATTTTACATTTTCCGGTTTTATCTAAAATTGATATTGCGGGGTTCTTGGGGCGTATATAAACACAATATACAGTATAAAATTTATCCGGCTAAGAAATTTACGTCTCAGATTCTTTAAATATCGATATTGGAAGGTTTTGGGTCCTTTATTACCAATCTAAAATTAATTTGAAATTTAAGATAGTGGATTTACTATGACAGACTAAATATTTGTTTGACACAATTTCATTGGTATTTAGAGAACTCTAAGAATCAAAGAATTTTTTGTGGTCCATTTTAGGGTGATTTACAACTGTGGATAAAATGGGTCCTTTTTTGCGACCCTGGAGTCATTGCGAGGTACACTAATCTCGATTAGCACTTAGTTCAAATAATTTATGCTAGCGTTAAAATTGTTGAACTATGAATTTTTCTGAAACTTAAAACGCTTTTAAAGCTTCCTTTAAAATCTCTGAGTGCTGGGTGCCCTTGAAAATGCATAGTGAATTTTAAAATAACAAGAAAATTTCTTTTTTTTTTAACGTCAGTGGATATACACTCTTAAAATAAATTGTTAGCGTTAAAATTGTTGAACCATGAATTTTTTACAATTACCTAAAACACTTTTAAACCTTCTCTTAAAATTCCTGAGTGCTGGGTGCCCTCAAAAATGCATACTGATTTTTTAAATTAACAAGAAAATTCCTTTTTTGAAGTCAGTGGATATACACCCTTAAAATAAATTGTTAGCGTTATAATTGTTAAGCTATGAATTTTTTACAGATACCTAAAACACTTATAAAGCTTCTTTTAAAATTCCTGAGTGCTGGGTGGCCTTGAAAATGCAGAGTGATTTTTTAAATTAACAAGAAAATTTCTTTTTTTTAACGTCAGTGGATATACACCCTTAAAATAAATTGTTAGCGTTATAATTGTTGAACTATGAATTTTTTACAGATACCTAAAACACTTTTAAAGCTTCTCTTAAAATCCCTGAGTGCTGGGTGCCCTTGAAAATGCATAGTGAATTTTAAAATAACAAGAAAATTTTCTTTTTTTGAACGTCAGTGGATATACACCCTTAAAATAAATTGTTAGCGTTAAAATTGTTGAACCTTGAATTTTTTACAGATACTTAAAACACTTTTAAAGCTTCTCTTAAAATCCCTGAGTGCTGGATGGCCTTGAAAATGCATAGAGATTTTTTAAATTAACAAGAAAATTTCTTTTTTTAACGTCAGTGGATATACACCCTTAAAATAAATTGTTAGCGTTATAATTGTTGAACTATGAATTTTCTACAGGTACCTAAAACACTTTTAAAGCTTCTTTTAAAATTCCTGAGTGCTGGATGCCCTCCAAAATGCATACTGATTTTTTAAATTAACAAGAAAATTTCTTTTTTTAAAGTCAGTGGATATACACCCTTAAAATAAATTGTTAGCGTTATAATTGTTAAGCTATGAATTTTTTACAGATACCTAAAATACTTATAAAGCTTCTCTTAAAATTCCTGAGTGCTGGGTGGCCTTGAAAATGCAGAGTGATTTTTAAATTAACAAGAAAATTTCTTTTTTTAACGTCAGTGGATATACACCCTTAAAATAAATTGTTAGCGTTAAAATTGTTGAACCATGAATTTTTTACAGATACCTAAAACACTTTTAAATCTTCTCTTAAAATCCCTGAGTGCTGGGGGCCCTTAAAAATGCATAGTGAATTTTAAAATAACAAGAAAATTTCTTTTTTTAACGTCAGTGGATATACACTCTTAAAATAAATTGTTTGCGTTAAAATTGTTGAACCATGAATTTTTTACAGATACCTAAAACACTTTTAAAGCTTCTCTTAAAATCCCTGAGTGCTGGATGGCCTTGAAAATGCTTAGTGATTTTTTAAATTAACAAGAAAATTTCTTTTTTAACGTCAGTGGATATACACCCTTAAAATAAATTGTTAGCGTTATAATTGTTGAACTATGAATTTTCTACAGGTACCTAAAACACTTTTAAAGCTTTTCTTAAAATTCTTGAGTGCTGGGTGCCCTCAAAAATGCATATTAATTTTTTAAATTAACAAGAGAATTTCTTTTTTTAAAGTCAGTGGATATACACCCTTAAAATAAATTGTTAGCGTTTTAATTGTTGAACTATGAATTTTCTACAGGTACCTAAAACACTTTTAAAGCTTCTCTTAAAATCCCTGAGTGCTGGGTGCCCTTAAAAATGCATAGTGAATTTTAAAATAACAAGAAAATTTCTTTTTTAACGTCAGTGGATATACACCCTTAAAATAAATTGTTAGCGTTAAAATTGTTGAACCATGAATTTTTTACAGATACCTAAAACACTTTTAAAGCTTCTCTTAAAATCCCTGAGTGCTGGGTGCCCTTAAAAATGCACAGTGAATTTTAAAATAACAAGAAAATTTCTTTTTTAACGTCAGTGGATATACACCCTTAAAATAAATTGTTAGCGTTATAATTGTTAAGCTATGAATTTTCTACAGATACCTAAAACACTTATAAAGCTTCCCTTAAAATTCCTGAGTGCTGGGTGGCCTTGAAAATGCAGAGTGATTTTTTAAATTAACAACAAAATTTCTTTTTTTAACGTCAGTGGATATACACCCTTAAAATAAATTGTTAGCGTTATAATTGTTGAACTATGAATTTTCTACAGGTACCTAAAACACTTCTAAAGCTTCTCTTAAAATTCTTGAGTGCTGGGTGCCCTCAAAAAAGCATACTGATTTTTTAAATTAACAAGAAAATTTCTTTTTTTAAAGTCAGTGGATATACACCCTTAAAATAAATTGTTAGCGTTAAAATTGTTGAACCATGAATTTTTTACAGATACCTAAAACACTTATAAAGCTTCTCTTAAAATCTCTGAGTGCTGGGTGCCCTTGAAAATGCATAGTGAATTTTAAAATAACAAGAAAATTTCTTTTTTTTAACTTCAGTGCATGTACACCCTTAAAATAAATTGTTAGCGTAATAATTGTTGAACCACGAATTTTTTACAGATACCTAAAACACTTTTAAAGCTTTTCTTAAAATCTCTGAGTGCTGGGTGGCCTTGAAAATGCAGAGTGATTTTTTAAATTAACAAGAAAATTTCTTTTTTAAACGTCAGTGGATATACACCCTTAAAATAAATTGTTAGCGTTATAATTGTTGAACAATGAATTTTCTACAGGTACCTAAAACACTTTTAAAGCTTCTCTTAAAATCCCTGAGTGCTGGGTGCCCTCAAAAATGCATATTAATTTTTAAATTAACAAGAGAATTTCTTTTTTTAAAGTAAGTGGATATACACCCTTAAAATAAATTGTTAGCGTTATAATTGTTAAGCTATGAATTTTTTACAGATACCTAAAACACTTATAAAGCTTCTCTTAAAATTCCTGAGTGCTGGGTGGCCTTGAAAATGCAGAGTGATTTTTTAAATTAACAAGAAAATTTCTTTTTTTAACGTCAGTGGATATACACCCATAAAATAAATTGTTAGCGTTATAATTGTTGAACTATGAATTTTCTACAGGTACCTAAAACACTTCTAAAGCTTCTCTTAAAATTCTTGAGTGCTGGGTGCCCTCAAAAATGCATACTGATTTTTTAAATTAACAAGAAAATTTCTTTTTTTAAAGTCAGTGGATATACACCCTTAAAATAAATTGTTAGCGTTATAATTGTAAAGCTATGAATTTTTTACAGATACCTAAAACACTTATAAAGCTTCTCTTAAAATCTCTGAGTGCTGGGTGCCCTTGAAAATGCATAGTGAATTTTAAAATAACAAGAAAATTTCTTTTTTTTAACTTCAGTGCATGTACATCCTTAAAATAAATTGTTAGCGTAATAATTCTTGAACCACGAATTTTTTACAGACACCTAAAACACTTTTAAAGCTTTTCTTAAAATTCTTGAGTGCTGGGTGCCCTCGAAAAATGCATACTGATTTTTTAAATTAACAAGAAAATTTCTTTTTTTAAAGTCAGTGGATATACACCCTTAAAATAAATTGTTAGCGTTATAATTGTTGAACCATGAATTTTTTACAGATACCTAAAACACTTTTAAAGCTTCACTTAAAATCTCTGAGTGCTGGGTGCCCTTAAAAATACATAGTGAATTTTAAAATAACAAAAAAATTTATTTTTTTAACGTCAGTGGAATTACACCCTTAAGATAAATTGTTAGCGTTATAATTGTTGAACTATGATTTTTTTACAGATACCTAAAACACTTTTAAAGCTTCTCTTAAAATCCCTGAGTGCTGGGTGGCCTTGAAAATGCAGAGTGATTTTTTAAATTAACAAGAAAATTTCTTTTTTTAACGTCAGTGGATATACACCCTTAAAATAAATTGTTAGCGTTAAAATTGTTGAACCATGAATTTTTTACAGATATCTAAAACACTTTTAAAGCTTCACTTAAAATCCCTGAGTGCTGGGGGCCCTTAAAAATGCATAGTGAATTTTAAAATAACAAGAAAATTTCTTTTTTTTAACTTCAGTGCATGTACACCCTTAAAATAAATTGTTAGCGTAATAATTGTTGAACCACGAATTTTTTACAGATACCTAAAACACTTTTAAAGCTTTTCTTAAAATCTCTGAGTGCTGGGTGGCCTTGAAAATGCAGAGTGATTTTTTAAATTAACAAGAAAATTTCTTTTTTAAACGTCAGTGGATATACACCCTTAAAATAAATTGTTAGCGTTATAATTGTTGAACAATGAATTTTCTACAGGTACCTAAAACACTCTTAAAGCTTCTCTTAAAATCCCTGAGTGCTGGGTGCCCTCAAAAATGCATATTAATTTTTAAATTAACAAGAGAATTTCTTTTTTTAAAGTAAGTGGATATACACCCTTAAAATAAATTGTTAGCGTTATAATTGTTAAGCTATGAATTTTTTACAGATACCTAAAACACTTGTAAAGCTTCTCTTAAAATTCCTGAGTGCTGGGTGGCCTTGAAAATGCAGAGTGATTTTTTAAATTAACAAGAAAATTTCTTTTTTTAACGTCAGTGGATATTCACCCATAAAATAAATTGTTAGCGTTATAATTGTTGAACTATGAATTTTCTACAGGTACCTAAAACACTTCTAAAGCTTCTCTTAAAATTCTTGAGTGCTGGGTGCCCTCAAAAATGCATACTGATTTTTTAAATTAACAAGAAAATTTCTTTTTTTAAAGTCAGTGGATATACACCCTTAAAATAAATTGTTAGCGTTATAATTGTAAAGCTATGAATTTTTTACAGATACCTAAAACACTTATAAAGCTTCTCTTAAAATCTCTGAGTGCTGGGTGCCCTTGAAAATGCATAGTGAATTTTAAAATAACAAGAAAATTTCTTTTTTTTAACTTCAGTGCATGTACATCCTTAAAATAAATTGTTAGCGTAATAATTCTTGAACCACGAATTTTTTACAGACACCTAAAACACTTTTAAAGCTTTTCTTAAAATTCTTGAGTGCTGGGTGCCCTCGAAAAATGCATACTGATTTTTTAAATTAACAAGAAAATTTCTTTTTTTAAAGTCAGTGGATATACACCCTTAAAATAAATTGTTAGCGTTATAATTGTTGAACCATGAATTTTTTACAGATACCTAAAACACTTTTAAAGCTTCACTTAAAATCTCTGAGTGCTGGGTGCCCTTAAAAATACATAGTGAATTTTAAAATAACAAAAAAATTTATTTTTTTAACGTCAGTGGAATTACACCCTTAAGATAAATTGTTAGCGTTATAATTGTTGAACTTTGATTTTTTTACAGATACCTAAAACACTTTTAAAGCTTCTCTTAAAATCCCTGAGTGCTGGGTGGCCTTGAAAATGCAGAGTGATTTTTTAAATTAACAAGAAAATTTCTTTTTTTAACGTCAGTGGATATACACCCTTAAAATAAATTGATAGCGTTAAAATTGTTGAACCATGAATTTTTTACAGATACCTAAAACACTTTTAAAGCTTCACTTAAAATCTCTGAGTGCTGGGTGCCCTTAAAAATACATAGTGAATTTTAAAATAACAAAAAAATTTATTTTTTTAACGTCAGTGGAATTACACCCTTAAGATAAATTGTTAGCGTTATAATTGTTGAACTATGATTTTTTTACAGATACCTAAAACACTTTTAAAGCTTCTCTTAAAATCCCTGAGTGCTGGGTGGCCTTGAAAATGCAGAGTGATTTTTTAAATTAACAAGAAAATTTCTTTTTTTAACGTCAGTGGATATACACCCTTAAAATAAATTGTTAGCGTTAAAATTGTTGAACCATGAATTTTTTACAGATATCTAAAACACTTTTAAAGCTTCACTTAAAATCTCTGAGTGCTGGGTGGTCTTGAAAATGCATAGTGAATTTTAAAATAACAAGAAAATTTCTTTTTTTAACATCAGTGGATATACACTCTTAAAATAAATTGTTAGCGTTAAAATTGTTGAACCATGAATTTTTTACAGATACCTAAAACACTTTTAAAGCTTCTCTTAAAATCCCTGAGTGCTGGATTGCCTTGAAAATGCTTAGTGATTTTTTAAATTAACAAGAAAATTTCTTTTTTTAACGTCAGTGGATATACACACTTAAAATAAATTGTTAGCGTTATAATTGTTGAACTATGAATTTTCTACAGGTACCTAAAACAGTTTTAAAGCTTTTCTTAAAATTCTTGAGTGCTGGGTGCCCTCAAAAATGCATACTGATTTTTTAAATTAACAAGAAAATTTCTTTTTTTAAAGTCAGTGGATATACACCCTTAAAATAAATTGTTAGCGTTAAAATTGTTGAACCATGAATTTTTTACAGATACCTAAAACACTTTTAAAGCTTCTCTTAAAATCCCTGAGTGCTGGATTGCCTTGAAAATGCTTAGTGATTTTTTAAATTAACAAGAAAATTTCTTTTTTTAACGTCAGTGGATATACACCCTTAAAATAAATTGTTAGCGTTTTAATTGTTGAACTATGAATTTTCTACAGGTACCTAAAACACTTTTAAAGCTTTTCTTAAAATTCTTGAGTGCTGGGTGCCCTCCAAAAATGCATACTGATTTTTTAAATTAACAAGAAAATTTTTTTTTTTAAAGTCAGTGGATATACACCCTTAAAATAAATTGTTAGCATTATAATTGTTAAACTATGAATTTTTTACAGATACCTAAAACACTTTTAAAGCTTCACTTAAAATCTCTGAGTGCTGGGTGCCCTTAAGAATGCACAGTGAATTTTAAAATAACAAAAAAATTTATTTTTTTAACGTCAGTGGAATTACACCCTTAAGATAAATTGTTAGCGTTATAATTGTTGAACTATGATTTTTTTACAGATACCTAAAACACTTTTAAAGCTTCTCTTAAAATCCCTGAGTGCTGGGTGCCCTTGAAAATGCTTAGTGAATTTTAAAATAACAAGAAAATTTCTTTTTTTTAACGTCAGTGCATGTACACTCTTAAAATAAATTGTTAGCGTAATAATTGTTGAACTATAAATTGTTTACAGATACCTGAAACACTTTTAAAGCTTTTCTTAAAATCTCTGAGTGCTGGGTGCCCTTAAAAATGCACAGTGAATTTTAAAATAACAAGAAAATTTATTTTTTTAACGTCAGTGGAATTACACCCTTAAGATAAATTGTTAGCGTTATAATTGTTGAACTATGATTTTTTTACAGATACCTAAAACACTTTTAAAGCTTCTCTTGAAATCCCTGAGTGCTGGGTGCCCTTGAAAAAGCATTGTGAATTTTAAAATAACAAGAAAATTTCTTTTTTTAATGTCAGTGGATGTACACCTTTAAAATAAATTGTTAGCGTTATAATTGTTGAACTATGAAACTCAAAAACCCCCTATATCAGTTTTGGAGAAAATCGAAAAACGTAAAATTTTTAGGACCCCAGATTAATTCCGCCAGATTGAGTTTTTCAAAAAATATTTTAAATTCATAATTAGTACTAACAAAAATACCCCAATACTGATTTTAGACAAACAAAATTGAGAGATGTAGAATCTTTAATCCGCCATCTCGGATCCGCCATATTAAATTTTTTAAAAACATTTTGGATCCATTATGTGCGACCCCGAAAACTCCTCCACACCAATTTTGGAGAAAATCAGACAAAATTAATTTTTTTGGTCGCCATATTGTCAGCGCCATCTTAGATTTTATTGCAGCAATGTCGTTGAAAAGAAATATAGGACCACCGCAGTAACTTCCTGAATATAACGTAAAAAATTTCATTCAAATCGGTGCCGCCGTTCCGGAGTAA
Source organism: Diaprepes abbreviatus (assembly GCA_034092305.1). Taxonomy (NCBI): domain Eukaryota; kingdom Metazoa; phylum Arthropoda; class Insecta; order Coleoptera; family Curculionidae; genus Diaprepes; species Diaprepes abbreviatus. The sequence goes on from JASJET010000247.1 coordinate 1,046,265, forward strand.
TTGGTATACATACATAAAAAAATATATATAGTCGACGAATCGAGAACCATTGGTTAAAAATGTTCACATCCAACGAAAAAAGAAGAAAAAAATCTTCATAATATTGCAATAAAAAATAAGTAGGATGAGAAACGTGCCGTACAACCATCTTAATTCTTTTATGCGTATAGTAAACACAAAAAGAAGAAAAAGTACATTCTTACAAAAGAAAACAATTTTCACATCTAACGTCCTACTAAATTGCTATTTTATTTTCACTATTTGCGTAGTTTCACAAGAATATAAAATTAAATAAATACATTCTTTGTTAGAGTCAATTAAATATTGTATTTTACTTTTATTGGATGTTGCTTATATTGACATCTCGCTAATTTATTTGTTTTCATTATTTCGCAAACAACTGCGGGGTTCTCTGGCAGGAAACGTACTTTTCAAACATCGTTTTCAACTTATCATTAACGCATTTTAACCTACTTGGAGTATTTAATGCGCGGTTGAAGTCCTCGCCGAAAACTTGTACATATCGAGGTGTTTTTTTCCACACGTCAATATTAATCATATAAAAAAATGGAAGAAGAAAAATAGGTAGAATTTGATAATATCTGCAGCATGTGGGAAATAAACATAAAGAGAGAGTAAAAAATAAAAAAATTATTATCAACTTGAAAGTTAAACTCGTTTTATATGGTTATTTTAGAAACCATTTGAAATACAGGGTGTCCCATCTGGAAACAATTCGATTTATACAGGGTGAGTCCCCTGGAACTTTATCGATTGATTGTGGGAAAACTATAATTAGGAAGAATTTGAAAATTTTACAGTGTACTAACGTGCATGGGGACAGCCGGATAAAATATTTTCAAGATGGCGGCACTTTCCGTTATACCGGAAGTAGATGTCAACTTACTTATTTTAAATGGAACATTATATATATTATTGCATTTTTGATTTCTACGTGAAATTCTAGACATATTTTATATATAATGTTCTATACTTAAGTCTCACCGTTTTTGACATATTTAAATTTTTATGTCAAAAATGACTTTTGAGGGCCAAAACTTACCTATAAATTTTTCCTATAAGAAAGTCTTTATTATTTAATTTGGGTTAGTTTTCTTGTAGACGAAGATCGACTTTAGTAGTCTTTTTATGATATTTTTTGAAAATTATTTGTACAGAGTGGTCAAAAAAGAAGAATGAAAATTATATTTAAAAAATCGTCAAAAGTCAATTTTTTCAAATAGAAAGCACCTATTTTTATAATTTTATCATATTAAGCATTAAAAATAAGGGTAACTTTGTATAAGGTTGTCTATTCCAAAAATTTGTAGTTTTCAAAATATTGGCAATTCAATATTTTTCTATTGTAAAAATGCTATACGGCTTTTAAGTTTTGTTATTAGTTGGCCGTGACGGCGAGACGTGGCGAAAATAAAACAATCGAACCCTACAGAATTGTCACTATTTTTTGCCATTTGACATTCATTAATAATAATCGTGCCGGGGCGATTTAATTACATTCACGAAGATTATTTAAACTTATTTATTATTTACTAGCGACCCGCCCCGGCTTCGCACGAGTGCAATGCTGATACTAAATACACTACAGAAAAACTGTGACTATTTATTTTATTTTTACAACAATTATTACATCGGCCTCCGACGCGCTATTTATAGGCACGCTGCCGCCGCCCCGGTCGGCCAGTACCGCCGCAAGCGCTACTTCCCGCAATTTTAAATCTGTAATATCTTCGAAAATATTCATTTAAATCTTGTGCTGTAAAGGACCATATAGATCTATATTAAATCAACAATGTATTTAAGCTATTTAATTGGATAAGGATTAATGCTGTATTGGTTAAAATCGCTTCAAAATTTGCCATTATTTGTCGTAAAAAGTAAATGACAAAAAAATGTTATTGTGGGATATCCATGAGAGATAGACATATACCATCGCGGAGTTTTCTGTAGACCTTTTCAATGTGTACAAATAATTAGTACATTATTTTGATAAATCTCGTAGGGTTCAGCCTGCGTTTGCAATGTAAGCGGAAAAAAATATGATAATTAACGACATCACATTAGAAACCTCAAAAATAACAGTATTTCTCCACTATTTAATGGATGTTATTATACATATAAACCTTCCTCTTGAATCACTCTATCTATTGAAAAAAACCGCATCAAAATCCGGTTCGTAGTTTTAAAGATTTAAGCATACAAAGGGACATAGGGACAGAGAAAGCGACTTTGTTTTATACTATGTAGTGATTTATGGAGAATGTGATTGAGTTATTTTAAGAACATGCGATACATTCGCGATCCGATATTCGCAGAAACAAAAACCAACACTACCAACTGTTAAAAAGATAAAAAAAAACTTCAAAAATTTTGGATCTATAAAAGCTAAAAGAAATAGAAATAAACCAGTTGTTAATAAAATAAAGTTACAAAAATTTTTTCTATAAAGTTCAAATTGACGCCATTGAACTTCTAAATATTTTTTGCACCCAAGCAGGAACTCTTCATGGGTGGCTCTTCTTATTGACTGAGGATTAAGTTCTTCAAATGTTATTTTGACCCGCTGCATGCAATCTTTCATAGTGGTTAATGCAGTGTTGTATACTTTATTTTTGATTGTCCCCCAAATAAAAAATCAAGTACTGTTAGGTTGGGGGAGCGAGGTAGCCAAAGATGTGGCCCATTCTAGTACTACTTACCTTGTAGATATTGTCGGATATGCGGCAAAATATCCTAAATTTGCAGTTTTAATATTTTCATTATTAACTTCTGGTTTATTTCTATTTTCTTTTTGCTTTTATGGATCTTGAAATTTTCTATAGTCCTTTTAACAGTTGATGTTGTTGGTTTCTGTTTCTGCGGATATCGGATCGCGAATGTATCGCATGTTCTTGAAATATCTCTATCACATTCTCCACAACTAATAAATAAGTTTAAATAATTTTCGTGCGTCTAATTTAATCGCCTCGCTATGATTATTATTAATGAATGTCAAATGGCAAGAAATAGTGACAATTCTGTAGGGTTCGATTGTTTTATTTTCGCCACACCTCGCCGTCATGGCCAACTAATAACAAAACTTAAAAGCCGTATAGCATTTTTATAATAGAAAAATGTTTAATTGCGAATATTTTGAAAACTACAAATTTTTGGAATAAACAACCTTGTACAAAGTTACCCGTATTTTTAACGCTTAATATGATAAAATTATAAAAATAGGTGCGTTCTATTTGAAAAAATTGACTTTTGACAATTTTTTAAATATAATTCTTATTCTTCTTTTTTGACCACTCTGTACTAATAATTTTCGAAATATCATAAAAAAGACTACTAAAGTCCATCTTCGTCTACAAGAAAACCAACCCAAATTAAATAATAAAAACTTCCTTATAGGAAAAATTTATAGTAAAATTTTGGTTCGCAAACGTCATTTTTGACATGAAAATTTAAATATGTTCAAAACGGTGAGATTTAAGTATAGAACATTATATATAAAATATATCTAGAATGTTACGTAGAAACCAAAAACGTAATAATATGTAGGGTATTCTATTTAAAATAAGCAAGTTGACATCTAGTTCCGATATAACTGAGAGTGCCGCCATCTTGGAAATATTTTAGCCGGCTTTTTCCCATGTACGTTAATACACTGTCAAATTTTCAGGTTCTTGCTAATTATGGTTTTCCCACAATCGATCGATTAAATTCCCGGAGAATTACCCTCTTGATGGAAAACTATGAAAAATTGTGAAGATTTGACACTATACTAACGTCGATGGTCGATCAAATTGGTTCCCGGTAGGACACCCTGTATGTACGAGTAGATTTAATTTGACGCATGATATTGATCGGTATTGATCACCTTTTAAAAATAACTTTGAACAAAAGGTTAATTTTTATTTTAATTTTTAGCAACTCATCTTAAAAAGTAGAAAGAAGATTTCCTGGTTTTGTGGTCTTTGTTTTTTCGGAGCTTATAGCATTTTTAGGAATTTTGTGATGTCTGTCCGTCTGTGCGTATTTTTTTTATTACTTTAGGCGCAATTTTTTGAAATCGCTTTAAATTTGTAAAAAGAATTACTTGATAATTTGAATAAACAAAAATCTTATTATCCGCGAAGAGTTTTCGGCTCAATCCGGTTTTAGTTTTTCAATCCTTTTTTTTTGAATTTTATTTCGAACGTCTCCATATTCATAAAGATTTTTACCCGCCGCGCCGGAACAAGTTTCGTGAAAATACTCAAGCCAAATACGTCGGAATTTTAGGGTCAGCTGGTTCGAATAAAAGTAACTGTATTTTCGTGATTGGCTGCTTCGAGAGAGACGTAAAATAATCACTTATAAATTCATTGATAGCAAATATTAAGTTGGAAATATTTTTATAGTAGTCTTGCGTTTTAGCCGACTTTAAGAAAAAGTAGGTAATATTATGTATATATATATATATATATATATATATATATATATATATATATATATATATACTTAGCAAAAAAATAGTAACAAAAAAGTGGAACCAAATTAAATCATTCACCGATATACCCTTAAATGAATTCTTAAATGCACTTGAATTAACTTTAAACTCTACATACTTCATACACAACCAAAAATTTTATAAACAAATAGAGGGATGTGCAATGGGAGCTTCCATTTCTAGTGTTATAGCACAACTTGTATTAGAGGACCTTGAGGAAACTGTAATAAAAAAGCTTGAATTCAAATTGCCCTTCTTCTATAGAAATGTTGACGACTGCATCACAGCAGTACCCCAAAACCTATGTATTAGAAAAATTTTACTCCTACCACCCTAAACTACAGTTTACAATAGAAACAGAAAAACAAAATAAAATAAATTTCCTCGACCTAACCTTACACCACATTAACAATACCATAAAAACTGAATGGTATACTAAAAAAACATGGTCATCCAGATATTTACATTTTAAATCCCAACACCCTCCCTCTCACAAAAAAACCGTGGTTATAGCCCTCGCAGATCGCAGCATTAAGTTATCAGATCTGGAATACCGAGAACTGGCCATCCAAAAAGCAAAAGAAGCCTTAAAAATAAATAACTATCCCGAAAACCTGGTAAATAATCTTTTTAAAAAAAGAATTCACAAATTTTATAACGAAAATTCACCAAATATTAAATTAAAACAGAAACACGCAAAATACGTATCACTTCTATACATTTCGACACTATCTGAAAAACTCCAAAATACGTTCAAGAAATACGACGTAACGGTCAACCATAAGGGTCACAACCTTCTAAAAAATTGCTACAGTAAACTTAAATCGGAAATACCAAAAGATAAAAAAACACATGTCGTCTACAGTATTCCATGCAAAGACTGCGAAGGCGAATATATAGGCCAAACAAGCCAACATCTAAAAAATCGATCAAATGGGCACAAATACGACAAAAAAAGTAAAACGGCTTTAACAACACACAGCACGGAAAATCGCCACTCCTTTAATTTTGAAAAAGTAAAAATCTTGAAAACGGAAAACCATACAAAAAAAAAAACGGGAAATCCTAGAGATGATAGAAATACAAAAAAACAAACATGCAGTAAATGCTAAGGCAGATACCAAACAACTTAGCAAAATATATAATAACATTATAAAATAAGAACCAAAAAAAAAAAGAAATCAAAATTGTAAAACCAAAAACGCATTGCATTTTCGAACTAGACCCTTTTAATCCACAATAGCCAAAACAACCCTCATTACCTACAAAAAAATCATCTGTTCTCTCAGTACCATCTTAACTTCCAGATGACACACGTGGTCATCTTGAACTCTGTGAATCTCGCGAAAATTAAATTTTCAATAGAACATAATTTTTAAATAAATGTATACATGTAAGTGCAGTGTTGTTCCTGAATCCTATATATATATATATATATATATATATATATATATATATATATATATATATATATATATATATATATATATACAGTGCCTTCATTTCAAAACAAACCATCCTTAATAGCTTTCTTAAATAGAAAAATTTAAAAAAAAGAAAAAACACGTCAGTTTAGATATACAGGGGGAAGTTTAATTTTGCATTTGTTAAAAGTCTCTCAACCACCTCCTCAACTCCAGCTAACCTCACTTTGATATGTCAAATGGGAACCCCCACCTTGTGACACATCATTGTAAGCAGCATAAAATTGTCTATCCAACCGTATAAAAAAAAATTAAATCGGTTGACGTACAAGCGAATAGTGTGCAAAAATGTCTTGTAATAATGCATAATATATCGGCCTCGAACTTTGGTATGTCAAATGATTACCCTATAGTGTGATACATCATTTTAAAGGACGTACGATCTGCTATCCAACGATGTCAAAAAAAATTAAGTTAATAGACGTTATAGGCAATTAGGATGCAAAAATGTGTGTTAAATATAAGCAGTTTATTCAGTTTTATTCAGTTGAAGAAAATTATTTTATTAAATGTTCAAAATGTGCGCCGTTATTAGCGAGACAATAAAAAAGCCTATTTTGAAATTCCCCACGAACATTGGCAAGGGTTTCTCTGCTAATTCCTCTACATTCCCGAACAATTCGATCTTTTAAATCGTCAATATTTTCAGGTGGGGTTTTATAAACCTTGCTTTTTAAATACCCCCAAAGAAAAAAGTCTAGAGGGGTTAGGTCTGGAGACCGTGCTGGCCATTCAATTGCACCACGTCTGCCAATCCACGTCCCTGGAAAATGTTCATCAAGCCACTCTCGAATTGCCAAAGCGTAGTGCGGGGGAGCTCCATCTTGCTGGAAATGCAAATTATTTTCATTTAGTACCATAACAGCATTTTCATCCACTCGATTTTCTAAAGATTGCACAATGGCAGGGTATACTGTGTTTTCTAAAAGGTTTAAATAAATTTGCCCAGTTAAATTATCTTCCAAAAAAAAATGGCCCGATGATTTCATTGCCATAAATTCCTGCCCACACGTTAATTTTTTCGGGATATTGAGTATGCCCTTCTCGGAAAAGGTGCGGATTTTCATTATCCCAGTATCTGCAGTTATGTCTGTTAACCAGTCCATTTAGAAAAAAAGTTGATTCATCACTAAAGCAGATATTCTTAGGTAAATGGGGGTCCTCGTCAATTCGTTGGCACATTAATTCGCAAAATTGAATTCTCCTATCAAAATCGTCTTCTCTGAGTTCTTGAAGAATTTGAATTTTGTAGGGAAAAAACTTATTTTGTTTTAAAACTTTATGCACAGAGCCAGCAGAAATGTTAGTTAAATCTGCGACCTTTGAGATGGATAAAGTTGGATCTATTGCAAACTGTCCTAGTACCTCGATTTGGCATGCTTCATCTATAACCCTTTTCTCAATATATTTTTTATTACAAACGGATCCCGTTTCTTCAAACTTTCGTACCAATTCGAGTACATATTTATGGCCCACGTTTTTGTCTTGATGCCTCTCGTTAAATGCTCTGGCGGTTCTACGAGCGCACCGATCTTCAGCTCCATAGAGAAAAATTATTTCTATTCTTTCGGCTAGCGTATTCACCATTTATATTCACGTTTCAACTAGGCGTCACAATGACAATTTTAATAATAAACAACTGGTGTTTAAAGATCTTAAAAATTTTATTTATTGCAGTGATTTTTTGTACCTATCAGGTACCGGAAAAAATATCATTGAAATAAATACACTAGATTGATTAGACTGCAATGAATTTTGCGATGAATTTTAAAACAGGCTTAGTTTTTTTCTCGCAAATATTTTAACTGTTTATTATTTTAAAAAAATATTTATTTTAAATTTAAAATAATATTTTACTCTATGAAGTAGCCATTTGACATAATAAAGTTTAATGTGATAAGGTGTCTATTATTACCACACATCTTTTCTTACTATTCGCTTGTACATCAACAGATTTTGTTTTTTTTTTTATTGGCTAAATAGGAGATAGTATGCCCTTTAAAATGATGTATCACACTATAGGGTAATCATTTGACATACTAAAGTTCGAGGCCGATATATTATGCATTATTACAAGACATTTTTGCACACTGTTCGCTTGTACGTCAACCGATTTAATTTTTTTTATACGGTTGGATAGACAATTTTATGCTGCTTACAATGATGTGTTACAAGGTGGGGGTTCCCATTTGACATATCAAAGTGAGGTTAGCTGGAGGTGAGGAGGTGATTGACAGACTTTTAACAAATGCAAAATTAAACTTCCCCCTGTATATCTAAATTGACGTGTTTTTTCTTTTTTTTTAAATTTTTCTATTTAACAAAGTTATTAAGGATGGTTCGTTTTGAAATGAAGGCACTGTATATATATATATATATATATATATATATATATATATATATATATATATATATATATGTATATATTGTTGCTTCAAAACAAAGTCTTAAGAATGATCTGTGGAGCCCCATACTTTGTGAGTAACACAATTATACATAGGCATTTCGAATCTGGTACTTTTACTGCTTTAATTCGCGAAACCATAACCAAATACATGGACTGTGCTACCTATTCTACAAACCAACTCATTACACAGTCACACAACCTCACCACGACACCACGGCAACGCTATCGCTACGTCAGAGATTGGCTACTGGACCATTAAGCTGGGTCATTTTTCTTTTCAAAATTAACTGGCTTAAAAACCCAATATAATTTCTCAAACCCATACTGTGTAAAGTCCAGACTTCAAAACACAAAGAAGATCCGATATATTGTTCAATACGGCCGATTTTTGAACACACACTGTATTATTGAACACACTCTATTATTTCGAAAGCTTTTTATTGTCAACCTTAATTGTGACACTTGTCAAACTAATTCAAGTTGCGTCGTAGAACTCTCAACCTATACTGTCTCCGAAAGCCGATCTGGAACCTTTATATACTGTCGATACCGGAAGATTTCCTAATTTTCTAGAAGGATTTCCATACTACATGGTGTAATAAAAATAAGAAAAAGGGATAATCCGATGATTTCTCGATCTTCTATCTTAGGCGTTCCATGTTAAAAATAAAGAAATAGAATTCAATAAAAAGTTCCAAACCTTCTTTCATAGTCGTCTCCTGAGGTAATTAACAAAGGAAACATTAATTAAATACATTATGAACTCGTAGAAAATAAACCTAAAACCCTACAAACTACAAACAATCTAATACCATGAAATGTAAAACGCTATAGAGTTCATTACAATATATATATATATATATATATATATATATATATATATATATATATATAAGGTTTTATTTTTGCAATATGAAGGTCTAATATAGTTACTTATTAAAATTATTTTCATGTTATATAACAGGCTTTGCAGACTAGACTGACAGATCAAATGAATTATGTGATGTTTGCAAATGGCATAGGCAACTAGATATATTAGAACATCTATTCAAAAAACACAAAATGGTGCAGAAAACGATTATTTACGTATTCTGTAAAAACGCGAAGACTTAGCTATAGAACACCCTTATACCATTCGATAGGTATTTAAAAGGTACATTTTCTGGTAATTTAGAAAGTACAGCGCTCTATTTAAAGTAATCAAGTTATAGCCACGTAAATTTCTTATTTGATTATTTTTAATTTTTGGACACCCTGTATAATATAGAAACTTTATTATAATTGGGATATAAAATATGATTTATTGTTATACTTCACTGTCAATTTCGAGTACATAACTGAAATACTTCTTAAGTATTTGAAACATGATAATTAGGTTAGATTTTGTCACAATTCAAATTATTTAAAAACTCTTAAGGTTTAGATACTACAAACCTTATTAAAATCGGCTCTTATTTCGATCAGAGAATCCAAAAATTCAATAATATACAAGGGGTTCCATTAAAAAAAAATACAACTTTGATACTTTCAGAGCTTTTGCGACACCCTGTATAATATGAAAATAATTTTAAAAAGTAACTATATTAGACCTCCATTTATTCCAAACGTAAAACTTTTTGAAAATTACATATTTAGGCCATAATATTCCGTGCGGTATATATAAAGAATGGCAAAATTAATATAAATCTACGATAATTATATAAAACAGATGCTAATTCTTTTTTTGCGACTCTTTAAAAAATAATTTATCGATTTTTTAATGTTTACTTTTTTTTATACCTACATATTTACATACATACCTTTAGACTGTGGGAAGTTTAAGGTTATTTATATATATTTAGGTAACCACAATCGTAATCAAAACATTCGGCAAATAACAGATGACAAGACTATCGAAAAACCCACCATTATCTTCGCTAACTATGTCTGTTTTAGCATAAAGTGTACGCTCTTTTTACGAATAATGGATAAATCATGTTTATTTTATTTTATTTTATGTTATCTTTTTAATCCATTGGCACCACTGCATAATAATACTATGCACGGGCATAGCCAGGTCAAGAAAATAAAACGACTAAAAGTACATAAAATAACCCTTATATTCATAAGAAAAATATTAAAGATGTAAAAAATTGATACAGAAAAAAGCTCCTGGAGGGAATTGGGGCAGTCCTTTTACGAGCAGGGGTGCAGTATATGCTAAATAAAAAAAAATAACGTTCTGTTATATGTAGGTACGCATTACAGAATTAATCTTCTGTTTTTCTTTTTAAATATATCCATTACTTCATTCGCATCAATTTCTATCCCATAGTGAATGTTCATGAGTGCCAAACCGTTAAGTCTGTTTTCACTCGTTGTGTTCCGCAAGTCTCAAGTATTCTTAAGCTTGAAAAAGTCCTTTCTGGGGTAGCAGTGAAAACAGGTATGGTAGCCAATATTTGCAACAATGTGTAAATATTTGGATATGGTTTTTGGTCGCACTTATCTAAGCATTTCAAAGCTGATTTTGGAGTAGAGGAAGTGGGAGTCATAGCTGCTTTCCACACTTCAAATTCTGCTTTGACGACAGAAGTACTTTTTTCGGGCAGCACTGCCGAATAGATACAAAATGCCTCTTCAATTTTACAACCGGCCGCAAAATTTGACGGTAACACACCAGATAGTACTGATTCTTCTTTACGGTGTTTTGTAAACCTCTCAATCAATTGTTGAATTGTATGGTCGAGAAATGGGATGAATAAATTTATTTTGTAATACGTGGATATATCCGACGCAGGAATGTTAGAGCGATTCAACTGCCTTCATAAGCAGTGTACCACCATTTTCTTCGAGCAACACCTTTGCTTCTTCATAGAGATGGAGGTACTCCTCGTCAACTTTGTGTCTCAAAAGTTGCAAAGCATTAATAACATCATCAACGTGCCTGAATGCTGTTATGAGATCTGTGTTAATTGCCTGCAGTTACTTTGATAGCGACAATGTACCTATAGCTCATGACTTTTTGAAGAATCACTAGGCACATAACAAAATTCGAAAATCGAAGTGTATTAAGCATTTGGACGGCTTGTTGCGAGGTTTCTTTATTGTGGCTCGATTGAAGTTCTTCGAAAGCATGCACAATCGCTGAATAAATTTCCTTGAATCCACCGTGTTTCGCACATCGCAAGCAGGCTTTTTTGATGATCAGCCGGTAACAGATCCCGATTTTTTTCTTTCAGAGCGGCAGTGCGTTGAGCCGAATATCTAAAGTAGGAACCAACAGACTGCACGATTCCAACGCAATTTCGCACATCTACTTGTGAACATGAGTCAGCAATAGCAAGGTTGAGAGAGTGTGCACTACAATGCACATAAAGAGCAAGAGGACATCCTTGACGAATATACGCTTGGGCACCGTGCAAATACCCACTCATAGCTACAGCTCCATCGTAACCTTGACCAACCACATGAGAACATTCAAGTCCATGCTTTTTTAGAGCTGTAATTATGAGATTTGCAAGACCGGATCCTGTCACGTCAACAGTTGGAATATACTCTAAGAACATCTCCTTAACTTTATGTTGTTTAACATCTTTTAAATCAACATATCGCAACCACAGCGAGATTTGCTCCATACGCGCAATGTCAGTCGTCTTATCAGCGAGAATCGAAAAAAATTTAGCTTCCTTTACTTTACCGATTTGAGGGCTCGTGTAAAGGGTATTCTTTTTAGAAGTGACCAAATGCTCAGAAAGATCTTTATCCCCAGATTCGACTGCGTACCGCAACAGTGCTCGAAAATTACCATCATTCTGAAGTGGTTGTTCAGACTCTGGTGTAATGTGGATCCGTCCCGAATTAGTTTTACCTCTTAAAGGTATACCTTGTTTGCCGCAAAAAATTATTCCTTTTACGATAGGGATTAGTTTCTTTCGGTTTTCCTATTGCTGTCTCTTTCTTTCAGAAGAACTGTTCATCGATTGAAAAAGCCTGAAAAGACATTACTTTTAGGAAGTTATCTGCGAGTTCCGAATTGCGTTTGTGATATCCTGATTTTGCATGAGTTTCAAATACTTCTAGTGCAATTTTCCACTTATAAAAAGGGTCGGTTACAAGCTGGCCGACCCGCTGATGGCCCCCTTTACTTTCATCAAACGAACGTCTCATTACAACGCAAATTGTACAGTATGCTCCACTTTTATATCACTACATAGTATAAAACAAAGTCGCTTTCTCTGTCCCTATGTCCCTTTGTATGCTTAAATCTTTAAAACTACGCACCGGATTTTGATGCGGTTTTTTTCAATAGATAGAGTGATTTAAGAGGAAGGTTTATATGTATAATAACATCCATTAAATAGTGGAGAAATGCTGTTATTTTTGAGGTTTCTAATGTGATGTCGTTAATTATCATATTTTTTTCCGCTTACATTGCAAACGCAGGCTGAACCCTACGAGATTTATCAAAATAATGTACTAATTATTTGTACACATTGAAAAGGTCTACAGAAAACTCCGCGATGGTATATGTCTATCTCTCATGGATATCCCACAATAACATTTTTTTGTCATTTACTTTTTACGACAAATAATGGCAAATTTTGAAGCGATTTTAACCAATACAGCATTAATCCTTATCCAATTAAATAGCTTAAATACATTGTTGATTTAATATAGATCTATATGGTCCTTTACAGCACAAGATTTAAATGAATATTTTCGAAGATATTACAGATTTAAAATTGCGGGAAGTAGCGCTTGCGGCGGTACTGGCCGACCGGGGCGGCGGCAGCGTGCCTATAAATAGCGCGTCGGAGGCCGATGTAATAATTGTTGTAAAAATAAAATAAATAGTCACAGTTTTTCTGTAGTGTATTTAGTATCAGCATTGCACCCGTGCGAAGCCGGGGCGGGTCGCTAGTTCAGAATATGACAACCAGGGGAATCTTTCCATCCATTTCATTTGAAAGCGCAAATTTCGGTTTGTAGCAATGGGAAACTTATAATCTTTAGGTGGAGTCCAAGGCTCTTTTAAAATTTGGGTCTTTAGATATTCATTCTCGATTTTGTCTTGATTCGCATAAAAACCAACATCCAATTTAGCAGAATGAAAAGATGATGTAACAGGTGAGCTGGTGTTGTTACTGGTCAGTTCCAGGCTAAATGTAGGCTGGGTAGTGGTAGGCATGAAACAGGGCGCAGGCGGCACCACCGACTCGGTCTCGACATTGGATACTGCAAACGAAGTCGAAGGCGTCTCGTCATACCAATTCTATTGTCGGCATGCAAACTAGTCGTTGTTCCCAAATACTCTTCTTTACGGGTAGCTGCTTGACCACACCACTTTTTCCAATACTCCATACCTTTAAGTTTATCGCCTTTTCTTTTGTTTTTCTCCATTTTCTCGTAACCTAAAATAATAAAAAAATTGCCCCCCGATTTATTTCATCACCATTACTACCAAAACGGTGAATGAAAACATTGTGAGAAAACTATGTCTTAGAACTAAAAATTCGAAGTTAATGTATGTCATCTACCAACCCGCACTGGCCCTGCTTGGTGGATTATAAGATGTCACTTTTGAAGCTGTAAGTTTTTGACGTTTGACAAGTAGAAACTACGCCATAAATAAAGATGGAACGATACACGCTTCAACAACGCATTGAAATTATTAAAATTCACTATAAAAATGGTGAAAATTTGGCAGAGACGGTTCGTAAAACTCGAACATTTTTGGGTCGTCATGAAGCACCTTGTCGGAGCGCAATAAAGAAATTGGTGAAAAAATTCGAGCTGATGGGACAAGTTAGTTATGTGAAGAAGAAAACCCGTGCACGTCGCTCAAGAACAGCCGAGAATATTGCTGCTGTAGCCGAAAGTGTTGAAGAAAACCCAGGTTTGTCCATTCCTCGTCGTTCTTTGGAATTAGGGATTCCACAAACGTCATTACACCGTATTTTGCATAAAGATTTGGGTCTTAAGGCTTATAAAGTTCAGTTAACGCAAGAACTCAAGCCGGCCGATCATCAACAACGTCGTGCCTTTGCTGATTGGGTTCTTGAAATGCATGAAAATGATCCGGAATTCCATCGAAAAATCATCTTCAGTGATGAGGCCCATTTCCACCTCGGTGGCTTCGTCAACAAACAAAATTGTCGCATCTGGGGCTCGGAAAACCCAAGAGTTATTGTTGAAAAGCCTCTCTATCCTGAACGTGTGACTGTTTGGTGCGGTTTATGGTCCGGCGGGGTCATTGGACCTTACTTTTTCGAAAATGAGGCTGGAGCAACAGTTACGGTGAATGGATTGCGCTATCGAGAGATGATTAATGATTTTTTATGTCCGGAATTGGATGGTATTTATCTGGACCACGTTTACTTTCAACAAGACGGCGCTACGTGCCACACAAGCCACGAAACCATTGATCTTTTACGGGAAAAGTTTCCGGGCCGTGTTATCTCTCGAAGAGGTGATCACAATTGGCCACCGAGATCTTGTGATGTGACACCTTGCGATTTCTTCCTTTGGGGTCACGTGAAAGACAAGGTCTACGCCAACAGCCCAGCGTCGATTCAAGACCTCAAAGATGGAATTCGTGAGGCTATCGAGGACATAGGGCAGCCACTTTGCGATTTGGTTATGGAAAATTTCATGAAAAGGATATGGTCCTGTAGGCATGGTCGTGGTGGTCATTTGGCTGATGTTATTTTCCATCATTAACGGCATACCTTCCTCTTTATAATGTAATAAATATCCGATCATTTATCTTAAAAAATGGCATTTTTCTTTGAATATCAAAATAACACCTCTTATTGGAAAACCCTTTAGTAGGTGAGAACATTATAGGCTGATTATGCTAAGTAATCAGGAAAATTTATTACGATATTTGATTAATTATATAAAATCCGTTAAATATATCTGAAAAAATGACAACTTAGTTTTAAAAATAACCGTCAAATTATTCCTCCACACTGCACGTTTAGAATTAATTTAATCCTTATTACTATTTACTTACCCTTGTATTTATAAGGCAAGTGTTCACTCCTGTGTTAACTTGAAGTCAAATCCTTTGAACGTATGTAGTGAAAATTCTAAATCTGCGTAGGTCAAATAACAAAAATGACAAAATAACTTCGTTCACTTTAAATTGCAATCTGCTTTACTAGTCTCGACAAGTGCGCGTGGGATACGGAACGGCACGAAAATATACGAAGGTTACCGAATGCGATCGGATAATCGGCGGTAGTGACGGGCGGGGAATCCAAACCACACATTTTAGTGTAATAGTTAGTAATGAGTGAGATATGTCGCACACCGGTCCTTATTTTAATTTTATGAATGTTAATATTTTAACTTTTCGGGGGGGGGGGGGTTGAACCCCCAAAATCCTCCCCCTGGCTACGCCCGTGATACTATGCCTTACAAACTGGATCTCATTTTAATATGTACAATCCTTATGGACGGTCATGATTTCAATGTTTTTCTCAATATCAATGAGAAAAACTTCATTTTACCGAGATTTATCTCATACATAATGCATCGAAATCTTAGTAGACAAGTTGACCGAGTTGTCGCAGGTTACGCTATTCATTAGACCTCTCCCAGAAGGATTGGACATTATCATAATATATACGGAGTATTCAAGTACGGCCAACCCATCTTTTTATTATTTATTTAATTTAAATAAGTCATACATAAAATGAATCATAACCACTTCCTACGACAAGCAAGGAACTGAGTTCGATTGTGAATGCGTTTTTGTTTTTAGGGTATGCATACTCATTAAAAGAATGATTAACTTAAACAAATCTTCGAATTTTCACTTCCGACATTCTCAAATATTCATTTTAATATAATAATAATAATAAACTGAATTCAGTTTATACTTGATAACGATTAGAGATACAACCTAATCGAAACGTCGTAAAAATAAACAAAAATAAATGATGAATTATTTATTTAGGCAATTATTATTATTATTTTCCGCTTACTTTTTTGTTATATTCTAAATTCAGTACCTCTTTTTGCAAATCAAATTCGAGATTATTTTACTGTCCACTGTCACGTTTGGCTTTTTCATAACTTTATAGCCAACACGAAGCTGACTTAGTCGCAATATCAATTCAGATTTTTTTTCACTTTGTTACATTTTGGTAATTATTTTTTAATCAGGACGCGTTTTTTCGGGATTACTGAACCCTTCAGGATTGGTAAGAAATCTTTTATTGTTTAGCTCTGCCGAGTATTACTCTCGAGTCGTAGTCTTCCTAAACCTAACGTACAATCGCTTCGACTTATTTGCAAGACCTTACTAAACAAGATGTAGTCTCCGAATTCCGAATTATTTGCCATTCCCGAGAATGTCAGAATTTGTACGCGTCACAATAAATATATACATATATATATATATATATATATATATATATATATATATATATATATATATATATATATATATATATATATATATATATTGTGACGATTGTCGTTAGTAGTCGCTATTCTTTACCAATTTTTAGTATTTTCAATTTTCAAAATATTCTATATAGATATAGATGTGTTCCTACCTGTAAATTGACTCCTTCTCAGGTGAGTTCAGTTGTTTATAAGATCAATCAATACACAGAATGATTAAATCATAAAAATATAAATTTTATTTAACAATATAAAAAAATGGCACAATATTATTAATAAATATTAGATGAAATTAAATGGTCAATACTTCTATCTTTCAACCAATACTATTTTTAATCAATATTACTTATTTTTTACTTTTATCTACCATGCATTGTCTTTTAACAACCTGTATCCCAAATTGGCAACGTTTTAGTTTCGCAATCGTCTACTAGATGGCTATAGTGTAGTTTAACATGGTAAGCGTCGTTTATTTCATAAAACTGATATTATTTTCAACAAATTATCGTGTGCTGTGTTGTGATTCAAGTAGTTAACATAATTTCACACCTAATATTGGTGATGATAAATATTATTTATGTTCTAACAGGTTAGTGTAAGCAAACTATAATTTATTAATTTAATTATTCTTATTTTAAGAAAAGTTAGGTTATTATTGGATGCTAGTTTTCAATGTCAACGAAAAATTAAAATCTTTCTACTGCCTAATCTAATATAAATATATTTTTATGTTTTCTTTTACTTGGTCCTAATATATTATAAAACACAATTCCATTTTTTTTTTATTTATTTTCTTCTTTGAAAAACTTCCAAATTTTCAAAAATATTTTATTTTCGCTTCATATAAAGTAAGCAATTGACAAATATTATCCAAAATCTCGTTCCACTATTTTCTTCTTTGAAAAATTCAAATTAATTTTTCTTATATTCTTCTTATCACAATATTATCGTGTTTGTTGTTGTCTGAGAGTCGAACAATTATTTTACAGGACAAAACTTGTAAACTTTTACTATTTACTTTAAATAAATTATTAATTTATAACCTCTTTGAAAACCAAAATATTTCACTTTTGTTACGTAGGAAAACTGCCGTTTCATTTTTTTAAACAATTGAAAATTTGAGGTTATGGAAATTTTCGGGAGCACGAGAACCGCAGTGCTTTCAGCAAACTGATAAATTCAACTCTGTCCAAATTCCTACACCTTGGCTTTTTTATATTCGACCAAACACAATCTGATTGGTCAGATTTTATGACACCTGGTATATATATATATATATATATATATATATATATATATATATATATATATATATATATATACACTGATCTTAGAAAAGAAGAAGGCACACAGAAATTTTAAAATGTCTAATTCTGCTGAAAACTATATGGTGTTCTCTGATTTGAGAAGATCATGTAAGCAGTTATATGAAAGTACCTACCATGCTTATATTTCGAATATGGAGGGGACTATGTGCTCCGATAATAGTGCATTTTGGGATTATGTGAATGCAAAAAATGGAAGAGGTTGTTTCCCCAGCTCAATGTCCTATGGTGATCCTTGGGCTAATAATCAATCAGATATAGTGGAGCTCTTCAGGTTATTTTTTTCATCTGTGTATTCTAGTAACTCCGGCGGCCTCCCATCTCATAACTGTGCAGGATCAACAGATCTTGGTTCTCTGCATGTGACACCTTTGGATGTATTTAATGCAATCTCACATCTAGAAAGTAGGTTGGGAGTGGGGCCGGATGGTATTTCACCTCATTTTATCAAAGGTTGCCAGTGTATTCTTTCCACAATATTATCAGAAATATTTAATGTATCTCTGTCCACTGGTGTGTTTCCTGATGTTTGGAAGGTTACTTATATTACCCCTATCTACAAGTGTGGTGATAGGACGAATGTTGAGAATTATAGAGGTATCTCAAAATTCTCTATATTTAGCAAATTGTTTGAACAGATAGTCCATCAAAAAATATATCCCCTATTTATAAGTATTTTTTCTACTGCCCAACATGGCTTTGTCCGTGGTCGCTCTGCGGTCACTAATCTTTTGGCTTATGAGCAGGTCTTGTTGGAGGCGTTGGAGAGGCGTTGTCAGGTGGATGCTATTTACACTGACTTCTCCAAGGCCTTTGACAAGGTGGATCATCAGCTTCTCTTAATGAAGCTAAGTAGTATGGGTATCCACGGAGTTTTTCTTAAGTGGTTTGAAAGTTATCTTTCCAATCGAACACAAAGGGTGAAGATTGATGGCGTTGAATCTGCTGATATACCTGTCACTTCTGGAGTCCTACAGGGTGCACATTTGGCACCCCTTATTTTTAATTGTTTCGTGAATGACATAGAGGATTCTATAATCTCAAGCAGATGTCTTTTATATGCTGACGACTTAAAGATATTTAAGGTTGTTGGAGAGATATGGGACTGTGTGGCCTTGCAGGGTGACCTGGATAGTTTTACTAAGTGGTGTGACCGCAATTTCATGCAACTTAATTTAACAAAATGTTCTGCCATTACTTTCTCAAAGAAAAAAGATAGTATAGTTTATAATTACACATTGCACAATACAATGCCGACTCGCTCAGATCATATAAAGGATCTTGGGGTGATATTTGATGAGGGTCTTTCTTTTGACCTGCACGTTAATAGTATTTCGAGCCGTGGTTTGAGGCTTGTTGGCTTTATTAAACGCACATTAGCTGATTTCAGCAGTGTGCAGTGTTTTAAATCTGTATACTGCTCAATGGTTCGATCTGTCTTGGAGTATGCATCTCCAGTCTGGGCACCAAACTATGAAATATACAGAAATAAAATTGGGAAGGTACAGGTCCGTTTCTTGAAATTTGTTGCTTTTAAGCAAGATGTGCCATTCAGTGTAATACGGGATTATATGAGCTTGTTATCATTATATAATAGACGCATCTATCTTGACCTAATATTATTTTATAAGATCATAAACTCTATGGTTGATGCTCCTGAATTGTTGGGGGCTGTTGGATTCGCTGTACTTCAGAGGGTGCTTCGGGCCCATAGTCTTTTTAATGAACCATACCATAGGACAAACTATGCGTTTAACACCCCAATATCCAGAATGAGTAGGGAAATGAATTCACTGCTTAGGAATGTTGACCCATTTATACTCTCTCTGAACTCATTTAAGGGTTATATTAAAGAATTTTTAAATAATTGAATTTTATACGTAATAGACTGTAGGACAGTATTATTGTTTTAGTTAATTGTTATTCTTTTATTACTGATGTGACTTGTGATATTTTGTGATTGTTTCGTTTTAGATTTTTTATTCTTATTTGACGTATTATATAAAATGGAATTTGTATGATTTATTGCCGTTAATAAACCATTATTATTATTATATATATATATATATATATATATATATATATATATATATATATATATATATATATATATATATATATATATATATATAGCTTACAAAGAAAAGGTTATCTTAAGCTTAGACGGAACCTTTCCCATAATATATGTCACGGACATTAGATAATTATTACTGGAAGCTTTTACAAATATTGCTGGCAAGATTCCAGAATGCTTTCATGTAAGGTAATAAATACCAAGAAGAAACTTTCAGAACCTTACATGCGTCTTGTCTTACGCGTACAAATATTCGTACGTTATGCTTTCCTGAAAGGTTATAGTAAGCTTAGACATAGTCTTCCCGTTAGTATTTGTTACGGACATTTGGTAATTACCGCAGGATTCCACGAAAGCTATTTGTAAGGTGTGAAAACTGAAAACCCACTGCTATGTGGGTATTTATACTCGAATTGCTCCCTATGAGTTTTTATGTGAAAATCTCAAAAAAAAATCAAAAAAGTAATGATTTTTTAAAAATCAAATTAATGATTGTTGATATACAAAACCTACCTTTAACACCACTGTGTTTTTCTTACGTATTCCGAGTTACATCGGGTGTGACCTGGCCGTAGTTCTCCATATTATTTCACATTCCTCTAAGCACTGTTTATTACTCCGCCATATTAAAATTACAATGGGAGAATTTTTAATTAGTTCTACATCCGCAATATTAATAAATACATGCTATTGCTTTGATGTCTCTTTAAGGATGTAAATGAATATTATGTATATATGTATATGTCCTACTTATGTAACAGTTATATATCGGACTCTATTGACAAATATGGAAGGTATATTTGTCTGTTACTTTTGCTAACAGTATCGGATACAGTTTATGCATAAATTGATTTTACATATGTATAAGTTTTTAGCGAGCGGTTATAAATAGTTGGACACTGGTAGAATGAGTATTCTAATCTTCGAACATACCCCTGTAGAAGTAGCATAACGTCAGAACTAGGGCCTGGTTGTTTGAACGCTGAATAACGTAATAATATTTTTATTTATATTTGAAAAAGTGTTGATACACAGTAGATATTTAATTTCTTGGTACACACATACCGATTTTATGCTATCCTTTTCTAATTGCATTATTTAAACGAGTATCATTGGTACGTCCTTCGAACATACCCCTGGGTACGTCAATCCTGAAAACAAAGTATGAATATATGGTTGCCTAAATTTTTATTATTATTATTTCAATATGTAAACAATATCTAACAATATTTACCGATAAAAATAAGTTTTTAAATCCTCTTTTTGTTAATATTAATTGTAAACTTCACATTTATAGTAATTTCTAACACTTAAAAACACCGAAAAAAGTCACGACAAGCAATTAAACTGAAAGACAAGATAAGTAAATATGTTTTTGTCTGTCAAACATCAAAAAAGCGTCTCCCCCACCGACCATAAACAACCTTCAGACAAATCTATTGTTATTTAAATCTAGAGTATGATCGAAGGTTCAAACAACCGGGCCCTAGTTCTGACGTTATGCTACTTCTACAGGAGTATGTTCGAAGATTTTAACTAAACATCGATTATTCGCTGAAAAAATTAGCTGGAGAAAAAATGGAAACATCAATAGTCAGTAAAGGCAGTAACTTATTTAAAATTGTAACAAAATTATTTACAGAATACGGATAGAACAGATATATCATTAAATAGATAGTCTGTTTGAATATTAGGTGATCTGTGATAATATCACAAGTTTTTTCCTTGTCACTCACGTGAATGGGAGCAAGACATTCGTAGTGAATTATATATTTTTCTAGATTTGTACGTAATCTGTTTATGAATGGGCGATTTTTTATGCCTTTTTTTTGCTAAAATTGTGCTATGTAGTGGGTTGGTAAGCCTATCCTACGCAAAATAATAAAACTAATAATTACTAGTCTATAATGTTACATGTCCTTGTTGTCTATATAAAGAAAAAAGAGGACAAATGCGGCAGAAGAACTGTGACCTTGGACAATTTGTTTAATTAAAATAACATTTTTTTTTGGTAATGAGGGCGTTTATAACTGTTTTTATAAGTAGATTTTATCAGAATTAACCGAATATTTCCAAGGAAATCAAAAAATATATTTAAAACAGCTCAACGCGGTAAAAAAAATTATTTTTTGTAGTTTTATACTACAAAAAACGAAATTTTATCTTTAACACGTGCTCTCACAAGTCTTTAAGTAAATTTTTAAACAGGCAGCCACACAATCTCAAAATACCAAGCTTTATTTATTTTTATTAGACGGTTAAAAACTTATAAATATGTATAAGAAAGAGACCCACTATTCTACCTGGTCGTAATAAAAAAATCTTATCTCTTCAGGCTTTATTCTAAGGCTAAGTTTGCCTAACTACTTAATTTATAAACATAATAAAAGTAATCCTTTAAGGATCTAATTTGTGATTGGTTAGATAAAAATCGGAACCAATGAAATTTTTCGTTCGTTTTTACATTAAGAAGATGGTTGTAATCTGGGCTTAAGACGATGAGTTATGTCTCAAATGTTTATATTCTTTTGAACAAAGCTGTCTGGATTTTTTATTGCTTATTATTTTAAAAATGTACATATTAAAAAATGAATCCCTAGTCCAGTCAAAATAGAAAAAAAGTGGTATTTTTTTGCATGGAGTTGAAAATTGGTATAAATCTTAAATACACTATTATAAGTAAAATATCAAAAGTCTCCACCAATATTACGTCTGCAGAAAAATTTGAGTAGATATTTGATTTACGTTCTTCAAAAAAAGAGCAGTTATGTGACCGTCGCCACTCGAACAATGAAGTAGCAGACATATGTTGTTCAAGGTTATAGGGGCGAACGGAATTAGGGACTAAGTGTATACAGGATGAGTCAACGATTGGATGAAGTAGGTTTGTGCCTTTTCGGTGAAATTAACAAAGAAACTATATCTATTGTTTGATACAGTTTATTTTTACGCAGATTTTAAAAATATTTAGGACTCTACAGGGTGAGCCAAAAAACTAGGACAGCATAAAGTTGTATTTTTTTAAATAGAACACCCTATTTACGAATCGTATTTTCGATTTAGCTTATAATTTTAAATATTTTTTATTGAAGGTTTACTATAACAAAACTTTATAGTTTCTGAGATAATTAAGTTTAAAGAAAAAAAGTCACATTTTCAAGCATCAATTCAATCCTAAATAACGTTTTCAATTTTGTGACAAATATATTCAAATTTGGAATTTAGCAAGGCCAAGGACAAGTTAACATAATTTTTACCTAATATTTGCAATAAAAGCTACAGGGTGTTGAACACATCGGCTCAAATTTGAACAAGTTTAAATGAATAAATATCTTTTTTTTTTTAAATGGTACACCCTGTATATTTTCATGTTATTTAATAGAGTAATAAAAACCCTAAAAGTTTTGTTCAATATATCCTATACCTATTTATAATAGTTTTTGAGATATTTCAGTTTTTCTTATTTTCCATACTTTTTTACAGAAATAGTCTTCATTATCATAGTAGCCATGTAAAATAATAAAAAGAAACTACAGAAACAAACAGAATGTGGTTAAATATGATGAAATACATTATTCGTTATATTACAACGGCAATAGTTTAATTAAACATAATGTGAAAAAATTAACACAACAATAACGACAAGGCAAATACATATTTACTTTTATACTAAATTGAAACAAAAAAATTACGTATTAAATACTGAGATTAATTATTTCTTTTTAATAAGTGTTCGAATAAACGACCCTCTTGTGCAATGCACAAATTTTGTCCTTTTTGCAGATTTTCTCGGACCCTGGACAAAATTAGTGGCCTTATTGTTCTACAGGTATCCCTAATCCTGTTTCGCATATCTTCCACTGTTGTTGGTGGATTAACATACACCTTATTTTTAATATAACCCCATAGGAAGAAATCTAATGGGGTGATGTCGCAAGACCTTGGTGGCCACTCAATGAAACCCCCACGTCCAATCCATTTTTGCGGATATCGTTGGTCCAAAAACGCACGAACTTCACGATGGTAATGCGGAGGCGCACCATCGTGCTGGAACCACATACTGTCGAGCTCATCCCTATTGAGACCTTGAAGCAGTTGGGGTAATTCTTCTTGTAGAAAGTTCAGGTAACTATGGCCATTTAGTGGTTCATTAAAAAAGTGGGGTCCAATAATTCGATTATGATGAATACCACACCAAACATTTAATGACCAGTGGTTTTGATGTTGCACCTCTCTAATCCAAAATGGGTTTTCTGTGGCATAATAATGCATGTTGCGTCTATTTACGGCACCGTTACTTCTAAAAGTAGCTTCATCACTAAACATTACCTTGCATAATAAATTTGGATTTAATTGAATCTCCGCATTTATTGTACGACAAAAGTTTACACGACTTTCAAAATCCTGTCCATGCAATTCTTGGTGTAATTCCATGTGATATGGATGATACCTATATTTCTTGGTAGTACGATTAGCGGTGGATTGTGATGTTTCACATAATGCTGCTAACTGACGGCTACCAATATAAGGATTTTCCTGAACATTTAACAATACTTGTAGTTCTTTTTCTTCATTAGTTACTGGTTTGTTGACTACTTTATGTTTTGGATAATCAACAGTACCAGAAGAATCAAATCTTTGCATTAAGTTTTGAAAAGTATGGATATTAGGCTGGCGTCGATCAGGATACTTCATTTTGTAAATTCTTTGAGCAAGAAGGCAATTTTTTTGAGCCTCTCCTATTGTATAAATCATATCTATTAACTCATTCTTTGGAAAATTTATTTTACAATATAAGATGAATGCAAAAAAAAACCAAACTACACTACATAAAAACCAAAAGAAGTGATTGCGGTTATAAATTTGACACACAGAAAAATGTTCTTTTACATTGTTTTTGCCATGGCTACTATGATAATGAAGACTATTTCTGTAAAAAAGTATGGAAGATAAGAAAAACGGAAATATCTCAAAAACTATTATAAATAGGTATAGGATATATTGAACAAAACTTTTAGAGTTTTTATTACTCTATTAAATAACATGAAAATATAGAGGGTGTACCGTTTAAAAAAAAGATATTTATTCATTTAAACTTGTTCAAATTTGAGCCGATGTGTTCAACACCCTGTAGCTTTTATTGCAAATATTAGGTAAAAATTATGTTAACTTGTCCTTGGCCTTGCTAAATTCCAAATTTGAATATATTTGTCACAAAATTGAAAACGTTATTTAGGATTGAATTGATGCTTGAAAATGTGACTTTTTTTCTTTAAACTTAATTATCTCAGAAACTATAAAATTTTGTTATAGTAAACCCTTAATAAAAAAGATTTAAAATTATAAGCTAAATCGAAAATACGATTCGTATATAGGGTGTTCTATTTAAAAAAATACAACTTTATGCTGTCCTAGTTTTTTGGCTCACCCTGTAGAGTCCTAAATATTTTTAAAATCTGCGTAAAAATAAACTGTATCAAACAATAAATATAGTTTCTTTGTAAATTTCACCGAAAGTCCGATGACGTCTATAGCCCGCGTAAGAATTCATATGAGTATTTACGATATTTGGAATCGCGATATCTCAGGAATTGTGATGTGTTGGAAAATTTCATGATCTTTTCTCTGGTCTATTTTTACGATAATATTTATAATTTTCAAGAAAAATGCAAAAATCGATATTGTTGACCTTTGACCTTGAATTAAAATTTTAGCTGAAGTAGGATCGATGGGGACTTTTGATATTTTATTTATAATAGTGTATTTAAGACCTATACTAATTTCCAGTTGTTTAATACATTTTGGGGAAGTTAAATGTCTACTGGATTATACCTGTAAAAAATGGCGCGAAGTCGCGTGCTTAAAAAATTAGAGATATCTTATGTGGAACCCTATCTATAGCACCACAGCGTTCCCAGAAACCTTAAAATTTACTAAAAGACATCTAGGAACTAGCTAGTTTTACAAAAATACTTGAAAAAGCAATATTTTATTTAAATCTTAAGCATATATTTGGTTAATTATTTGAAAGCGACAGGATTGTAAAATCTCGTTTTCTTGCTCCATCATTTGAAGGATAATTAGCTTATCAGTAGACGATTCCGCGGTAAAAATAATTGTTTCATTTTCTAAACTAGCCGCGGCGCAATTTTATTTAAAAGAAAACCAACAGTTATCAACAAATTGATCTCTGCAAATTCCTCTAGGCTACCAAACCAAACTGCTGTAAAACGACAACAAAAAATCATACCACAAATAAATAAAGTACCATAGTCCAATGGTAAAAATAGTGAACTACTACTGCAAGCAAGAGGAAAACGGTAAATTTACGCAAAAAAAAATCCGACAAGTGAACGTTTGTGAGCAATTCCTGTGATGGTTAATTGGGTCATTCATGTCCCGAGGTTTTTTTGCGTTGTTGATTGACCATATTTTTCCAAAATCCAAAAAATTTACATTCCTAGAATCGTACATATTCTTAATAATTATAAAGCCGCGTCCACATTAAGTAAAATGCCACACACAACATAAATTTTTACTAATCTGGACGCGACTTAACATACATTACTCACATTACATGAATACCTTAAATACAGCTTAGCTATTAATTCATCTCAAATTAAATACGGTATAATATTGCATTTATATCGCGTATTATCTCTATAAAAACCATTTTACGGTAACACGTTTGACCTTGAGGTGATTTAAATGAAGCACTTGGTATGAATTGGAAAATGCCGCGCCTTTTTTACAACGTCAGGTTTCGCTATAAGGGACAATGCCAACTTGATTTTTCTCTTGAATGCATAACATAACTTAATAAAACCATTTGGAGCCTTTTTGGAGGGAATTGCAGCTTCTTAAATGGCATATTAACGTTTATATATGCGGTTTGGGGGAAAATCGATTTATGGGCCGGTTGAATTACCCTCGAAATGAGATAATTTTTAACATTTACATCCAGATTTTTTGCCATTTGACAGAAACAGTGACAATTCTGTAGGATTCGATTGTTTTAGTTTCGCCACGCCTCGCCGTCATGGCCTACTAATAATAAAACTTAAAAGCCGTATAGCATTTTTACAATAGAAAAATGTTTTGAAAACTACAAATTTTTTTAATAGACAACCTTATATAAAGTTACCCTTATTCTACTAAAGTCGATCTTCGTCTACCAGAAAACTAACCCAAATTAAATGATCCTTATAAGAAAAATTTATAGTTAAGTTTTAGTCCGCAAACGTAATTTTTGACATAAAAATTTAAATATGTCCAAAACCGTGATACTTAAATATAGAATACTAGCGACCCGCCCCGCCTCCGACGCGCTATTTATAGGCACGCTGCCGCCGCCCCGCTCGGCCAGTACCGCCGCAAGCGCTACTTCCCGCAATTTTAAATCTGTAATATCTTCGAAAATATTCATTTAAATCTTGTGCTGTAAATGACCATATAGATCTATATTAAATCAACAATGTATTTAAGCTATTTAATTGGATAAGGATTAATGCTGTATTGGTTAAAATCGCTTCAAAATTTGCCATTATTTGTCGTAAAAAGTAAATGACAAAAAAATGTTATTGTGGGATATCCATGAGAGATAGACATATACCATCGCGGAGTTTTCTGTAGACCTTTTCAATGTGTACAAATAATTAGTACATTATTTTGATAAATCTCGTAGGGTTCAGCCTGCGTTTGCAATGTAAGCGGAAAAAAATATGATAATTAACGACATCACATTAGAAACCTCAAAAATAACAGTATTTCTCCACTATTTAATGGATGTTATTATACATATAAACCTTCCTCTTGAATCACTCTATCTATTGAAAAAAACCGCATCAAAATCCGGTGCGTAGTTTTAAAGATTTAAGCATACAAAGGGACATAGGGACAGAGAAAGCGACTTTGTTTTATACTATGTAGTGATTATACATAAAATATGTCTAGAATTTTACGTAGGAATCAAAAATGCAATAATATATATAGGATGTTTCATTTAAAAGAAGCAAGTTATAACAACTGCTTAACTTTAACAAAGTTTTAGTATGCAAAATCCCACACAATGTGTCCGGCAACGTTGCATATTTTTTACCAAAATCGCATAATACATAAAGCAATCGGGATTTCCTCGGTAGTTTACCGACTAAAAACTACGGAGCATAAGAAATCACCGAAATTTCTTAATACATAGACAACTGCATTCAAGATTTGTAAGCTGTTTTGTATGTCAACGCGTAAAAAAGATTAGTTTTTATATAGTAATTAGAAAAATTGTATCTTATTCAAAAATTCCCTAAAATATAATTCCCTAGATCTAGGAAAATTTTCCTAGATCTGGCAACCCTGTCTAGAAACACTAATTTTTTTCCAAATTTAATTTGACTGGCCTATCAAGGTGAGCGTGGAAAAGTAACAGTATATTATAATGTTTTGATAGTATAAGCTTGTTTTACATTTTTCAGAAATAAGTTTTTAATGGAATAATTAAAATGCAATTAATCATTTAAATGCATTAAACTTGTCGAAGAAACTATTTGGCGCTGCGGTTTGGTGTTTGTTTGGAAAATCCAACGTTTTTCATGATGACTGGAGTAATTTTTTAATTTTATACTGACCACAATTCCTTGTTTAGTCATCAATAAGAAAAGTAATGTTGTGGTTAAAAAATCAGAGATGTTGATACAAATTGTTAATATCAAAATAATTTCCTTTTTTGGCCGGGTTGTGTTGATTTTAATCAATTGATTAGAATCTCGATTTAAATCACTCGATTTTTTTCAATAAAAATCATGAAAAACATTAATTATTATGTTACAATGTACCACCTAAAAACAAAAAAAAAACGATTAACTTTAAAACTTAAACTACCTAAATGCCATAAACTTTTAAATCAAATAATTTAGTTTATAAAATAACTAGCGACCCGCCCCGGCTTCGCACGGCTGCAATGCTGATACTAAATACACTACAGAAAAACTGTGACTATTTATTTTATTTTTACAACAATTATTACATCGGCCTCCGACGCGCTATTTATAGGCACGCTGCCGCCGCCCCGGTCGGCCAGTACCGCCGCAAGCGCTACTTCCCGCAATTTTAAATCTGTAATATCTTCGAAAATATTCATTTAAATCTTGTGCTGTAAAGGACCATATAGATCTATATTAAATCAACAATGTATTTAAGCTATTTAATTGGATAAGGATTAATGCTGTATTGGTTAAAATCGCTTCAAAATTTGCCATTATTTGTCGTAAAAAGTAAATGACAAAAAAATGTTATTGTGGGATATCCATGAGAGATAGACATATACCATCGCGGAGTTTTCTGTAGACCTTTTCAATGTGTACAAATAATTAGTACATTATTTTGATAAATCTCGTAGGGTTCAGCCTGCGTTTGCAATGTAAGCGGAAAAAAATATGATAATTAACGACATCACATTAGAAACCTCAAAAATAACAGTATTTCTCCACTATTTAATGGATGTTATTATACATATAAACCTTCCTCTTGAATCACTCTATCTATTGAAAAAAACCGCATCAAAATCCGGTGCGTAGTTTTAAAGATTTAAGCATACAAAGGGACATAGGGACAGAGAAAGCGACTTTGTTTTATACTATGTAGTGATTAAAACTTACAGCAACTAAAGAATATAAATATAAAAGACAACTTTAAATTATAAACTTATAATTTATCATTATTTACACTTTCATTGTAAAAATTAAGTTAAAATACTAATTTTCCACTTTTTTCAATCCCTAATCTAAAGGGTGTTTTTTATAGAGGTATAGAACTTTAAGTTGGCAACACTTTTTTAACTGGCGGCCATTTTGTCAGCTGTCAAGTGATTTATGTTTAGTTTGGTTTGGCATTTCAACATGAATAGACTGACGCCTGAACAACACTTCCAAATTGTGCAAATTTATTTTGAAAATTATGGTTCTGTTCGAAATACGTATCGCGCACTACGTCCATTTTACGGTCAACATAATCGTCCATCAGAGCTATTAATTCGATTAACTATGGAACGTTTTCGCACCACGTTTACTCTAAATGATAATACGCATCCACAGAGACTTCGTACAGTGCGTACAGAAAAAGGCATTGCTGCTGTAGAGCGTAGCGTAGAGGAAGACCCGAATCAGACTATCCGCCATCGTGCACAGAAATTGGATATGTGTCCATTCACTTTATGGAAGATTTTGTGGAAAGATCTTGGTTTGCGTGCTTACAAAATCCAACTCGTGCCAGAATTGAAGCCACACGATCACCTAGCAAGGCGTAGATTCGGTGAATTGGCCCAAAACAAGATTGCCGTTGATCCCGATTTTCATAAGCGAATTTTGTTTAGCGATGAAGCTCACTTTTGTTTGAATGAATACGTCAATAAACAAAACTGCCGTATTTGGAGTGATGACAATCCTCAAGTGTATGTTGAGACGCCGTTACATCCAGAAAAACTGACTGTTTGGTGTGCTTTATGATGCTGGTCAGAACGTGACAGTCAATGGTGACCGCTATAGAGCCATGATTACTGGCTTTTTCGTTCATCAATTGAACAACCATGTGGTTTCAACAAGACGGCGCAACATGTCACACAGCTCGTGCCACAATTGATTTATTGAAGGAAACGTTTGGTAACCGCATAGTTTCACGTTTCGGACCCGTGAATTGGCCTCCAAGATCGTGCGACTTAACGCCGCTAGACTATTTTCTGTGGGGATATGTGAAGTCACTAGTCTACGCCGATAAGCCCGAAACGATTGATCACTTGGAGGACAACATTCGCCGCGCTATTGCCGATATACGGCCACAAATGTTGGAAAAA
This sequence comes from Diaprepes abbreviatus, assembly GCA_034092305.1. Lineage (NCBI taxonomy): Eukaryota > Metazoa > Arthropoda > Insecta > Coleoptera > Curculionidae > Diaprepes > Diaprepes abbreviatus. The sequence goes on from JASJET010000247.1 coordinate 1,077,287, forward strand.
GTCATCGAAAATTGGACCTCCAGATTAGACTACGTCCGAGCCAGCCGTGGCGGTCATATGCCAGAAGTCATATTTAAATTATAATGCCAGAAGGTTATCTTTCGAATAAAGTAAATTTCATGTCAATTTAAAAAATTCATCTTTGTTTTATTCCATTTAAAAGTTCTATACCTCTATAAAAAACATCCTTTATTTCTTAAATCGGAACGCACAAAACCAAATGTACAAACACATGTTCCACCGAGGCTGAAGAAGCAACTTCAAATAGGAATTTATCTTGTTATGGTGTTACAACTCTAATAATATACATATAGTCATTTATTCCCTTACCTTCTTATTTTTAATGTGTTGTTGTAAGATTACATCTCACCGATAGAATCCGTCAACGTTTAGATTCAAATACAAGTTCCAAAACAATACAAAGCACGTAAAAGGTGTCTGGGGAAGGCATGGCGGACACACTGACGAGTTTATTGTTGTTAACTGAGGACGAAACATCAAACTTAGTAGTGGTCGAAATTAGTTGTCAGTTATATGTCCTTACTTACCATCAGGGATATTGTGTGAGCCAAGTTGTCCTGGTTTAGTAAATCACGCAAACTTTCAATTGTAAGCCGTAGCTGAGGGACTACGTTTACAATAGTGTCTACGAAAAAAAAACGTATTTTTCATTCTTATCAAATTTAATTATATATATTTATTTGTCTAACGTTACATCAGAGTTCTTACAGTGTTATTTTTCTTTCCTTATCAATAATTTATAGCCATAATTGTAAGGTCTATTTCTTCTTAGTCACGGTTAATCACTTTGTGTTCTAATTAAATTATATTTGTTGTTGGAGAATTGAAAAAGGTTATGTCGCAAGTCAAACGAAGCATTGTAGTTTACTATTACTCTGTGGTCTGTTAGTCTGTCAGTTAACAATCCAAACCTTAAAAAGTATTTTTATTTCGTATTTTTTGAACATTATAAAATAAAACTTGTAAAAAGTACTTCGAAAAATTTTATCCTGCGAGGAATCTGGAACACTGGAAAATGTTTTGCAAAATCGGGCTTATCTTTTTGTGAGATCCACCACTAAATCTTATTTTTGTTTTTTGTTACTTCTTCCGATAACATTTTTTTTAACAATCCTGTACCTTCAACTGATTTCCTAATAGTTTCTAAAACCAAATTTATTTCTTCTGGAGAAAACTCATATTTTTGTTTTTGAGGATTTTCTATAGATGTCCTGGACGGGGGTGTATAACCAGGTCTCAACTTTAAAATCGTCTTTTGTATTTACCAGTGTTCAGTACACCTAAAGCTACCATATGCAGTGTTCTTTCTTCCCAGTCATTTCAACGAATATAATTATTAGAACAAAAACTACATTACTACACTGAACCATAACGCAACCAATAAGATAACAAAATGAGCACGAATTATTACCCCTTAACAATTTATAGACAAACAATGAAGCTAGTCCTGATGAAAATTTTCTGGCAGTAAGAGCTGCTAAACAGCTAAAGATAAGTCCTGACAAAGCAAAAAAAAAAGAGGAAAATATGCTTTGATTTTTTTTTGGCGAATGAAAAGTGAAAAGTAATAGAAAATCTATGCAGTTTATAATAAAGTTATTTATAGTATATAGTAAGTAAGTAAAAAGTATTTTAGGCTTTTAATTAAAAAAATATTCCGTACCTACCTATTGGGCATTGGTTATTATTGTTAATAATAGATACATAAAAATTTAATTTCTTAATTTTAGAAAAAAATTATGCAGAAAAATATACCCATATACCTTTGTAATATATATATATATATATATATATATATATATATATATATATATATATATATATATATATATATATATATATATATATACCGGGTGTCAACGAATCTATTAGACAAGTTATAATTTCTAGAGTATTATGTGTATCAAAATGAGAATTGGTACAGGTAAATGGTATGTGAAGGGGAGAGTTTTCGCATATTTTCCACTTTCCGGCTACTTCCGGTTTCACCGGAAATGGCCCCGGTTTTGAATTTTTAAATGGAACACCCTGTATATTTTAACATTTTTGGATTTCTGAGATAATTCTAGATCAGAATGTGACATTTTAAAAACTTTTTACGTCTACTTCATTTTTTTAGAGCCACTTTTAAAATTGCATCTAGGTGGCCATGATCGGACGCAAACTAATCTAAGGGCTTTAGGTGATGTCAAAAAAATACAATCGCAAAGTTTTAGTTACTAGTATGAAAGACAGGAATAAGACAAGTTGACAAAATTACGTTTTCATTTCTAACTATTAATTTTCAAATGGCGACCCCTTTTTGACAACTACTTTTCGAAAAAAGCATTCTTTGACGAATCTAACGGTACTAATTTATTTGCGATTGGATTAGACATAAGAACAGAAATTAAATATTATTAAGCAAAATACTGGATAATTTATTTACTTATGACAAGTGCGCCATGGACAGCCATGATGCATAATAATTTACAACTGTTTTTATCAAGTCTTTTTCGGAAAACCAAGCACTCACTTAAGTAGATAATGACAGTGACATACGCTCTAAGAACAGACGTAAAAGTTTCTTAATTTTCGCTAAGTTTAGTTTAAATTTTCGTTAAAATAATGTATACTGAAAGTGAAAAAGTGGATATGTTATTAATATTTGATTTGTCTGTTCTTAGAGCGTATGTCACTGTCATTATCTATTTAAGTGAGTGCTTTGTTTTCCAAAGAAGACTTGATAAAAACAGTTGCAAATTATTATGCATAATGGCTGTCCATGGCGCACTTGTCATAAGTAAATAAATTATCCAGTATTTTGCTTAATAATATTTAATTTCTGTTCTTATGTCTAATCCAATCGCAAATCAATTAGTACCGTTAGATTCGTCAAAGAATGCTTTTTTCGAAAAGTAGTTGTCAAAAAGGGGTCGCCATTTGAAACTTAATAGTTAGAAATGAAAACGTAATTTTGTCAACTTGTCTTATTCCTGTCTTTCATACTAGTAACTAAAACTTTGCGATTGTATTTTTTTGACATCACCTAAGGCCCTTAGATTAGTTTGCGTCCGATCATGGCCACCTAGATGCAATTTTAAAAGTGGCTCTAAAAAAATGAAGTAGACGTAAAAAGTTTTTAAAATGTCACATTCTGATCTAGAATTATCTCAGAAATCCAAAAATGTTAAAATATACAGGGTGTTCCATTTAAAAATTCAAAACCGGGGCCATTTCCGGTGAAACCGGAAGTGGCCGGAAAGTGGAAAATATGCGAAAACTCTCCCCTTCACATACCATTTACCTGTACCAATTTTCATTTTGATACACATAATACTCTAGAAATTATGACTTGTCTAATAAATTCGTTGACACCCGGTATATATATATATATATATATATATATATATATATATATATATATATATATATATATATATATATATATATATATACACCAATTTTGGAGAAAATCGGACAAAATTAAATTTTTTGTCCGCCATATTGGATCAGCCATTGTGAATTTTTTAAAAATAATTTCAGATTCGTTGGGTACAACCCCGAAAATTCCCCCATACCCATTTTGGAGAAAATCGGACAAAATTAATTTTTTTGGCCTCCATATTATTAGCGCCATCTTAGATTTTACTGCACCAATTTCGCCCAAAAAAATATGGGACCACCGGAGCAACTTCCTGAACATAACATTAAAAATTTCATTCAAATCTGTGCAGTCGTTCCGGAGTAATCGGTGTACATACATACGCGACGAATTGAGAACCTCCTTCTTTTAGACGTCGGTTAAAAATAAAAATATTTATTTACGGGGGTATTTATACCCGATAATAAAATACATTTTATAAATATCCTCTCGACTTGCTCCTTACGAGTTTTAATATGAAAATTTCACACAAAAATCAAAAGAATCATGATTTTTTAAATATAAATTAATGATTTTTTATCTAAAAAAATCAAAATCAACCCAACCCTACCAAATAACATTTCCATAATGTCCCCAACTTTATTCACCAACTCGAAATGACAGCGAACCTTCATTCTCCATCACGTGACGTTATTAAAATATCTAATTATCAATAACGAGTTGTTTATTTGTAAGACACAGCAATTATTTCTCCGATAAATAATTACACAGCAAAATGAACATTTAATACTACTTTTAATATCCATAAAATTGCTTGCACGAATACTTAACAGAGCATAAGTTCGCTCGGAAAAAATTAAAACTGTTTTCATTATCGTACTTTTTGTAATCGTAAGCAGGAAATTTTACTATAATAATTATTATTAGTAACAAACCGGTGACTTTTCACTTGATTTATCTGATTAAAAGTTCTATTATCACAGAATAACCAGAAAATTCACCAACACCTGTGTAAAAAGAATAAAAAAATTCCAATTTTTCTTTACAAACACAACGCTTCTTATATAAACTTTTCCCATACGTCATTGCGTAAAATCTACCACAATAAAATGTAAGGAAATACGAAAGACATACGTTTTACGTTTACTTTTAGTAAATACAATATTGCTCACTCCTATATGCATAGGAATTATGCAAGACATATTACCTAGCAGGAACGGCTTGAGGATTATTGTTGCGTAATAAACCTAGTTTGGAACTTCATTGTCTGTTTTTTTTTTTTAATATGACAACGTTTCGACTTCCAGTTCTCTTGATATTGAAAGTTTAAAGTTTTCACTCGTCTGCAATGAAAAGATGTACAGTTCCAGTAGAAAAAAAAATGTTTTAAGACTCGTTTTAAGTTCAGAACCCGACCCTGTCTATACGGGCAAACCAGACATAGTAAGCAATTCCATTCATAGCTATCTGGGATCGTTATTTGCTTCTATGATCGTTGGATTATTTATCAGACACCGAGGTCTGCTTTGAAGGCGCCGACAATTCATAGTTTAAATTCCAAAACTTTTCATATAAAAATTATAAATACTTTGGTGTTTGAATACGGTCTTTAAGAGCTATAAATAGAATCTGAGTGATGTTATACACAGCAAATTGTGTGAAGTTAGCGACGGTTTTCAAAATCGTTTCTACCAACGACGAATTTTTTAAAGGGAACATCAAATTACAAAATAATATTTCGAAGATTAAGTGCTTAATTCGGTGAGATTCTAAAATATTCCACTGCGATGTTGTACAGGGTGGTAAAATTAAAAACCATATCGGATGAGTTATAGACAACTTGTTTCAATCAACACACAATGCGTGCACATACATTTGTTTCGGAAGAAAAACTGCAAATCTACAACTGAAAGTATTTTTCAAAAACTTATTTGAGATATAAAAGATATATAAGAACTCGCAACATTTCGTAGAAATTATACGTGAAATAGAAGTACAGGGTGAGTCAACGATTGGATGAAGTAGGTTTGTGCCTTTTCGGTGAAATTAACAAAGAAACTATATTCATTGTTTGATACAGTTTATTTTTACGCAGATTTTAAAAATATTTAGGACTCTACAGGGTGAGCCAAAAAACTAGGACAGCATAAAGTTGTATTTTTTTTAAATAGAACACCCTATATACGAATCGTATTTTCGATCTAGCTTATAATTTTAAATCTTTTTTATTAAGGGTTTACTATAACAAAACTTTATAGTTTCTGAGATAATTAAGTTTAAAGAAAAAAAGTCACATTTTCAAGCATCAATTCAATCCTAAATAATGTTTTCAATTTTGTGACAAATATATTCAAATTTGGAATTTAGCAAGGCCAAGGACAAGTTAATATAATTTTTACCTAATATTTGCAATAAAAGCTACAGGGTGTTGAACACATCGGCTCAAATTTGAACAAGTTTAAATGAATAAATATCTTTTTTTTTTAAATGGCACACCCTGTATATTTTCATGTTATTTAATAGAGTAATAAAAACCCTAAAAGTTTTGTTCAATATATCCTATACCTATTTATAATAGTTTTTGAGATATTTCAGTTTTTCTTCATTAGCATAGTAGCCATGTAAAATAATAACAAGAAACTACAGAAACGAACAGAATGTGGTTAAATATGATGAAATACATTATTCGTTATATTACAACGGCAATAGTTTAATTAAACATAATGTGAAAAAATTAACACAACAATAACGACAAGGCAAATACATATTTACTTTTATACTAAATTGAAACAAAAAAATTACCTATTAAATACGGAGATTAATTATTTCTTTTTAATAAGTGTTCAAATAAACGACCCTCTTGTGCAATGCACAAATTTAGTCTTTTTTGCAGATTTTCTCGGACCCTGGACAAAATTAGTGGCGTTATTGTTCTACAGGTATCCCTAATCCTGTTTCGCATATCTTCAACTGTTGTTGGTGGATTAACATACACCTTATTTTTAAAAATAACCCCATAGGAAGAAATCTAATGGGGTGATGTCGCAAGACCTTGGTGCCCACTCAATGAAACCCCCACGTCCAATCCATTTTTGCGGATATCGTTGGTCCAAAAACGCACGAACTTCACGATGGTAATGCGGAGGCGCACCATCGTGCTGGAACCACATACTGTCGAGCTCATCCCTATCGAGACCTTGAAGCAGTTGGGGTAGTTCTTCTTGTAGAAAGTTCAGGTAACTATGGCCATTTAGTGGTTCATTAAAAAAGTGAGGTCCAATAATTCGATTATGATGAATACCACACCAAACATTTAATGACCAGTGGTTTTGATGTTGCACCTCTCTAATCCAAAATGGGTTTTCTGTGACATAATAATGCATGTTGCGTCTATTTACGGCACCGTTACTTCTAAAAGTAGCTTCATCACTAAACATTACCTTGCATAATAAATTTGGATTTAATTGAATCTCCGCATTTATTGTACGACAAAAGTTTACACGACTTTCAAAATCCTGTCCATGCAATTCTTGGTGTAATTCCATGTGATATGGATGATACCTATATTTCTTGGTAGTACGATTAGCGGTGGATTGTGATGTTTCACATAATGCTGCTAACTGACGGCTACCAATATAAGGATTTTCCTGAACATTTAACAATACTTGTAGTTCTTTTTCTTCATTAGTTACTGGTTTGTTGACCACTTTACGTTTTGGATAATCAACAGTACCAGAAGAATCAAATCTTTGCATTAAGTTTTGAAAAGTATGGGTATTAGGCTGGCGTCGATCAGGATACTTCATTTTGTAAATTCTTTGAGCAAGAAGGCAATTTTTTTGAGCCTCTCCTATTGTATAAATCATATCTATTAACTCATTCTTTGGAAAATTCATTTTACAATATAAGATGAATGCAAAAAAAAAACCAAACTACAGTACATAAAAACCAAAAGAAGCGATTGCGGTTATAAATTTGACATACAGAAAAATGTTCTTTTACATTGTTTTTGCCATGGCTACTATGATAATGAAGACTATTTCTGTAAAAAAGTATGGAAAATAAGAAAAACTGAAATATCTCAAAAACTATTATAGATAGGTATAGGATATATTGAACAAAACTTTTAGGGTTTTTATTACTCTATTAAATAACATGAAAATATACAGGGTGTACCATTTAAAAAAAAAAGATATTTATTCATTTAAACTTGTTCAAATTTGAGCCGATGTGTTCAACACCCTGTAGCTTTTATTGCAAATATTAGGTAAAAATTATGTTAACTTGTCCTTGGCCTTGCTAAATTCCAAATTTGAATATATTTGTCACAAAATTGAAAACGTTATTTAGGATTGAATCGATGCTTGAAAATGTGACTTTTTTTCTTTAAACTTAATTATCTCAGAAACTATAAAGTTCTGTTATAGTAAACCCTTAATAAAAAAGATTTAAAATTATAAGCTAAATCGAAAATACGATTCGTATATAGGGTGTTCTATTTAAAAAAATACAACTTTATGCTGTCCTAGTTTTTTGGCTCACCCTGTAGAGTCCTAAATATTTTTAAAATCTGCGTAAAAATAAACTGTATCAAACAATGAATATAGTTTCTTTGTTAATTTCACCGAAAAGGCACAAATCTACTTCATCCAATCGTTGACTCACCCTGTACAACCAGAAGATCATTTTATTAGCTTTGACGTGGAAAGCCTATACACCAACGTTCCAGTTAAGGAGTCACTAAAAATCATAAGAAAGAAACTTGAAGAAGACCAGATCTTAGCAGAAAGAACATTTTTACCACCGCACGCCATTATGGACTTGTTGGAAAGTTGCTTGACTAATTCCTATTTTCAAGAAAAGGAAAAATTCTACATCCAGGATGATGGACTACCGATGGGATCTCCACTCTCACCAGAGGTCGCAAATATTTTCATGGAATGGTTCGAGACGTTTGTAATTGAATCCACAACTAAGAAACCAAAGTTATGGCTCAGATACGTAGACGATACTTTTGTTATTTGGAGTGGAAACGACGAAGAACTTCGAAACTTCCTTTTTCATCTCAACAATATCAGCCCAACTATTAAACTCACCATGGAGAAAAGTAGAAAATAAATTACCATTCTTAGATGTCTTGGTTGAAAGAAATGGCAGACAAATTCGAACTTGGGTTTACAAAAAAGCCACGCACACAGGACAATACCCAAATAGCACACTTCAGTCCACTGGATATCCATCGTTTATCCAAAGCTGGACATACTGGGTATCCATGGGATGTCCAGAATTTGTCCACCAACATCCTATGGATATCCACTAGACTATACGTTTGTCCCACTCATGAACGTCTTTTTGGATTACATGTATTGTCCAAGTATGGATCATTTTTGGATATTAATAGGACTAATTTTGGATGTCCATATATTGTACATTCTTGACCCGATTGTGGACATACTATCCGATGGTATTGTGCTTTTTGGATAAATAGGTCATAATCTATTGTTCCCTCTTCTTGACGTTCCGCTAACGTGAATGGTAGATATTTTCAGAATTTGCTTAGGGTCCGAGAGCTTACAGTACCTAATTAATCTGCACTTCTGAAGACACAGACCACTCATGTCATCAAAACGTCGATAACAAGTAACCATAGATGGCCCTATTAGTCCCAAAAATTAAACAGATATAAATTACATTAGCGAACCAGGTAACAGGAACTGGATCCACATATTACACTTATTGATTACAATTGTCAAGTTTTTAATACAACACTATATAAGAATATAAAATTTTATAATTAGTCGTATTGCAAGTGCTACAAAATATAGCTTCAATTGATTTAAATTGTTCAAGCTGTAGAAGGATCGCTATGAATAAGTTATCTGGTTCCATAGTAATAGGTACAATTTCAATTGGGTAATAGAAAATATACCAATTACTTAAATAAAGACTTTTTATTGTTACAATGATTATTTTTTCTACATTTATTTCTGTCGTTTATTCTCTTCAGCCATTGTCTAATCTCGTCTTCAGCTGTTTTTTATCAGCCCCCCATTCTTCTACCGCAGCTGAAAATTAATAAGGTTTAACGTTAAATGATGCAGTATTTTATGGTTTTGTAGGAATTTAAATCTCTCTCTCTCTCTCTCTCTCTCTCTCTCTCTCTATATATATATATATATATATATATATATATATATATATATATATATATATATATATATATATATATATATATATATATATATATATATATATATATATATATATATATATATATGCATGCAAATGCATCGTTATTGCTTGGAGTGCTTAAACCAACAGACCAGAAAAAAAATTTTAACACACTTTTTTTTTGTCTCGGTATTATCAGAACAAGAGGATCTAGAGTTCAACGTGTGAAATCTGACACCCAATTTGTTCTTATTATTTACGAGTATGAAAAATAAAACAGAGATTTTTTTCATCAAATTTTTATATTTAAGTGGTAACTTATTATACCTACAAATAGTGAACATAAGTTCTTTAAAGGGCACTTTACTGTTCCATCATATGTATAATTCTTGGAAAGGCTATCTGTCATTGTTACAATAAAATATCTTTTAATAAGTTAATAGGTATAATTTCCTCCAATTTTCGCTAATTGTAAAACCTAAAATTATATTACTTTATTGAGATAATTAAACGTTAATTCCACATATGCTAACCTAAGAATATTTTTGACTTTAAGAATCAAAGTAAAAAAATATATATAAAATAATCCTGTAAATTAAGTTTTTTTTTTATCAATAGACTCACACACATAAAGAAGCATTACTCGAATAAGTTTCAGCTTTTATTTCAGGAGAAGTGTAATAAACTTACTGCATCTTTAAAGTTTAAATTGTCCTGAAGATCTTATGTGACTTGAGGCAGCTGATTATTTTCTTAAATAAAAGGATAGTTGAACTCCTGCAGAAAATTCTTTGTAGATACTTGTTGTTTTTTCCCTATTTAAGAGTACCTGAATATCCTCTCTAATTTGGTACAAATTGGCTTTCACATAGGAATTTTATTTGGACCAATCTGTGGAAAATTCATCTAAAAATAATTAAAATAAATTAAATTATAAGTCTAAACCTAGAGTCGAACTGTCAAAACTTTATTATATATTTTTTAACAATTATACTGCACAAAAATACACATCAATGTAAACTTTTACTAGAGTTTAATCCAAAATAGTCATAAAAAAATTAGTATAATTAATTAAATTTGCTATAGCTTTTATTCCATTATAAATTTTGATAACATTTATTAATGCCAGCAATCTTATTAGACTGATTACTCAATAATGACTTTGTCAGAGAGAATTTTCTCTAAAATTTACAATTTTATTATTACACAAATTTACAACTCTATCTGTGCTCCATTTTAACCACCAAGATACAAAATTCATTGGTCTATCAAAATATTTGCACTTATTTGTAGTAATTTCCATTTAAATAAGTGATTGTATGAAAAAGTATAGCTACAAAAGCTATATTTTAACATACGTGTTTTGATACTGAATATTTTGTTCACTTTCAAATTTGTGCGAGTTTGATACTAAATTATCACCTTTTCGTCGGGCATGTCTGTAGTTTCGTTCGGTAATTTTTGGTATAATTAAAAAAATTAAATTAAAAATAACTATACTTACCTTTAACGGTGGCATCTTCTTCAAATAAAAAGCACACTTGATTTTAGCTCAACTAAAACTCCAAAGGTCTTTTTTAGCTCGACGTCAACACAATAATGGGCACAAAATATCTGAAGGGATATTTTGTGATCATGGAGGCCCGGCGGGTTAAGAAATGACAATTCTACAAGCCGATATTTCAGTATCCGATTTTACCGACAACCCGAAATTTAATTAATGGACGTCTAATGGACTTACGCTGGACATCCAGATATGGACGTCCATATAGATTACAGGTCATCACATCTAATGGACATCCATAAACGGTCCATGGACATACAGGACATTATATGTACCTATTCTGGATATCCAATGGAAATCTTGTGCTATCTGGGTACCTTAAATATTCATCTAATCACTCCAACAACACCAAACAAGGAATTATAAGAAATCTCGTAGATAGAGCCTTAACTCTCTGCAACTCCAACGAGAACTTGATGAAAGAGATAGATTATATTAAAAGTGATCTGACAGCCAACGGATACCCAGTATATCTAGTGGATAAATTTCTTGAACAACGCAGAAATAGAACAATATCGACAATGAATGAAGAACGAAAATCAGTATTAAACATCCCCTATGTTAAAGACATTTCAGAAAAAGTTAGAAGAATAGGAAAACGATATAAGATCAACGTTGTTTTCAATTCAAATAACTCTCTGAGAAGTCGGCTCACTAGGGTCAAACCAACAACTCAAAGAGACATGAAGAACTGTCCATATCAGATACCATGTGAATGTGGCAATTCCTACACTGGCGAAACAAAGAGACCTCTTGACGTAAGGATCAAAGAACACCAAAAATGCACATCTCGATGAGAAACAGAAAGATCTGGTGCCGCCAATCATGCCTGGACTCACGGACACCACATAAAATGGTCTGAAGCTAAAATACTACACCGAGAACAACATTGGAGAAAACGGAAATTCAAAGAAGTCGCTGTTATACATCAGAACCCGAGTTGTTTTAGTAAACCATCTTTAGATATAAGAGAAGTGTGGAAACCACTTCTTAGTAATTGTAAACTAAAACTAAATGCAGCCATAGCAGGCATGACTGCACCCATCTCAGTCATACTCTACTGCATTGACTTTTCAGTATAAATAGTCATGTAGCTAAGGGATTTATTTAGTTTCACTTGGAAACGGCCAGAGATAACTACTAGCCGAAACGTCGTGATATTCAACAAAAATAAAGACAATGGTCCAACAGATATCTACTACTTTGCATATAAAAATATGTTCAAAATATAATTCTTTCTGTATTTGAATCACTATATTAAAAATGTTTACATCAATTGTATAACATCAAAGTATTGGTGTATCAAAATAAACGAACTGCAGAGTTGCCAGATTAATTTTTTTCTTTATTCTTCAGATTACGGCACGTAATAAATTATAAACATATAAAATAAATGCTAATAAAGGCGCATAAAAGTAAAGAGTAATAGTTGATTCCAACAATAAGTTCCTCTTTTATATTTAACTAGCGACCCGCCCCGGCTTCGCACGGGTGCAATGCTGATACCAAATACACTACAGAAAAACTGTGACTATTTATTTTATTTTTACAACAATTATTACATCGGCCTCCGACGCGCTATTTATAGGCATGCTGCCGCCGCCCCGGTCGGCCAGTACCGCCGCAAGCGCTACTTCCCGCAATTTTAAATCTGTAATATCTTCGAAAATATTCATTTAAATCTTGTGCTGTAAAGGACCATATAGATCTATATTAAATCAACAATGTATTTAAGTTATTTAATTGGATAAGGATTAATGCTGTATTGGTTAAAATCGCTTCAAAATTTGCCATTATTTGTCGTAAAAAGTAAATGACAAAAAAATGTTATTGTGGGATATCCATGAGAGATAGACATATACCATCGCGGAGTTTTCTGTAGACCTTTTCAATGTGTACAAATAATTAGTACATTATTTTGATAAATCTCGTAGGGTTCAGCCTGCGTTTGCAATGTAAGCGGAAAAAAATATGATAATTAACGACATCACATTAGAAACCTCAAAAATAACAGTATTTCTCCACTATTTAATGGATGTTATTATACATATAAACCTTCCTCTTGAATCACTCTATCTATTGAAAAAAACCGCATCAAAATCCGGTGCGTAGTTTTAAAGATTTAAGCATACAAAGGGACATAGGGACAGAGAAAGCGACTTTGTTTTATACTATGTAGTGAAGTACAGTAATTGTTCAGAAATTCCGGGCCATCAAAAGAATTCAAAATAACATAAAGCCCGTTTTTTTATTGGCCACAGATATATTTAAGACACCAATAGCGTTTTTCCGTTTCGTAGTTGCGCACTAAAGAAAGACCTTGGGAACTAAGAGATAGATTTATGGGAATTTATATACATTTGTCCTTTAATGTTGGAATCAAAGATTGTTTAGGTAAGTTCAAGTTCTCTTTTTCTGCATTTGTTTGTCCTTGTCATTCTTCCAAAATAACCAAAGAATGTTTATTTTTAAAATGATTTATTTATTCCAGGTTAGTTTAATTTACTTTTTCTTTTCTCCCATTTATCTGTAATTGTATTAATCTCCTTTTTCTATTAATATAAAATTGTCATAAAAAAAATGAACCGACTTCTAAAAGTGCGTTAAAAAGTGAAAACTAACTATAAATTTTTTTATGAAATTGAACTCTTTGAAGTCGGCGCCAAACTAATACCTGACAAAATGTGATTTGCATAAACAGATGAAAAATACTTTATTTGTAATTTCTTTCTTACCATAATTTGTATATATTAGTAGTTATTTATTTCATTTACAAATAATTTGGCGCCGACTTCAAGAAGTTCAATTTCATATAAAAATGTATAGTTATTTTCCACTTTTTAGAGCACTTTTAGAAGTCGGTTCAATTTTTTTTATATAAATTTTATTTTTCTATTTTTAGTTTTAGAATTCATTATGATATATATAAATTATTTGAACTAAGTACTAATCGAGATTAGTGTACCTCGCAATGACTCCAAGGTGGCAAAAAAGTACCCATTTTATCCAAAGTTGTAAATCACCCTAAAACGAACCACTAAAAATTCTTTGGTTCTTAGAGTTTTCCAAATACCAGCAAAATTGTGTCATACAAATATTTAGTCTGTCATAGTAAATCCACTATCTTAAGTTTCAAATTAATTCGAGATTGAAAATATAGGCCCCAAAACCTTCCAATATCGATGCATATTGTGTTTGTATACACCTCAAGAACCCCACAATATCAATTTTCAATATTTAAAGAACCTGAAATGTAAATTTCTGAGCTCGGTATATGTTATACTGCATATTGAGTTTGTATACGCTTCAAGAACCCCACAATATCGATTTTAGACAAAATCGGAATATGTAAAATTTTCTGTCCCTCATATTGTATCTTATCAACCTAATAGTTGTAAAAAATTAACTTCATATTCGAAATACACGACCCCGAAAACCCTCTAATACCAAATCTGAAAAAATGCGAATAAGGTAAAATTTTCAACCCACCATATTGCATCCGCTATCTTGAATTTTACAAAATATATTTTAAGTCTTAATCTAATCTAAATCTAAACCCTTCAAAGCCCCCTAGTACCAATTTTGGATGAAATCCGGAAATTTAAAATTTCTACACTTATATTCGTAACTAGCGACCCGCCCCGGCTTCGCACGGGTGCAATGCTGATACTAAATAGACTACAGAAAAACTGTGACTATTTATTTTATTTTTACAACAATTATTACATCGGCCTCCGACGCGCTATTTATAGGCACGCTGCCGCCGCCCCGGTCGGCCAGTACCGCCGCGAGCGCTACTTCCCGCAATTTTAAATCTGTAATATCTTCGAAAATATTCATTTAAATCTTGTGCTGTAAAGGACCATATAGATCTATATTAAATCAACAATGTATTTAAGCTATTTAATTGGATAAGGATTAATGCTGTATTGGTTAAAATCGCTTCAAAATTTGCCATTATTTGTCGTAAAAAGTAAATGACAAAAAAATGTTATTGTGGGATATCCATGAGAGATAGACATATACCATCGCGGAGTTTTCTGTAGACCTTTTCAATGTGTACAAATAATTAGTACATTATTTTGATAAATCTCGTAGGGTTCAGCCTGCGTTTGCAATGTAAGCGGAAAAAAATATGATAATTAACGACGTCACATTAGAAACCTCAAAAATAACAGTATTTCTCCACTATTTAATGGATGTTATTATACATATAAACCTTCCTCTTGAATCACTCTATCTATTGAAAAAAACCGCATCAAAATCCGGTGCGTAGTTTTAAAGATTTAAGCATACAAAGGGACATAGGGACAGAGAAAGCGACTTTGTTTTATACTATGTAGTGATTTACATCCTCAATTCAGTCCCACCTTTGAACAAAATCAAAAAATGTAAAATTTTTAGTCCGCCATCTTGGATTTGCCATATTGAATCCCGAAAAAATACTTTTAAATTCATAATTTACACCCTCAAGAACCCCCTATATCAGTTTGGGAGAAAATCAAAAATTGTAAAATTTTTAGGACATCATATTGAATCTGCCAGATTGAGTTTTTCAAAAATTATTTTAAAATCATAATTAACACTAACAAAAATACCCCAATACTGATTTTAGTCAAAATCGGGAGATGTAGAGTCTTTAATCCGCCAGCTTGGATCTGCCATATTGAATTTTTTAAAAATAATTTCAGATTCGTTATGTGCAACCCCGAAAACTCCCCCGTACCGATTTTGAAGAAAATCGGACAAAGCTGATGTTTTCGTCCGCCATATTGGATCCGCCATATTGAATTTTTTAAAAATAATTTCAGATTCGTTGTGTACGACCCCAAAAATTCCCCCATATCAATTTTGGAGAAAATCAGACAAAATTAATTTTTTTTGGTCGCCATATTGTCAGCGTCATCTTGGATATTACTGCACCAATTTCGTCCAAAAAAAATATGGAACCACAGCAGCAACTTCCTGAACATAACGTAAAAAATTTAATTCAAATCGGTGCCGCCGTTCCGGAGTAATCGGTGTACATACATAAAAAAATACATAGTCGACGAATTGAGAACCTCCTTCTTTTAGAAGTCGGTTAAAAATAATTAAATATTGTGTTGTGTTTGTGAATTTTACTAAAAATGCCAAAAATTTAAAGGTACTGATCGAAAAATACAAGTGTTTCCACCGCTACCAATAATTACCCACTTTTTTAACCGAGGCTTTTTAAATGGTTTTAAATGAAAAAAAAAAAACAACAATTTATAGCTTAAGTCTTATTTATTTCCAAATCCCCTTAACGATTTTATTCAGTTACAAAGTATGCGTACGAAATGATAATTAGTACGATTGAAAAAGTGTGAATAACCCACCAGATTAGGCGTTAGTCGTTCCGTATACAGAGTGTCACACATTTCGCAACTAATTATCGAATATGATTTTTATGACATCGGAAAAATACCGTAAGATAAACATATTGTGCATTAATTAAAATAATTTATTAAAATATTCTTCGGAACGTACGAAACAACCTCATTTCTCTCTAAGACATTAAAAAAAGCGGAATAAATGTTTAAAAATGTACGTTTGTGTCGGTGGGAGGCCTAGAAGAGCGTGTAATAAATCTATCTCATCAAAAATACATCTGTTAAAAAACGAGGTCAAAAATTTGAAGCACACTCTTAAAAATAATTTGATACTGTTTGCTAAAATTTGGGAGATCAACCTTTTCTTTTAGTCAAAATGGACTCGGCCGAAATTTTGGTTCACAAAGTATTTTTAAATTTGGAGTAATTCTACAAACTTTGAAAAATAATAACGTCTGTTTGCCATTTTTATACTCAATTCGAAATTTTTCTATTGTAAAAATGCTATACGGCTTTTAAGTTTTGTTATTAGTTGGCCATGATGGTTTATTTAGATTTCTTTTAGCTTTTATAGATCCAAAGTTCTTGAAGTTTTTTTATAATTTTTTTAACTGTTGGTAGTGTTGGTTTCTGTTTCTTCGGACATCGGATCGCGAATGTACCGCATGTTCTTGAAATAACTCTATCACATTCTCCATAGATAATAAATAAGTTTAAAGAATATTCGTACGTGTAATTTAGTCGCCCCGGCATGATTATTGTTAATGAATGTCAAATGGCAAGAAATAATGACAATTCTATAAGGTTCGATTGTTTTATTTTCGCCACGCCTCGCCGTCATGGCCAACTAATAACAAAACTTAAAAACGGTATAGCATTTTTACAATAGAAAAATGATTAATTGCCAATATTTTGAGAACTACAAATTTTTGGAATAGACAACCTTATACAAAGTTACCCTTATTTTTAATGCTTAATATGACCTTTGACGATTTGTTAAATATAATTTTTGTTCTTCTTTTTTGACCACCTTGTACTATGTTACATGATTATTTTGCTTCTCAAATTTTTGTCTATTTAGATTCCCTCCAATATAGATTTTTGTCACATTTAGTCCTACTGTAGTTGAAAGGTTGCCTTTTCAGGCAAATTTTCTGAAAAATTATCAATATGAAAGTCAATCTACTAGGACATGAAGAACTTAAATACGAGCTTTCAATTCGGGAATTACCGACCAATGGTACTTTCGCCCAGAAGAGAAGGATCTATAGGAGTGCCCCCAGTTTGCTATTAATATGAATCCGATGGAAATCTTTTTTCTCTAGTCTTTTTTATTGTTATTTGGACTTATTACGAGCCATTTAGCCAAATAAGATTTTTCTTTTGATAAATTTTAACTAAAGTAGCGCTAAATGTGACAAAAATAGACCAAAATTTGACAAGCAAAATGATCATGTACACAACAATAATTTTCAAAAAAAAAAGACTACTAAAGTCGATCTCCGTCTACAAGAAAATTAACCCAAATTAAATAATAAAGACTTTCTTATAGAAAAAATTTATAGTTAAGTTTTGGTCCGCAAACGTCACCGTGCACATATATATATATATATATATATATATATATATATATATATATATATATATATATATATATATATATATATTCCTATTCCGCTAAGGTCCCTGTACCTAACAGGAATTACGAATAATCCAAAAATTTGGGGTGTTCGTCCTGGTGCCAGCCTTAGGACTCCTCAGCAGGGTAGCTATTCTGGTTCTTCATAGGAAGTGATCATTCTCTTGAGAGAATAGGGACAATCCCATCCTACGGTTATTCTCTCGATCGTGTATTACCGTATTCTCGTAGGATGTGATGGGAGATCGGAAACAAAATCTAGTAAGCTATGTTGCCAAGCGTCAATAGTATATGTAACCATATAAATTGTGCATTTAACCCAAAAAAGAATGTGAACATGGACATAACCCTACTTAGCAAGTAAATTTTCGAATTTAAAATGAATATAATAATTAATATTTTTAACCTATTTAATATTCTTAACGAGAGAAAAGAATTAGAAAGGGAGTTTTATAGAGAAAAAAATAAATATGTAAAAAACAAATCGAAATATTTTAGTGGCAAAATAGCCGTTTTGCGTGAAATTAGTATCACCTACAAAGATGTAAAGGATATCATGCGAAATAAAATTAATATTTTCATTTCCTAAAATACAAATTTAGTTTATTTTCTACTAGGTTGGGAAAAGAAAGATTTCCCTTATTTTTGTAAAAATGCTATTTTTTTATACTCTCCATAAATATCAGGGAATGAATATACAAAGTAAAAAAACAAAATGAAATGTGTAAAAATTTATTTCATCAATAAAATACATTCTGCACACTTGAAATATATATATATTCCCATATTAAAAAATTATTATCTATCTTTTGAAAAACATCTAAATTTATTCTTCACGACACCACAACATCTTTCAACGGTACTTCATAATGAACATATATTTATTAAATCTTTCCTCTGGTGTTCCCAGTTGTGAAATATCTTCCAAAGGCTATGGCCTTAAAAGAAATCCTGAAAAAATTAAACTTGGTTCACTTTTCTTATATTTAAACATATTCTAAATTAATAACAAATTATCAGTTTACTGTACAATTAATTTACCCGAATCTCCAATGAGGAAAAATGAATCTGGGTTTCTTCTATAGATCATTTCCATTATATTGGAAATGTTAGATTAATTCCAAATATAAGAATCATGGGTACTACTAAGAAATTTAGCATTTATATTCATGATTTATAAAGTCTCATCGCAAATTCTAGGTCACCTGTTACTGATCTTGTAATTGCAACATGAGTGCTGTCAATGTACCCTAAAATACCAGGGAAATTATGTTTAGTATAAAACCTAAAACATTATAAAAATCTCGGTATATTTCAAAATTATCTTACATATTACCTATTTAACATCAGTTTTAATTCTTTTTAAAAAAAAAACAAATTACATTTAAATTTTAAGTTTACAAAATACATATTACTGCTAGCTGTATATAATTTACAATTTAATAGAAAATTACCCAATTGGACAAGCTCATAATTCATTTAAATTTTGTAGCAATTAGATCCACTCTGAAATAGCATCGTCTCTATTTAAAGCATCTGGATTTTTCTTCTACAATACTCCAACTGACACTTGGGCAACTCACTCCAGAAAAATATTCAACCCAGTTATTTTGTGGTAGCTGCTAGTCGCAAAAAATCCAAGAACCTATAAATATTTATATTTTAATAAAATTATATTAATATGGGTACCTAAATCTAAAAAGAAAAATTAATATTAGCTTAATATTCTCCAAATTTTTTAAGAGTAACTATAACAGGTAATATATTACAAATATGTATAATCCAACCAAGTAAAAAAATCATTAATGACTTGCTACTCTTGCATATGCTAACTTTATAGTTACCAAATATTGCCATGACTTCTGGCAAAGATGATGTTGCCTCCTTTCAAGCCCTGAGAATTCTATAAATTGGGTTATTTTTAGTACAAGATATCTTCTTTGATCTTTACCAAGCCAGTAAAATAAATTAAATGAAGCAGAGTCCGCCAAGTTCCACAAATATTTATATAATAGATACTTACCTAAACAGCTTCGTGAATTCTGAATCATTTAAATCTCCAAATCGACGCAACCGTGGTACAAATCGACGATTTTAACTTGCCACTTGTTTTTCCGCTAATCTGACATCCTTTGGTCCATCGTGGTTCAAAATTACTTCCTCAAAACCCATTTTATATATGTATATTTGCGAGCAAAAATATTTTATAAAATTTACAATATTTTCAAAACAATCATGAATTTTCTTGAACTTTTATAACCTAAAAATACCGCATAATGACGGGAATGACAGTATCGTTCTCTCAAAATCTCGCCGTTCTCTTGGTTCAGACTAGTAGAACAAGTTCTCTCAAAATTTAATCACGAGAATACGGTTTCATACTTTTTCGTGAGAACCACGCCCACTTTTCATCAAGATGATCGTTCCTCTCAAGAACGAGAATAGTTACCCAGTGGGTTTCGACTGACACCTTCCCAGACACCCCTATATAATATTTAATTGTGATATTTGAACTTAAATTGTGGCGGTAATTGACGGTGAGATGTAGTTTACACAACACCCCCGCCTTTAGACAAGCAAACTTCCTTGGGAATCGGAGATTTGTACTCCGGATCCCGATTACAAGGAAGGTGTGATTGTTAATTGGGGCCTGAGAACTGCGGGGACTAACACCCCGTCGCAGATTCGGTGCGGCTACGCACCCATACTACTTGATGCCACAAGTGCACGTTCCCATGTCCAGGGATGCCATTTCGTATTCCGCTAAGGTCCCTGTACCTAACGGGAATTACGAATAATCTAAAAATTTGGGGTGTTTCGTCCTGGTGCCAGCCTTAGGACTCCTCAGTGGGTTTCGACTGACACCTTCCCAGACACCCGTTGTCGTACAATATAATATTTAATTGTGATATTTGAACTTAAATTGTGGCGGGAATTGACGGTGAGATGTAGTTTACACAACAATATATATATATATATATATATATATATATATATATATATATATATATATAATATACACATGTTTCTAGTTATTTCCAGTGTCCGCAGATATTTATAACTGCAGAATTTGAGGTTAAAAAAGGAGTGTATAAAATATTCCAAATTATAGTTTTATTTTAATTGCCACAAGTTAACCTTACGTAACGTCTTAATTATTTATTTAAAATAAAAAAGGACGTTGAAAAAAACAATACGATCCGTGCATAGATGCCATGAAAATTCCCACACACCTACCTAGTCCTTGTATCTATCGCGTAATAAGCTAGAACAATGATTAAAAAATATGTTTTCCATGTTTTTTTTGCTTAAGAATAAAATAAAATATTTTAACTAGGTATATGAATTAAGTATAACGTATTAAAGTATCATTTTTAATTTACGTACATTCCTCAATTTTTCCCGTTACAGATTCTTATATACGATCATTTTACATGTCGCTAGAATTCCTGTTACTAGAAGTTTTTCAAAATGTTTGGAAAATTTTTAAAGTTACAAAGTCATGCTTAGTTAGAAGAGTAAAGTGTTCATACCCTAAAAATAAATCTTCCACACTTTGTTTATAAATATGTACAACGTTTTTATGCAGATTCATAAATTATTATCAAGCGTTTTTTTATGTTTAATTGTAACGGGTCACCTTAAAATTTATGAAAACAATATACATCACATTTTCGTCGGTTTATATACAGGGTGAGTCAACGATTGGATGAAGTAAGTTTGTGCCTTTTCGGTGAAATTTACAAAGAAACTATATTTATTGTTTGATACAGTTTATTTTTACGCAGATTTTAAAAATATTTAGGACTCTACAGGGTGAGCCAAAAAACTAGGACAGCATAAAGTTGTATTTTTTTAAATAGAACACCCTATATACGAATTGTATTTTCGATTTAGCTTATAATTTTAAATCTTTTTTATTAAGGGTTTACTATAACAAAACTTTATAGTTTCTGAGATAATTAAGTTTAAAGAAAAAAAGTCACATTTTCAAGCATCAATTCAATCCTAAATAACGTTTTCAATTTTGTGACAAATATATTCAAATTTGGAATTTAGCAAGGCCAAGGACAAGTTAACATAATTTTTACCTAATATTTGCAATAAAAGCTACAGGGTGTTGAACACATCGGCTCAAATTTGAACAAGTTTAAATGAATAAATATCTTTTTTTTAAATGGTACACCCTGCATATTTTCATGTTATTTAATAGAGTAATAAAAACCCTAAAAGTTTTATTCAATATATCCTATACCTATTTATAATAGTTTTTGAGATATTTCAGTTTTTATAATTTTCCATACTTTTTTACAGAAATAGTCTTCATTATCATAGTAGCCATGGCAAAAACAATGTAAAAGAACATTTTTCTGTGTGTCAAATTTATAACCGCAATCGCTTCTTTTGGTTTTTATGTAGTGTAGTTTGGTTTTTTTTGCATTCATCTTATATTGTAAAATGAATTTTCCAAAGAATGAGTTAATAGATATGATTTATACAATAGGAGAGGCTCAAAAAAATTGCCTTCTTGTTCAAAGAATTTACAAAATGAAGTATCCTGATCGACGCCAGTCTAATACCCATACTTTTCAAAACTTAATGCAAAGATTTGATTCTTCTGGTACTGTTGATTATCCAAAACGTAAAGTGGACAACAAACCAGTAACTAATGAAGAAAAAGAACTACAAGTATTGTTAAATGTTCAGGAAAATCCTTATATTGGTAGCCGTCAGTTAGCAGCATTATGTGAAACATCACAATCCACCGCTAATCGTACTACCAAGAAATATAGGTATCATCCATATCACATGGAATTACACCAAGAATTGCATGGACAGGATTTTGAAAGTCGTGTAAACTTTTGTCGTACAATAAATGCGGAGATTCAATTAAATCCAAATTTATTATGCGAGGTAATGTTTAGTGATGAAGCTACTTTTAGAAGTAACGGTGCCGTAAATAGACGCAACATGCATTACTATGCCACAGAAAACCCATTTTGGATTAGAGAGGTGCAACATCAAAACCACTGGTCATTAAATGTTTGGTGTGGTATTCACCATAATCGAATTATTGGACCCCACTTTTTTAATGAACCACTAAATGGCCATAGTTACCTGAACTTTCTACAAGAAGAACTACCCCAACTGCTTCAAGGTCTCGATAGGGATGAGCTCGACAGTATGTGGTTCCAGCACGATGGTGCGCCTCCGCATTACCATTGTGAAGTTCGTGCGTTTTTGGACCAACGATATCCACAAAAATGGATTGGACGTGGGGGTTTCATTGAGGCGCCACCAAGGTCTTGCGACATCACCCCATTAGATTTCTTCCTATGGGGTTATATTAAAAATAAGGTGTATGTTAATCCACCAACAACAGTGGAAGATATGCGAAACAGGATACCTGTAGAACAATAACGCCACTAATTTTGTCCAGGGTCCGAGAAAATCTGCAAAAAAGACTAAATTTGTGCATTGCACAAGAGGGTCGTTTATTCGAACACTTATTAAAAAGAAATAATTAATCTCAGTTTTTAATAGGTAATTTTTTTGTTTCAATTTAGTATAACATTTATCATATTTAACCACCTTCTGTTTGTTTCTGTAGTTTCTTTTTATTATTTTACATGGCTACTATGATAATGAAGACTATTTCTGTAAAAAAGTATGGAAAATAAGAAAAACTGAAATATTTCAAAAACTATTACAAATAGGTATAGGATATATTGAACAAAACTTTTAGGGTTTTTATTACTCTATTAAATAACATGAAAATATACAGGGTGTACCATTTAAAAAAAAAAAGATATTTATTCATTTAAACTTGTTCAAATTTGAGCCGATGTGTTCAACACCCTGTAGCTTTTATTGCAAATATTAGGTAAAAATTATGTTAACTTGTCCTTGGCCTTGCTAAATTCAGAATTTGAATATATTTGTCACAAAATTGAAAACGTTTTTTAGGATTGAATTGATGCTTGAAAATGTGACTTTTTTTATTTAAACTTAATTATCTCAGAAACTATAAAGTTTTGTTATAGTAAACCCTTAATAAAAAAGATTTAAAATTATAAGCTAAATCGAAAATACGATTCGTATATAGGGTGTTCTATTTAAAAAAATACAACTTTATGCTGTCCTAGTTTTTTGGCTCACCCTGTAGAGTCCTAAATATTTTTAAAATCTGCGTAAAAATAAACTGTATCAAACAATGAATATAGTTTCTTTGTTAATTTCACCGAAAAGGCACAAACCTACTTCATCCAATCGTTGACTCACCCTGTATGTGTATCAAATACCATGTGAATGTGGCAAGTCTCCTACATTGGCGAAACAAAGAGACCCCTTGACGTAAGGATCAAATAACATCAAAAACTGACCTCTCGAGGAAAAGCAGAAAAATTTTTCATTTTTGAAAAAAAATTGGTTTGCAGAAATATTATGCAAAAACTATCGAACCGATTTTAACGAACTTCAGCATATTGTTTTATTTTAATATGAACTTTTCTTTGCCCAAATATAAAGGTACTCTGTCTTGTAGAAAATTTAATTACGGAACTTTTTTCTCTTTTCAATTTTTCTCTAAAGTGAATACTTTGAAAGTTACAAGGAAGAAAATGAGAAAAAAAAACATTTTTTTTTCATTTTTTTTTCACTTTTTGTTAAATAAATTTTGAGAGGTAGCATATCTCAGTTACTTTAATGGGCATTATTGTAGAGGGTTTAGAACAAAAATGAGCTTGCCTCCCTTTTAACATTCAAAATATAATGGGTTTTTATAAATCAGCCCCGGTTTAAATAGCATTATAAAACTACCGTTCATCTCTTTGAATTTTTTTGTGCTGTATCTCGAAGTCGGTGCATTTAAAAAAAGTTTTGCGGTAACTCTTTTAGTTCACATAATTCCGGTAAACAATTTACATATATTGGCAAACTCTTGAATAATTTTGAAGCTTGCACCACGCGCACAACTCTACTATTGAAGAGCATTTTACATAATTGAAGCAGAACAAAGAATGTAAAGTATTCTTATAATGCCCCACATACTATTCGTTTCACAATATTCAATTTGATATACCGACATGTAAAGTGGCTTTAAATAAAAAAAGTCATCCACCTATATTGGTCAATAACCTCTGCGACTATTTAATAGAAATACATATTCTAGGTAGCGTAACTACGCCACTTGTCATTCCTTTTAGATATAAGTAAAAGTATTGGGAAACTAGACGGTTACGTTAGAAGCATTATATTTTCCTACACGAGAATAAAAATTCTTTGGTAATAATATATTATGAGGAATCTCTAGTTTGTTCCGCCACTGATTAGATGCTAATTGAACTAATAATTGGGTTGAATTTTCTAAATAATTTGTTTTTTCTTTTATTTATAGGAACCCACTTAATTTTGGAATCCGATCCAGAGACTGGAGTGAAAGCAGAATACGCTTTTGATAATCCAGGTTTTAAAGGTAAGAAAAATGTATTAATTTTTGGTTTTACGGGTGTCATACTAAAAATTTATTGACAGATAAATACACTTACGTGCATAAAAATCGGCTCAGGGCACATTTTTGACTTCAAATATATTTTTTTGAGAAACTATAAACTAAATCAAAACAAAACTTGTACAGTTTGAAAGATGACTGGGGTGCAATTTCTATGGCAGCACGAAAGGGCCTTGTTCTTCATGTGCCACAAGAAACCATATCGCAGGAGGGGGGGGGGCGGTGATATCACAAAAGTACAATATGGCAAGCGAAAGCAAGTTGTTGACGGGAGGGCGGGAGACACCAACAACGTTCCCATTTCTAGTGTAAAAGGCAAGATCGCGTTTATTTTTTTGAATTTGAAACTCTTGGAGAGGTGGGATGCGATCACAAGAAAAAACAAGTTGCCGACAGGAGGGGAGGTTGCGAGCAGCATATACATTCCTAGTATAAGAGGCAGAATCGGTTCCATTTTCCTGAAATCAAAGCTCTTGGGAAGGGGAGGGGCGATCGCAAGCATACACATTCCTATACTCTAGTCAAGAACTAGAGAGAGTAATAAAACTGTTAGCGAAACCTCCAACGTACCTGCTCCAGTGCCGCAGGTAACTGAGGGCTGCCGTAAACCTAATTATATTTAAATATTATAAGCTTTTATAAATTTACTGCAACAATAAAATTTCTGATAGTTCAATTTAATTTTTGTCAGTGAGCAAAGTACACCTTACAGTGTGTCCTTAGTGATTTATCTTGTTTGTGCTTGTTTCTTGAGATTAGTGAGATACCCAAAATATATAGATTCTTCCACATCTATATTTATTCCAAAATCGTTAAACCAGGGCATTTTTTCCTCAACGAAAAACTTATTACGATGAATGTTTATGATGCTTTAAGATATCAGTATTTATATAATAATGTTAAAAGCTCTGTTGAGATGTGTTCCAACATGACAGGAGTTGGAAAATCTACTAAAGGAGAAAAAAACGACTGGAATTGTTAGTACTCCCAAGCCGCATTCGATCACAGGCAGACGAAAAACATCGTTGGAAGAAGAGATGTAAACTGCAATAAAAGGAGTTGTAATTCTAACTAAAATCAATAAGATCGGGATTTACTTGAAATTAAAAAAAAACAGAGCTCTGAAAATTGCTCAGAGAACTTAATTTTTGCTGGGAAAAACCAAATGGGAAATCTGTTCTTATAGATCGTCCGGAAAATGTCCGTTGGAGAAGGAAATATCTTTCTCAAGTAAAAGGTAGAGTTGCTAGAAATAACACAACTTGCAAAATTAGTAATTTAACTGAAATTTTAAAAGATTTTTTTGAATAAAGTTACTGCAGAAAATTGGGAAAAATCCATATAATAAAAGAAAATGTGGAAACTCGATCTCATGATCGGTGAGATAGAGGAACCAATTATAATTAATTTGAGTGAAGATAGCGTCACTGACTTTGATTACGAATTAGATACGTGATGTTTACGAGCGTAAACACAATTTATTATTTAAATTTTCTGTAACATACAGGGTGGGCCTTAACTGCATGAGCGTTTTGTTTTGTCTATAATTCAAAAACCGTTAGGGGTACGGGGGCACGGGGGGTGTCGTTAGACGCGCCATTTCGTGGAATTTTTAGTCACCATGGACGCGTTCTCGGGAGTACAGCGTGCGTTTTGTGTTCGCGCATATTATGCTAACAATAATTCTGTGACTGTTGCTAGGCGAATGTACCGCGCTCACTTCGGTTTACGTGACATCAGAGAAGCACCATGCGCAAATTCTATTCGCAAATGGGTTAAAATGTTTGAAGAAACCGGGTGTACAATAAGAATTAATAATGCGGGCCGCCCGAAGTCAATACGGACGCCGGAGATTATTCAACGTGTTCATGAATCAATCAGAGAAAATCCTCGGCAATCGACTCGTAAAAGAAGCCAAGTCTTGAACATCAAGAGGACCACTTTGCGCAGGATTTTGCACCGTGATTTACATTTAAAAGCTTATAAAATTCAGTTGACACAAGAGTTGAAACCTAATGATGTTAATCTTCGACTTAATTTCGCTAATGTTATGCTTAATCGCTTTAACAATTTTTCTAACATAATCTTCAGTGATGAGGCTAACTTTCATGTCAACGGTCATGTTAATAAGCAAAATTGCCGCTTTTGGTCTGAGACTAATCCTCGCAAGATGCATCAAAGACCTCTTCATAGCCCTAAGGTCGTTGTGTGGGCTGCAATATCGGCCAGTGGAATAATTGGGCCATACTTTTGTGAAAATCAACGAGGAGTGGCTGTGACAGTGAGAGCTGAGAATTATTGTCAGATGTTGCAAGAATTCTTGATCCCAGCTCTTCGAGAATTTCAAGGTTACAATTCTAGGACCTGGTTTCAGCAGGATGGAGCCACTTCCCACATTGCTACAGTCTCCATAGACCTACTGAAAGAAATGTTTCCTAGAAAACTCATCTCACGAAAAGGTGACATTGAGTGGCCCCCAAGGAGTCCAGATCTGTCTCCGAATGATTATTTTTTGTGGGTATACCTAAAATCAAGAGTGTATGAAAATAATCCAACAACAGTTGAAGAGTTAAAGCAAAACATTGTGCGAGAAATGAACACTATTTCCCGAGCAACTTGTCAACGTGCTTTTCAAAACCTGCGAGTGCGACTTCAAGAATGTCAAGAAGGTGGAGGCGATCACTTAAGTAACTTTATTTTCAAAAATTAGATGTTACTTAAATTTCAATTTCTTATACTTTTTAAATATATAAATAAAAAAATAATAAGATTTATAGTTTTTTTTTTATTGCATATTGAAACCACTCACACAGTTAAGGCCCACCCAATTAATTACATTTGAATCCCTTTTTAGTGTTTAATTGTAATTCTGCAGATGGTTTAAGAAATAAATAAACTGAAACGTCAAATGTTCTAAAAATGTTTTTAATTAATAATAAAATGATCGATAGCCCCTAAAAATTTCAATATTATACGGACGAATTTATTTTTTTATATATGTTTAACTTCTTGTATTTTTGACAATGGATATTTAAATTATAACTTAGAATTTTTTGAGAGAAAAAGGCTACGTTTTAGTCTGAATGTGCTTAAAACGGTTTCTATGCCAAAATTAAAAATAATAAAAATACAGTTGTGTTTTGTGTTAGATATGTCAAAATTATCTATATTCTCTAATGTATGTGAATTATTAAGAAATCGTAAGAAATAATATTATAAAAACTTTTTATTTTAAGTTTATTACCGGGCGATAACCCCCCCCCCCCTCGCCCCTGGATCTGCGCCTGCCATATCGAACTTGATAAGATCTATGTCTAATCGTACACGAGCTGCAATTACAGCAAGATGAGGTTATCCCCATTATTAATGATTTAATGTTAACATTGTTATCATTTTAGTTGATTGTCAAGGTAACTTTTTTTGTAGTAATTAAACTATAATTTTTAGCCTAACATTGAAGGAATTTCAATAAATTCATGCCTCTGTAAAAACATAATAAATAACCTGTCAAATTGTATTATTTTATTTGACATATAGTTTCTAAAAAATACAGGTGAAGTCATAAGTGTGCTGTAGGCCTATTTCTACGCACGTAAGTGTATAATCTGTGACTGAGCTTGAGGTACAACAAAAAGACTATCGTGTCAAACACTTTATCCTCCTGATTTAACTCCTTGTGATTCTTATTTATTTCACTTCTTGCTGATCAGTTTTCTTATGATATTTTAGATACGAGCATTTTAGCGACATCAGAAAAAGCTTCCAAACCCGACAGATCCGCTAAAACGAAATGGGGTAATTGGTCGCCTTTATCGGCCTTAAACTTGAAACCGGAGAAGAAGAGAGCATTGGACGATCTTGCATTAGAGGTAAGACTAACCACATCCCAACAGACAAACCAGGGTTGGACCGATTTTAATTAAATGATTTAAATTGTGACTTAAATAAAAAAAATGTTGATTAGAAAAACTTTACCTTAAATAACCTAAATGTCGTAAACGTATACGACTTTTCACCCTCCTCCTCTTGTTGTCGAATTATCCCGTATACATTCGAGTTACTTCGTATACATTCGAGTTACTTCGTATACATGTTAACATGACCTTGTATCCCTTCTTTAAATTTTGATTATAAAAGCAACACTTTACCAGCAAAAGTGTTGATAATACGAGGTTTTTTGAAAAGTATAATGAGAGAAGAAAAGAGGAGGAGGATGAAAAGTGTTGATGATTTACTCTTCTTACTCCTCCTCCTCTTTTCTTCTCTCATATATAGGGTGATTCAAAAATCGATCACGAAACTTAAGGGGGTGATTCTACTTGACAAAATAAGGGTAGAGCTTCATATAATTTTTTTTCAAAATGTCATTCGTTTTCGAGTTACAAGCCGTCCAAGTTCAAGTTTTTATTTTTTGTTTTTTGAATTACTCGCTTACAGGAAAACCGATTTGACTAATATTTGAAAGATAGGCTAAGTCTTCTGCGCTTCATCATTTTAGTAACAATTCACATTGATTGTTTGCCGCTAGAGGGCACTTTACCTACATTGAAAATTTTTTTTTGTCATAATTTTTTAGTGTTGACAGCTACAGTAGTTTTTGGCATAATTTCTGAAAGACTGATGCCAGGCCTTTAAAAAAGGTTCTCTTTATTTACATTGCTAAACCCAACGGTTTAGACGTAAATCACCCTTAAAAATTAAGTGGTAAATTTACTTTTCTCATTTCATTACCACCAGCTACCAGGTAAATAGCTATCAAAGTATACTAGAGCTGTCAGTTTAACATCAAATAAATTCGCTTTTTAAACTATTTAATTTATAATCTTAAAATAACTAATAATGGCTAATCAGTAAATATTCATATTATGGATTATTGCGATATACATTTAATTGATAAAAATTAATGAAACAGTACTAAACAAACTAAAAAAGATTCTCAAAATGTCCCCCATTTTCTTCCATACATTTCCTAACACTCTTCAAAAAATGTCGCCTAACTCGATGAAAAATTTCTGGTGTTTCTTTAATAATTTGGCACTTTGCGATTATCCTGAAGCGAAGATCCTCGACGTTGATTACTGGAATATCGTACACCAATTGTTTCAAATGACCCCAAAAGAAAAAATCCATAGGATTAAGGTCTGGTGACCTCGCTGCCCATGCCAATGGTCCACTTCGTTCTATCCATCGCTCAGGATACGTTGCATTCAAATACTGTCGGACACGTATACTAAAGTGGGGCGGAGCTCCGTCTTGGAGGATCCACATGTTGGCCCTTACTTCCAATGGCACATCTTCCAGATACAATGGGAGACGATTTTGGATAAAATCTAAGTATACGTCACCAGTTAATGGGCCATCAAAGAAATGAGGACCAATAAGGTAATCTCCTATTATCCCTGCCCACACATTTAGTGAAAATCTACGCTGATGTTTCGTTTCTACCACATTGTTTGGGTTCTCATAAGCATATGTGTGGATGTTGTGTAGATTTGTTATGCCATCACGAGTGAAACCAGCTTCGTCAGTGAATAATATGACGCCAATTAATCGATTATCGTGTTCATACTTAGCTAGGATCTGATTGCACATTTCCAACCGTCTCGGCCGATCATCGTCATAAAGAGCCTGCACCTTTTTTGAATGAAACGGGTAGAGTTGTTCTTCTCTTAGTATCCTCCATGAACTAGCCTGACAGAGCCGCACTTCATTCCCAATTTTTCTAGTACTAATACCTGGATTATCTTCAATAATTTCAAGCACTCTTTCTTCTTGTTGCACGTTTCTAGCAGTTCTAGGTCTTCCCCTATTTCCATTATAACTTTTAAAGGAACCACATTCCGCAAGCCTCCTGTGCACACTGGAAAATGTTTGAGCATGAGGGATATTTCTTTCCGGATAACTCTCCATATAATATCTTCTTGCCAACTCTGCATTACCATTTGCTTTTCCATAACAAAAATGGATATCACAATATTCGATATTTGAATATTGGTGATTAGCCATTATTAGTTATTTTAAGATTATAAATTAAATAGTTTAAAAAGCGAATTTATTTGATGTTAAACTGACGGCTCTAGTATACTTTGATAGCTATTTACCTGGTAGCTGGTGGTAATGAAATGAGAAAAGTAAATTTACCACTTAATTTTTAAGGGTGATTTACGTCTAAACCGTTGGGTTTAGCGATGTAAATAAAGAGCACCTTTTTTAAAGGCCTGGCATCAGTCTTTCAGAAATTATGCCAAAAACTACTGTAGCTGTCAACACTAAAAAATTATGACAAAAAAACAATTTTCAATGTAGGTAAAGTGCCCTCTAGCGGCAAACAATCAATGTGAATTGTTACTAAAATGATGAAGCGCAGAAGACTTAGCCTATCTTTCAAATATTAGTCAAATCGGTTTTCCTGTAAGCGAGTAATTCAAAAAACAAAAAATAAAAACTTGAACTTGGACGGCTTGTAATTCGAAAACGAATGACATTTTGAAAAAAAATTATATGAAGCTCTACCCTTATTTTGTCAAGTAGAATCACCCCCTTAAGTTTCGTGATCGATTTTTGAATCACCCTGTATACACTACTATTATAGATATTTTGATTATAAAAGCAACACTTTACCAGCAAAAGTGTTGATAATACGAGGTTTTTTGAAAAGTATAATGACAGAAGAAAAGAGGAGGAGGATGAAAAGTGTTGATGATTTACTCTTCTTACTCCTCCTCCTCTTTCCTTCTCTCATATATACACTACTATTATAGATATACCTATAATCTTCTATATTTTAGAACCACGAAGTCAAAGTAGTTGCTCTGAAAAGTCAAGATTTCACTGGTCTCGGGTTCAATATCTGTGGCAACATGAAAGAAGGAATTTTTATTAAGGACATCTTGCACAGAGGACCCGCATTTGAATCTGGAAAATTAAATCCAGGTAATTGGACCCTTCAGTTACTCTTCTTACTCACTCTGTGCAATTTAATAATAATACCGTTCGACTTTTTTAGGTGACCGAATTAATAGTGTGACAATTAGCTTTGAACACATGGTATACGAAGACGCGTTAACCATTCTAAGCTACGCAAGTCCATACGAAGTGATGATTGAAGCAAAAAGTGGAAGGATTATTTCTTATACACAAGGGCAAGGTCAAAATCCGGTTCACCCTGTATATAGAAGTTCTAGTTTAATGGATCTTTTACATGTAGGTATCCAATCTGAGCACACAATAGTTCCTAATAAGCTTTAATATTTTTACAAATAAATTTTTCTGTTACAGCATGATAAATCGGCAAAAAAGAAATTATTTGGTGATGATTATTCTTCAAGTTCAAATTATTCGAGTCTCCAAAAATCTAGAAGCAATGTAACCACTCTAGAAAGAAAAGAATCGAAATCTCCACGGCCCAATCAGTCCAAACCCAAAAAACTCGATAGATCCCCACACAAAATGACTCCCGAGATGTTAAAGACACATTTGGAACAAAAAATGGGCGAGGGAGATTTACGAGGGGAAGATGACTTGGAAAACATTGACTTGTCCACACACAAGGGTCAAAAATTCGGAGTTAAAGTCCTCCCCATGGAGATTCAACAAAAAAGCCCTAAAATCATCGAGCAAAACCAAAATAATTTAAATATAGAGAGAAATATGGAAGAAATACCCATTAGAAGCATAGACGAAGTTGATATACAGAAACCGCAACCTCCTCAAGCCAGGAAGAGAGAAAAGAAATCACCTGAACCAGTTTTTCAAAGGAATGATTCTGGTATTAAGAGAGATAAAGATGGAATACCTCTGGAAATACCAGATCACATGCTGGATGCTGCTGTGATGGCTAGAAGAAACCGGAAAAGTTCCACGGAAAATGCTTTAATTAATAGTGCCGAAGATGCTGCTAAAAAAGCTAAAGGAAAAGCGCCCTCGCCCCCATCCGAGGTTAAACTTAATTTTAATCTGGGAGCTGGAAAAACCAAAGCTTTCGAAGATCTTAGTAATCTCGGTGGGCATGATTCTTCCAATGTCAGGTACGGATCGGATTCGGAATCTGAAGAAACCGACAACAACATGTCGTCAGTGAACACCATCGAACTAAACTCCAGCGACATCACAATACATCAAACTGAAGAAGAAGGAAGAAAAGCAAGAAAAACCGCCAGTACCGGGGACTTATCCAAAATAAAGAAAGCACCGAGATCGAACACGGGCACCTTGGAAAGGGCTCAAAGTTTGGACATCACTGATACCTCCGGAGGACCCACTTTAGTTAAAATGAGAACCTATGACGCAACAGAGAACCTCCTCATCGATCGTGAACCAAGACTTTCTTCGGTTCTAGATGGTTTATCCACAATCCAAAAGAATCAATTGAAGAAATCGACTGAATGGGGCAATTTTGAGGATGCCCTCCTTAACTTTGATCGTGAAGAAGAAGAATATGGAGAACGACGTAAATCAGAACCCCAATTTAATGCCGTTATGGATAGAGTAATTCAGATTAAGATGGAAAGTCAAGAAATCGAAATACTTCCTGATGAGGTTGCAAGAGAATATCGTCAGAGAAGTGTTTTAATGGAAGAACCAAAATCACCTAAAGTTATTAATAGAATATGGCCGGACGAAGAAGAAATTGAGCTAAGATGGGAAGCTTCGGGTTGGAAGCGTCTAGATTCCCCCAAGGAGAAAGAATCACCAAAAAAAGGCTTTAAAATTAAAGAAGTGCAAGAGCCAGCGCACATGAAACGCCAGCAAGTCCCGGTGGTGCCAGAAAGAACCAAAATTAAAGTGAACGAAATCCTAGAAGAATCCAGGAAGGCTTCTGAAGATACAATCGAAGAAAAGCACGAGAAAGAATCCGGGGAAAAAATTCCTCAACCTGCCGAAAGGGTCTCGAAAATTGACGTAGTTTTAGAAAGCAGTCCGAATAAAAATACTTTAGAAATTAGTTCGAAAAGTAGCTCTTCACCCATGAATCTTTCAAATCATCAGAGCACTCCAATATCAGTGGAATATGAGTGTATCAAACCCGTTCCTCCAAAACGAGAACGTACCCCTGAAAAAGAAACCGTAATCGATTTAAGTAAAGATTTAGCAAAGAAGCCGGCTCCAGTCACGTTTGAGAAAAACAATATCAATGAAACTTGTTATCAGATCGCAAAAGGGCGTCAACCTGAAAAAGAGATGATCAAAGATGAGTGGGAAATTAACAATTTGAATAACACTTCGCCACCACCATCCATGACTCTAGTTGATGAAGTTATGGACAGCTACAATAAAAATTATGGCAACGCGATAACTGTAGTTCAAACGGAAGAAGTTTCGGTTCATCCTGCAGCGACCTCAAACGTTCCCGATGAAAGTAAGACCGGGAACCTGAAAAACGCCACAGCAAATTTTATTTTTAACGAACAGTCGATTTACGAGGCGGACACCAACGTTCCTGATGACGTGAAGGTGTCCAGGAGTTCTTACGAAAGCCTCGAAACGAAAAAAAACGACTTTAAACCAAAATCGGACGATGCTAAAAAAGAAGACTTACTTGTAAGTCACGTGACTGTCACGGAGAATGGTGGTTCGAATTTACATAGCTTGGAGTTGAGTATTAATAATGAACCAAGTGAACTTTATACAACTGCGCTTGATAATTCGATTTTGGGAGGTGATGCGCCAAGAGATGTTACGGTTATAGTATCGAAACCATCTGAAAAAGTAACTGTAAGAAAAGTAGTGAGTGAGCCTTTAGTAGAGATCACAGAAAGTTCTTTTTCAAAGGTTACCAAAGGATCTGAAGAGATTTCTGAAAACAAACATGTCAATGTTAGGGATGTAGGTACTAAAGATGACTTTGAGGTCGAAATAATGGAAAGTAAATACTCCACTTTTGAGGTGGATACTTCAAAGATGCCTAAGAATATTGAAGCTTCTTTGAGGGAAGAGCTCAAACCAATAGAAAGTGTTACCGAGAGCAGTAAAGTTTTTAAAAGTATCGAAGATGAGAGTCCCGTGATTTCATTAACTGAGATTAAACCAACCGAAGATGAAATTACTACAGTTTCAACGAACGAAAGTTCTACTAGTAATCCGGAAAAGCATACTTACGTTACAGAAATACAGGTTTTAACTCCCAATAGTACCGCGTTAAGTGATGTGAGCAATGTTTCTGAAGTGCTAGTTACACCACAAAATAACGATGAACATTTAGAGAGTGCGTTCGAGAACTACGTTAAGAACTTCGAGAGTAAACTTGAGGCGTTTGAGAGTAACATGCAAAATTTTGAAAATAACTTGGAGGAATTTATTAGGGACGAACCCAAATCCATCGTTCTGGAAGAAAAAAGCGACGTTGAAATGCAAGTTAGTAAAATTCAAGAGATAGCGGAGGAACAACTGAAAACTCTGCCCGAGATGCGTTTCACTACGTCGAGCTACGAAAGTGGGAGAAAAACACCTGAAAAAAGACATTCGTTTGAGCTACTCAGATCAAACTTTGAAAAGAGTTCTAATGAGAATAAAAGTCCTCCAAGAAGAGACAGTAACACCCCTCCAAAATCTCGTATACCCATTGCAACCACCATGAAAACTCCCCCAATGAGTCCTGAGAGGCGGGACTCGAGAAACCTTGAGAACGAAAACGATAAAGCCATCTTGGAGCTCATGTCCTCATCAACGATCCATTCTACACCATTCACTTCAAAGATTAAACCTCCCAGCGTAAGTAGTAAGAATGTTTCTGTAACGTCCATCAAGAACAACTCGAAAATACCTTCAGGATTACCTACGTTGACCAGTAGACCTCCCATACCTCCAAGAAAAAATGACGATAATGGGGTTCAAGTCTCTACAAATGGAGGAGTGGAAAGCAGCTTTAAACAATGGGTTTTTAACCCTAATAGTAATGTTACTAATGTAACAGTTGGAAAGGAAAAATGAAGCTAGTTTTTAGTAAGTTTATTTGATCTATCGATGATTAGTTTTATTATGAAATTGTTAGTATTTGTAAAGTATTAAAAGTTATAGTTGTAGAGGTAAAAGGCTACTCAATATATTGTTAAAAGGTTTTAATATTACAGACGTGGGATTACTTGGTATATCTCGTGAATGACGCAATTTTTAAATGTTTTATACTTGTTTTTGTGTTATTTTCCAGCAGGATTAATAATTAAATAATTATATATAATATATACCTCAAAGAATTATGTAACTGAATTTTGCATCGAAGCAGTCACACTCGCCGCGACAATCGTCGGTCAACGGTAGACATCAATTATATAGAATATTATTTTAACACTCCTAAAAAAAGTTGATTCATTCCAATCATTCAGAACACCGCCTTATTGACCAGTAAGCGGGTTACTACGAACTACATATAAAGCTGATTTCAGTATTTATTAATAAATATTTCGAAAATAAGGAAAAACCACCGCAGGTTTTTATTAAATTAAATGAAACACAAAAATCGATAAAACGAAACTTACTATGAGAAACTTAAACTTTATTCCAAAGTAACTAAAATTTGTCATTCTATGTTGGATATTTACTTCCCGATTTTGCCAACACTTCTTAAATAAATAATGTTTTATATAGAAGGGTTAATACAACTATTCTTCGTTTTTCTGTAACTGAAACAAAACGATAATAGCTGTAAAAAAACCTATTCATTCTTTTTGCCATTTTAGAGGTATTTAAAACCTTCTTTCTTGAACAGGAAAAAGAATCATGGCACGAATTCTTTGTACATGTAATCAAAGAATATATTGTATTATAGCGATTTTATTTGATTATTTTTTTGTTTCCTAATCATGGAAAATTGTTGAATTTAAAAACATTCTAGGTGGTTTGAGTCATATGATGTTAAATCTATCCTTGACTTATTCTTTATTTGGCCAGAGTATAATTTCTTCGGCATATTTTTAAATATTTATTACCCCCATAAAAATGGCTAAGTTTGATAACTGATTTATTTTCCTTTTGTGGGTCTCTTTCCCAGTTCTGATGGTTAAGATTATTATATTCATATTATAATCAGTTACAAAAATATTTTACATAATTGATGTCTACTGGAGTAACGTCGATGATCGTCGCGGCGGGTGTGGCTGCATCAATGCAAATTTCAGTTACATAAAAAATTATAATGCTCAAAATAGTTTGTTGGTGGTGCTGTACTTAAAAAAATTAATAAATATATAAAAAAGAATCTATTGTAGGTGTTAGTAAGGTTGTTATCATTGTATGAAGAAAACTTAACCGTATTATAAAAAAATGCTAGTCTTTACGAACACCTTTTCTTGAGGTACATTCTTATTGTACAGTAAATTCTAAAGTATTAGCAATTAAAAAAAAAATGATAATAATTAAGAATTAGGAATAAAAATCGAAAAATGTGCCTTATTAGCTAGGTAAGGAACTGTTATTTTGTGCTATTTTTATTAAAGGTTATTTTTAAAATATATTATTGTATAAATACTTGGACTAAACAAAGAACAACGTAAATATTATTTAATTTTATTAATTGTTTTTGTTCTTAGATTTAAGTTTTATTTAATTACAAAACATTACTTCTTGTTACTTACATAATTTGCTTTATTTTATAATGAAACGGGATACATTCACTATGCTGTTTTATTAAAATA
This sequence comes from Diaprepes abbreviatus, assembly GCA_034092305.1. Taxonomy (NCBI): domain Eukaryota; kingdom Metazoa; phylum Arthropoda; class Insecta; order Coleoptera; family Curculionidae; genus Diaprepes; species Diaprepes abbreviatus. The sequence continues at coordinate 1,115,539 of JASJET010000247.1, forward strand.
AAGGTGAATATGTACATGAAAGTATGTATTATTATTTTAAACTAGGATGATTTATACAAATTGTTGAATTCTTGTAAATATGCGTACTTAATTTTATTTTAAGAGATGTATTTGTTTTATTTCTTCTTTCATAAGCTGGTTAAAAATTGTAATTTTTGTGATTAGATTTTAATGGTTTCTTTTTGTCTCTGACTACTTTAACGAAAAACCTTTGAAAATTTTGTCTTTCTTTACTATTCTATGACCAATATATTATTTTATTGTTAGAAAAATAAAGATCAATATTTTTAATTATTTGTTTTATTGCATGTTATAACATAAAATACAGGGTGTTTTGGGACAGCCCGTATAAAAAAAATACACAATCTTATTACAATATCCTATATTAAAAATATTTGGAAAAAAGTGTACAGGGAACTATGGAAGTTTATTTTAAGAATAACTTTTTCAATAATTTAATTAATAAAGCTAAAAATCACTCGGTGTACCACATTCAAGTCAAATTATTTAAAAAAAACTGATATGGCAAAACAATTAAGAAGTTCCAAAAATAAACGTATTTTTTATATGAACTAATAACTATAAAATTACTGTATGAAAAATAGCTAAACTGTAAGAAAATAGTCTTCTCTAAGCTGATGATTGTCGATAATTTTTTGTACTCATCAGTTTCTTGCCACACATTGCACAAATGCTTTTCTTATAGGCACATGACTGGCAGTAATGGGACCCTACTTGATGAACTTTTTGTCGGCAAATTCTGAAAATAATATGACAATTTTAGATAGAAATATTGTAAAACGCGTAACCCACTAAAAATTATCTATATTTAAGCCTTAAAAGTGCTAATTAACAACGTCAGGCATATTAAAAGAGCTTGCGAAGCATCGAGTTTTAGGAAGAAGATTCAATCAAACGACTCAACTGAAATTCCAGATTTTGTAGAATTTAATATGTTGAACATACCTGCATGTCTCAAATTTGGTAGTGTATGGATTAAATCTATTTTTGGAAGAAGTTAAAGCCTTATTTTCATTAACTTTTCGTCCTCCGCTTTCTGTGGTGTTTCTTGCGCCACTTTTCCATGTATCTGGCGTAATTACAGTACCAACTTTTTTCTGGCACTTGTCGCAAACCATATTATATCAATTTTTGTGGAAAAATTAATACAACAATGAAAATAGGTAAAATATAAAATTGTTTTGGTATTTTAATACCAAATACACAAGAAGTTAGGAATTTCTAAATAAACGTCAAAAACAGCTGAGCATAGGCTTTTGTTACCGAAGACAATCCACCAACGCTCTGTTATTTGCGCTAAATACTCTTCTTCTTCTTCTTCTTCTCAATTATCAATGGCCACAAGCTACTTCCTTCTATGGCTGGATGCTGGAAAGCAAGAAGCCATTAGAAAATTTCGAACAGAATAGAACAGTACTTCCTTCTTCTTCTCAATTACCAATAAACATTGTCAGCCAGTCAGTTGGCTACAAGCCAAATACTCTTGTAAAATTACAAAAATTAAAAAAAAAGAAGAAGTTCGAGGTTAGTTTTTCTTTGTAACTGTCAAAAAATTTTGTAAACAAATCAAAAATACAACTTTTGGTAATGTTTTCGTTACCAGATAAAAGTATGCAGTTCAATATGAGCAAACAACAGCAAGAGATGCAGCAACAACAAGTGCAACAGGCTCAGCAGCAATTACAACAGGTCCAACAAATGCAACAGCCTCAACAACAGACGCCTCAGCCTTTGGATAATATTTCAAAAATTAAATCTTTAGTAGTGCCTTTAAGGGAAACTTTGGCTGTAAGTCAAGAAATATATTAATAAAATCCATTTTATATTATATAAAATCTGTCTTGATTTGCAGCTCACAATTAAGACAGCAGCTCAAACTTTAAACCAGAACAGCCAAATTGATTCAGGATCTCAGTAAGTATATAAATTAGCAATTATTCAAAAAACGTGGCTTTAGAAAACCTATTTACTGATAATTTCATTTTAGGAAAGCCCCTGATATTCAAATACCAAGATTCGATAAAAATTTGGAGGAGTTTTACTCAATATGTGATCAAATTGAACTTCATTTGGTAAAATTTTTAAAAAATTTGTCTAGGTTGTGTTATTAATGTTTTTTATTTTAGAAAACTTCTATAAAATGTCTTTCTCAAGCAGAAAGTAGCAACAGATACTTGAATCTGCCTGTGGTGCCAACTAGAAGTGAAAATTTGGGTATGAACGAAAATAGTCTTACCTACCCACAATTTTTGGCTACAGTGGGAGCCCAAGTTTCTTATACTAAGGAAATCCATGAGACACTCCTTGCCGCAGCTCAAAATATATCGCCTTCAGACTGACATTTTCATTATTGAGATAATAGGTGTAATTTTTAAGTTTAGGGTATTGTATTGTATTATTTTAGGAGTTGATAAGTTTATACCATTAAGCTGAATAAATTAAAATGTAACTATGCCTGAATGATTCTTTTATTGTTGTTCTTTGCACTGTAGTTTAACCTATCCTAAATGATGAAATAAAATATAAAAAAATTGTTCCGACTTCTAAAAAATTGAAGTTTTGAAGGTCGGAATTACTTTATATCTAATTACTTTCTTACTGTAGCTTATATGTATCAAGTGTTAGTAGTTATTTATTTCATTTAGCAATAATTTGACGTCGAATTAAAAAAAAAATAAGTTCACATAACCTAGGAATAGAAAAAAAGCTACCTACTACCAATTTTGAAAAAAAAATTGATTCCACCATATTGAATTTCAAAAAAATAATTTTATACTCTTAATTTAACCTTAATCTACATTCCTGCCATATTGATATTTTATAAAAAAATTTTAAATTGGTATTTATACTCTTCTTCTTTCCTGGTCTTACAACTCTGGGTGAGTCTTAGCCGCATCCACTATCGCCCTCCATCTCCTACGGTTTTGTGCTTCCATTTCCCACTGCTGGACTCCAATCCTTTACAAACCAGCTTCGACGGCATCCTTCCATCTTTTCCTGGGACAGCCTATTGATCTTCTACCATCTGGTCTCTCAAAGAATACTGTTTTCAATAATCTGTGGTCCCCTGATCTTACCACATGACCTGTCCAACTTATTCTATTGGCTTTTATACAACGGACTATGTTTTCACTGCCATACAATGCCGCCAGTTCAGCATTGTGGCATCTCCTCCAATTTCCTGTTGTTTCATCTCTTTGGGGACCAAATATCATTCCAAGAACCTTTCGTTCAAATATGAGTAATTTATTTTTTTCCCGTTGATTGAGGGTCCAAGTTTCACTGCCATAAGTAACTAGCGGGCGAATAATTGACCTGTACAGAGTTAATTTGGATTGTCTTTTTAACAGTTTAGGTCTCGATAATGTTGTGAGGGAGTATAACGCCCTATTTGCTGCCGCTATTCTCATTGAGACGTCTTTTTCAACTCGATTGTCGTCTGTGAATACCGCTCCTAGGTACTTGAATTCCTTAACCACTTCGAAGTTGTGTTCATTCAGTGATATATTCTGCCCGATTCGAGGTCTTGGATTCTTGGTTACTTTTTTTCTTCATTTACTCGGAGACCCATATTACCTGCTTCTTCCTCGAGTTGTGAAAATACCTCTCGCACGTTTCTTGTTGAATGAGCCACTGTATATTGATATCATCACCAGTTTTGAATCTTGGTTCGCAAAACCATCTGTCAGCCCCGACGCAACCCTGCTCATTGCATGTTCCAGGCAAAGCTGAAAAGCAACGGTGACAGAGGATCACCTTGTCTGAGTCCTGATGTCACACTGAATGGCGCTGATGTTCTATTTCCTATCCTTACCTGTGCATATGAGTTTGTCACGCACATTTGTGTTAGATCGACTAATTTTCTTGGTACGCCCATTTCTAGCATTGCTAGCCATAGTCTGCTTCTTTTCACGGAGTCATATGCTTGTTGGAAATCCACAAAGATTTGGTGGACATCTCGGTTAAATTTCCAGTTTTTTTCCAATATTTGTCTGATCGTAAATATCTGGTCTATTGTTGACCTTCCCGCACGAAAACCACATTGGTAGTCGCAGATATATCTTCCGCATAAAGCGTCAGTCTGTTTAGTAGAGTAATTGCCAGGATTTTGTATGTTGCGTTGATAAGAGATATACCTCTATAATTTCGAAATTGTTCCTTGTTTCCTTTCTTATGTATAGGTATTATGACACTTCCATTCCATTCCTCAGGCATTTTCTGTTGTTCCCATATTTTCAAAATGATTTCATATATTTTTTGATGTAGACCGTTTCCTTCCTTTTTTAGCAGCTCTCCATTTATACCATCGCTGCCTGGCGCTTTGAGATCTTTGAGTGATTCTATAGCACTTTTAACTTCTTGGAGTGTTGGTGATGGCACTCTTATATCTGAGGAATGGAATGTAATGTCCTCTTCCTCTGTCCCATTTTCAATACTTAGTAACTGCTGAAAATATCCTTTCCATAGCTCGACAATTTCTGTTTCCATCAAAATTAACTCTCCAGTTTCTTTTCTCATGGCTTTCGTTTCCACCCCGTCTCACAGTCTTTACCTCCCTAAAGAATTTCCTTACTTGGTTCATGTTTCTATTTCTATCCATTTCCTGCATCTGATGCTCTAGGTAGCTCTTCTTTTTGGTTCTAAGTAATCTTCTTGTCGGTGCTCATCAATTTTGGAGAAAATCACACAAAATTAATTTTTTTGTTCGCCATATTGTCAGCACCATTTTAGATTTTACTGAACCAATATTGTAAATGTAAGTAATATTAACAACTTTCTTTACTGAAATTAAATAATTAATACTTAATTAAATAGTTTAATTAAAACTTCAGTATTAAATGAGAAAACTATTGATAAAAAGTCATTGATAACTTCACCTAAATTCGAGGCCAAATGTAGGCAGTTTTTGGTTGCATGTAGTAGCAGTTCTGTGTTATCTCAAAGTTAGGTACCAGCATGGGTATGCTGTTTAGTACTAGCATTTCCATGCATTTGTTTAAGTAATCATCGTCGTTCTACGTTGTTTTAACAACTGCATTATGGAAACTGAAGACTCAATTCCCGATTGGATAATTCAAGAAGGTAAAATTTAGTTTTTTTAACGATCTGCCAGTAATTTTCAGTTGTCTTCCAAAACTTTAAGATCTTCAAAGTTAAACGATGAAAACAATTATGGGAAGTTATACTAAAATACCCCATTTAGTTTGCAAAATAGTCTCTTTTCGAGGACGTATGAAATAATTTAATTAAATCAAGTGCAGGATTGAGACTCTTTAAAATGTCTCCAGCAATCCGATTCTGTAAGCATATTTTTTGACATTCCCTTTCGTAATCTCTTTCACGACAGTGATATACTTATGCATTATTATAAATTCAACAAAGACGCCAGATCATTATTATGACATTCTCTTTCCCTCTATTGTTATAGAATCCCAGCCCAGGTGTCTATGCAGGATAGTACGTCAGCTATTAGATGATATAAAGATCGCGTAAAATTCAAAATAACCTTACTTCAGTAATGGCGGTAATTTTCATTAAAAATACATAATCGAAATAAATCATTAGTAAAGTCTTACTATACTAAATTCACTCCAAAATTATAATCGTTAAAAGTTAATCAAATTATTAAAGTCTGAAATCAGAATTTCAAAATTTCGTAGTTTTCCGAAATAATTGTGTCTTTTATATAATACATCCAGATGTCAATTGATCTTTGAATCCTGACATTTAGGTGCGAAAAATATTAATACAAAGGGACAATAAGTGTCTATAGAAAACCAGCTTAAAAAGTATGTATACAAACCCCATTTAATTTTTTACTCGTTTTTGATTGAATTAAATAATTAATCCTCTGTTAAGAACTTAGCTCACCTTCCAGAAGGGTCCCAATATACAGGGTGATTCAAAAATCGATCAGGAAACTTAAGGGGGTGATTCTACTTGACAAAATAAGGGTAGAGCTTCATATAATTTTTTTTCAAAATGTCATTCGTTTTCGAGTTACAAGCCGTCCAAGTTCAAGTTTTTATTTTTTGTTTTTTGAATTACTCGCTTACAGGAAAACCGATTTGACTAATATTTGAAAGATAGGCTAAGTCTTCTGCGCTTCATCATTTTAGTAACAATTCACATTGATTGTTTGCCGCTAGAGGGCACTTTACCTACATTGAAAATTGTTTTTTTTGTCATAATTTTTTAGTGTTGACAGCTACAGTAGTTTTTGGCATAATTTCTGAAAGACTGATGCCAGGCCTTTAAAAAAGGTGCTCTTTATTTACATCGCTAAACCCAACGGTTTAGACGTAAATCACCCTTAAAAATTAAGTGGTAAATTTACTTTTCTCATTTCATTACCACCACCTACCAAGTAAATAGCTATCAAAGTATACTAGAGCTGTCAGTTTAACATCAAATAAATTCGCTTTTTAAACTATTTAATTTATAATCTTAAAATAACTAATAATGGCTAATCACCAATATTCAAATATCGAATATTGTGATATCCATTTTTGTTATGGAAAAGCAAATGGTAATGCAGAGTTGGCAAGAAGATATATGGAGAGTTATCCGGAAAGAAATATCCCTCATGCTCAAACATTTTCCAGTGTGCACAGGAGGCTTGCGGAATGTGGTTCCTTTAAAAGTTATAATGGAAATAGGGGAAGACCTAGAACTGCTAGAAACGTGCAACAAGAAGAAAGAGTGCTTGAAATTATTGAAGATAATCCAGTAATCAACGTCGAGGATCTTCGCTTCAGGATAATCGAAAAGTGCCAAATTATTAAAGAAACACCAGGAATTTTTCATCGAGTTAGGCGACATTTTTTGAAGAGTGTTAGGAAATGTATGGAAGAAAATGGGGGATATTTTGAGAATCTTTTTTAGTTTGTTTAGTACTGTTTCATTAATTTTTATCAATTAAATGTATATCGCAATAATCCATAATATGAATATTTACTGATTAGCCATTATTAGTTATTTTAAGATTATAAATTAAATAGTTTAAAAAGCGAATTTATTTGATGTTAAACTGACAGCTCTAGTATACTTTGATAGCTATTTACCTGGTAGCTGGTGGTAATGAAATGAGAAAAGTAAATTTACCACTTAATTTTTAAGGGTGATTTACGTCTAAACCGTTGGGTTTAGCGATGTAAATAAAGAGCACCTTTTTTAAAGGCCTGGCATCAGTCTTTCAGAAATTATGCCAAAAACTACTGTAGCTGTCAACACTAAAAAATTATGACAAAAAAACAATTTTCAATGTAGGTAAAGTGCCCTCTAGCGGCAAACAATCAATGTGAATTGTTACTAAAATGATGAAGCGCAGAAGACTTAGCCTATCTTTCAAATATTAGTCAAATCGGTTTTCCTGTAAGCGAGTAATTCAAAAAACAAAAAATAAAAACTTGAACTTGGACGGCTTGTAACTCGAAAACGAATGACATTTTGAAAAAAAATTATATGAAGCTCTACCCTTATTTTGTCAAGTAGAATCACCCCCTTAAGTTTCGTGATCGATTTTTGAATCACCCTGTATATAAATTTGACACTTTTTAAATTCCCCAAATTTACAAATATAATTTGTTAGAATTGGGGAAATAGCATTAGTAAAAATCAGCCCAAGTTCTCTCCAATCATCAAAACGAAACTACTAATACCAATAATTACCCTTAATGGGAAGAACCCCAATCACCTTTTACAGGACTCATAAATATAGAGAAATCTTAAAATTTAGAACCCCCTTCTTTTAGAAATCAATCAATAAAACACAGTTATATTATAGAACTCTGTATTTATACAATAAACGTATATTTATTAAAAAGATTAGGATAAATTATCCTAATTGAAGATGGCCAGATTTACAAACTTATAATGCATAATAAAAGAATTTATTTTACAAAAAAAAAATCTTATGTAAATCCAACTTGCACATAACGTGGAAATAATGTATTACAAAACTTATTAAAAATTATTTGTCACCTTAATTAAAAAGGTCAAATTTTAGCCATAAAACGATAATTCACCTTAGATGGTGAGCCAAAAAAAGGATCTTTTTTAACCTTTTCCATTTTTCCAAAATGACATAATTTTTTTTGGCCCACTTTATACAAACATTTGCCCAACAAATTGAATAATATTTTATAACTAAATTGATAAGCAGACAAAAAAATGGAGCGTTATATTCTATTCTGTCTCTGCATCCCTGTCTTTTGATTTCTTCTTCTTCTTCTTTTTGTCTTTTTTGGGCGTCTGGAAAAATAAATATTTTGCAACAAATTTCACGTTATATCTCAAAAATCCTTACCTCTGCTTCGGTAGTACTTTCTTCTGTCACCTGACTAGTAGTAGTGGTTTCTTGATCTTGTTCTTCCTTCTTTCGTTTTTTCTTCTTATGTTTTTCCTTTACCGGAGCGTCTCCTAACTCGGCTTCTTGCATTTCTTGCGATGTATCAGCGGAAACGCTATGCTTGCGCTATAAAAAAGAAGTAAAAGCATAATTCTTAGTCTCGATTTTACATAAATTCACTTTAAAAACAAAAAAATGCAAAAATACACTCACTTTTTTGTGCTCTTCTTCAACTGTCTGGCTGTCATCGACCTCTTTTTTAATTTCTGGTTTACTGAAACAAAAGAACGGTCTTACGCCACGTTTACTTTACCATTCATAAAAAATTAGCAGAACTGAGGTAACCTACAGTTTATTTTAGCTGTACTGTGGTTCTGCTTTAATTTTAGTAGCCAATTAATAAAACCCAAAATAAACATCACACCAAAAACAACACATTCTAAATAAAATACTTACGCCGACGACGCAAGATCGACATAACTGTTCAACCATTCCTTGGGGGTATTTTCATTTGGCCGGCCGAATTTATCCAGTTGACCTTTCGCAATAAGGATCTTTTTCTGGCTAGCCCTCTGTCCAAGTCCCCATTTCCTAGGATAAGTGTCTCTTTCCATTATTACTCTTTTCAGTTTTGCAACGACCCCATGATCACAAGAAGCTAAAATTAAAATACAGTCTTTGGCAAAAAATTTGCACCATATTAAAATACAGTCAATGGCAAAAAATTTGGTATGCTATTCATTGAAAATGAATATGAAAAATCACACCAATTTCCCTTTTGGATTATTACTTTTTTACTTCGTAAACGTTGAAACTTCAACTCCAAGACCAAAAAACCTTGAGTAATTTTTTGTTTGTTGGCATAACTGTCTTTAGCGCCATTTTATTTCAGTTGTTTTTAAATCGCTATTCCATTTGGTGGAATTATGAAACAATTGAATGTGAATTTAAATAAAATGGTGTTATAAACAGTTGTACCAACAAACAAAAAAACCTTTATTTTCTTATAGAGGGCAGTTATTTGACATTTCAAATTTCTAACCTAAAATTTATAAACAAAAACCAGTAAATTTTTCTTACCTATCGTAGCAGTTGTCATAAGTGCAATAGCCAAAGCTATAGCTTCTCCTTTAGTAGTAACAATTACAATTTCCTCGTTAAGTTCTATATTATCATCATACCTTAAAATACCCGGAAGCAAAACTTTAGCACCATAACACACTGCATTAACCTAAAAAAGAATTAATTACAGTCAAAATTTTCAATGTTTTGGAGCAATTTTCTGAAGGAAAACACACTTAAAATAACTTACCGAACTATCCTTCATGATAATCCTTTTATGTTTTATTAAAAGCCCTTCTAGAGGCTTTATGACTCTTCGCAAGTACGACTCATCTTTATGATTGTCATAGAGCCACTTGGCATCCATTACGTCATGTAAAGTAGATGTATCATCCATTTCACCCTGTATACCTGACCTGACGCGACGTAATTCCAACATTTGACCACCTAAAAAATACAGAGTACATTTTTCACTTTCCTGAGTGAAAAACACCAAAACTACAAGTTTCTCACTTCTCCTTTTACCACAGTATAATTAAAATAACCAGTAAACCACCTCAGCGATTATTTTGATTATACTTGGCTTACATCTTTCCATATAAACTTACCCACTCCTAGTACAAGTCCTAAATGAACACACATTGTTCGGATGTAAGATCCAGCCTCACATTTTACCCAAAAAACACCTAAATATAAAAAACTTTTTTAATATTCGCAAGAATAAAGAGCAAAAATACAAAACAAATAAAAACTTAACCAACCTAAATTACGACTTTCATCATAGTCACAGAGCAAACTATCATATACTGTCCTAACTCTAAGTTGCCTTTTTACAGCTGAAATCAATGGAGGCCTTTGAAAGAGGGCTCCTTTCAGCTTCTCCAAGCCTTGCTTTATTGTTTTGACACCTCCTTCGATGGGTGCATGTAGTTTAAAAACTGTAACATACTCTTTTCCTAAAATAAAATGCAATTTTATTAATTATTTTAAGCCAATAAGAAAAGTGTTTAAATCATGTTTTGCAAAAAATACTAAAAAACAAATAAAAAACTTACCAGCGGCTTGTTGGGACTTTACAAGCCTTGTAGCCCTTTCTATACACACTATAAGGCAACCTAAAAGATTGAAATAAAATTGTTATAACAGAAAATACTAAAAAACTTCTTTGAAAAGAAGTGGCAAAAAATATTTACCAGTAGTTTTCGGATCTAATGTTCCAGAATGTCCAGTTTTTTCAACTTGCAAAATCCGTTTGATCCAAGCAACAACTTCATGGGAACTGGGATTGCTTGGTTTATCTAAATTTATAAATCCTGACTTAATATATTCAGATAATTCTCGTTTTAAAGGACTCGAACCTGCTGCTATTGGAGTGTAATGGTTTGTACGAACATTTAGTCGATCAAAGTGCTGTAATAAATTATTAGAAATTGAGTGGATGAAATTATTAGGTTTACTGCATTATTTTGACTTACTTTGAGCAAGAGGGGCCACTGAGAAGTGTCCAATTTAGCTATCTTTTCCGAGCTCTCTAGTTGGAAGGTAGCTTCTTTTTGTATTTCTGCTATTTTATCTCCTTTAACTTTTTTCTTCTTCTTCTCTTTGATTTCTATAAAAAACGTTCCGTTAATTATGTTTTGTTTGGCTATTTTTATCTTATTATTTACCTGTATTTTCCATTTTTACGGTAACACGTGTTTTTATGAATGAACGCACGGCAAAGCACACCACAAGAGGCCGAAAGTGAGGTTATGATTAGTAAACAAGTCAAGCGCTTTTCTTTTAACAACTGTCAATTTATTAGTGAGTGTTATGCTTTTTTAAATAATGCAGTTAGAAAAAGATAGCCTTTAGTTATCGACTATCTCGGTTGATATGCTAGCTTTGTTTCAATAATACTATTAGAAAAGGACACCCAAATAACTTAGGTGGTAGTGATGTGAGAATACGTATTAAAATAACCGAACAATTCGAATAGTAACTTAATCGTATTAAACCGAATAGTTCTTTGGCATCCGGAATGCGGAATTCGGAATGTGATGTGCTTCGGTTCTATTGAAATAAATGGAAACATAGTGTCAGAATAAGAATAATTTCATCCTTGTTTCGTTTATAGTAACGCATAAGTATGTCTTGGTCTTCGGAGCGACAAGAAAACGAAGATCGATTGCTACGGACGGTGCTCGTTTCATTCGTATTAGTTCGTACTGTTTCGGGTGATGTGGGAATACGTATTGAAATAACCGAGCAATATTCGAATAGTAAATTAATACGTATTAATTTAGACACTTCTCTGGCATACGGAATGTGATAATACCGATGATTTTTTATATAACGAACGATGCCCGATGGAAACGGATGTCACGGACGCTGCGGCATCGAATACACTTGTTCGTTCACCAAGGCTGGAGATGATTATTATTCTATTATTTTAGGTGCAAGTACTTTTGATGACGCAGAGCATAAAAATATATTTTAAAGTTATAAAATAAAAATTCATATATATATATATATATATATATATATATATATATATATATATATATATATATATATATATATATATATATATATATATATATATATATATATATTTATATATATACAGGGTGATTCAAAAATCGATCACGAAACTTAAGGGGGTGATTCTACTTGACAAAATAAGGGTAGAGCTTCATATAATTTTTTTTCAAAATGTCATTCGTTTTCGAGTTACAAGCCGTCCAAGTTCAAGTTTTTATTTTTTGTTTTTTGAATTACTCGCTTACAGGAAAACCGATTTGACTAATATTTGAAAGATAGGCTAAGTCTTCTGCGCTTCATCATTTTAGTAACAATTCACATTGATTGTTTGCCGCTAGAGGGCACTTTACCTACATTGAAAATTGTTTTTTTGTCATAATTTTTTAGTGTTGACAGCTACAGTAGTTTTTGGCATAATTTCTGAAAGACTGATGCCAGGCCTTTAAAAAAGGTGCTCTTTATTTACATCGCTAAACCCAACGGTTTAGACGTAAATCACCCTTAAAAATTAAGTGGTAAATTTACTTTTCTCATTTCATTACCACCAGCTACCAGGTAAATAGCTATCAAAGTATACTAGAGCTGTCAGTTTAACATCAAATAAATTCGCTTTTTAAACTATTTAATTTATAATCTTAAAATAACTAATAATGGCTAATCAGTAAATATTCATATTATGGATTATTGCGATATACATTTAATTGATAAAAATTAATGAAACAGTACTAAACAAACTAAAAAAGATTCTCAAAATGTCCCCCATTTTCTTCCATACATTTCCTAACACTCTTCAAAAAATGTCGCCTAACTCGATGAAAAATTTCTGGTGTTTCTTTAATAATTTGGCACTTTTCGATTATCCTGAAGCGAAGATCCTCGACGTTGATTACTGGAATATCGTACACCAATTGTTTCAAATGACCCCAAAAGAAAAAATCCATAGGATTAAGGTCTGGTGACCTCGCTGCCCATGCCAATGGTCCACTTCGTCCTATCCATCGCTCAGGATACGTTGCATTCAAATACTGTCGGACACGTATACTAAAGTGGGGCGGAGCTCCGTCTTGGAGGATCCACATGTTGGCCCTTACTTCCAATGGCACATCTTCCAGATACAATGGGAGACGATTTTGGATAAAATCTAAGTATACGTCACCAGTTAATGGGCCATCAAAGAAATGAGGACCAATAAGGTAATCTCCTATTATCCCTGCCCACACATTTAGTGAAAATCTACGCTGATGTTTCGTTTCTACCACATTGTTTGGGTTCTCGTAAGCATATGTGTGGATGTTGTGTAGATTTGTTATGCCATCACGAGTGAAACCAGCTTCGTCAGTGAATAATATGACGCCAATTAATCGATTATCGTGTTCATACTTAGCTAGGATCTGATTGCACATTTCCAACCGTCTCGGCCGATCATCGTCATAAAGAGCCTGCACCTTTTTTGAATGAAACGGGTAGAGTTGTTCTTCTCTTAGTATCCTCCATGAACTAGCCTGACAGAGCCGCACTTCATTCCCAATTTTTCTAGTACTAATACCACGATTATCTTCAATAATTTCAAGCACTCTTTCTTCTTGTTGCACGTTTCTAGCAGTTCTAGGTCTTCCCCTATTTCCATTATAACATTTAAAGGAACCACATTCCGCAAGCCTCCTGTGCACACTGGAAAATGTTTGAGCATGAGGGATATTTCTTTCCGGATAACACTCCATATAATATCTTCTTGCCAACTCTGCATTACCATTTGCTTTTCCATAACAAAAATGGATATCACAATATTCGATATTTGAATATTTGTGATTAGCCATTATTAGTTATTTTAAGATTATAAATTAAATAGTTTAAAAAGCGAATTTATTTGATGTTAAACTGACAGCTCTAGTATACTTTGATAGCTATTTACCTGGTAGCTGGTGGTAATGAAATGAGAAAAGTAAATTTACCACTTAATTTTTAAGGGTGATTTACGTCTAAACCGTTGGGTTTAGCGATGTAAATAAATAGCACCTTTTTTAAAGGTCTTGCATCAGTCTTTCAGAAATTATGCCAAAAACTACTGTAGCTGTCAACACTAAAAAATTATGACAAAAAAACAATTTTCAATGTAGGTAAAGTGCCCTCTAGCGGCAAACAATCAATGTTAATTGTTACTAAAATGATGAAGCACAGAAGACTTAGCCTATCTTTCAAATATTAGTCAAATCGGTTTTCCTGTAAGCGAGTAATTCAAAAAACAAAAAATAAAAACTTGAACTTGGACGGCTTGTAACTCGAAAACGAATGACATTTTGAAAAAAAATTATATGAAGCTCTACCCTTATTTTGTCAAGTAGAATCACCCCCTTACGTTTCGTGATCGATTTTTGAATCACCCTGTATAAAAAATGTGTATGCTGTTGGCACTCCCTCTCGTTGACAACTTGTTTTTCTTGCGATCGCCCATCTCCTTCCCAAGAGCTTTGAGTACAGGAAAATAAAACCGATTCTGCCTTTTATATTAGAAATATGTATGCTGTTGGCACTCCCTTCCGTTGACAACTTGTTTTTCTTGCGATCGCCCCTCTCCTTCCCAAGAGCTTTGAGTACAGGAAAATGAAACCCATTCTGCCTTTTATATTAGAAATGTGTATGCTGTTGGCACTCCCTCCCGTTGACAACTTGTTTTTCTTGCGATCGCCAATCTCCTTCCCAAGAGCTTTGAGTACAGGAAAATAAAACCGATTCTGCCTTTTATATTAGAAATGTGTATGCTGTTGGCACCCCGCCCGTTGACAACTTGTTTTTCTTGCGATCGCCCCTCTCCTTCCCAAGAGTTTTGAGTACAGAAAAATAAAACCGATTCTGCTTTTTATATTAGAAATGTGTATGCTGTTGGCACTCCCTTCCGTTGACAACTTGTTTTTCTTGCGATAGCCCCTCTCCTTCCCAAGAGCTTTGAGTACAGGAAAATAAAACCGATTCTGCCTTTTATATTAGAAATATATAGGCTGTTGGCACTCCCTTCCGTTGACAACTTGTTTTTCTTGCGATCGCCCCTCTCCTTCCCAAGAGCTTTGAGTACAGGAAAATAAAACCGATTCTGTCTTTTATATTAGAAATGTGTATGCTGTTGGCACTCCCTCCCGTTGACAACTTGTTTTTCTTGCGATCGCCCCTCTCCTTCACAAGAGCTTTGAGTACAGGAAAATAAAAACGATTCTGCCTTTTCTATTAGAAATGTGTATGCTGTTGGCACTCCCTTCCGTTGACAACTTGTTTTTCTTGCCATCGCCCCTCTCCTTCCCAAGAGCTTTGAGTACAGGAAAATAAAACCGATTCTGCCTTTTCTATTAGAAATGTGTATGCTGTTGGCACTCCCTTGCGTTGACAACTTGTTGTTCTTGCGATCGCCCCTCTCCTTCCCAAGAGTTTTGAGTACAGAAAAATAAAACCGATTCTGCTTTTTATATTAGAAATGTGTATGCTGTTGGCACTCCCTCCCGTTGACAACTTGTTTTTCTTGCGATCGCCCCTCTCCTTCCCAGGAGCTTTGAGTACAGGAAAATAAAACCGATTCTGCCTTTTATATTAGAAATGTGTATGCTGTTGGCACTTCCTTCCGTTGACAACTTGTTTTTCTTGCGATGGCCCCTCTCCTTCCCAAGAGCTTTGAGTATAGGAAAATAAAACCGATTCTGCCTTTTATATTAGAAATGTGTATGCTGCTGGCACTCCCTCCCGTAGACAACTTGTTTTTCTTGTGATCGCCCCTCTTTTTCCAAGAGATTTGAGTACAGGAAAATAAAACCGACTCTGCCTTTTATAATAGAAATGTGTATGCTGTTGGCACTCCCTTCCGTTGACAACTTGTTTTTCTTGCGATCGCCCCTCTCCTTCCCAAGAGCTTTGAGTACAGGAAAATAAAACCGATTCTGCCTTTTATATTAGAAATGTGTATGCTGTTGGCACCCCTTTCCGTTGACAACTTATTTTTCTTGCGATCGCCCCTCTCTTTCCCAAGAGCTTTGAGTACAGGAAAATAAAACCAATTCTGCCTTTTATATTAGAAATGTGTATGCTGTTGGCACTCCCTTGCGTTGACAACTTGTTTTTCTTGCGATCGCCCCTCTCCTTCCCAAGAGCTTTGAGTACAGAAAAATAAAACCGATTCTGCCTTTTATATTAGAAATGTATATGCTGTTAGCACTCCCTTCCGTTGACAACTGGTTTTTCTTGCGATCGCCCCTCCCCTTCCCAAGAGCTTTGAGTACAGGAAAATAAAACCGATTCTGCCTTTTATAATAGAAATGTGTATGCTGTTGGCACTCCCTTCCGTTGACAACTTGTTTTTCTTGCGATCGCCCCTCAAGAGCTTTTAGTACAGGAAAATAAAACCGATTCTGCTTTTTATATTAGAAATGTGTATGCTTTTGGCACTCCCTCCCGTTGACAACTTGTTTTTCTTGTGATCGGCCCTCTCTCTTCCAAGAGCTTTGAGTACAGGAAAATAAAACCGATTCTGCCTTTTATGTTAGAAATGGGTATGCTGTTGGCACCCCTCCCGTTGACAACTTGTTTTTCTTGTGATCTCCCCTCTCTTTCCCAAGAGCTTTGAGTACAGGAAAATAAAACCGATTCTGCCTTTTATATTAGAAATGTGTATGCTGTTGGCACTCCCTTGCGTTGACAACTTGTTTTTCTTGCGATCGCCCCTCTCCTTCCTAAGAGCTTTGAGAACAGGAAAATAAAACCGATTCTGCCTTTTATATTAGAAATGTGTATGCTGTTGGCACTCCCTCCCGTAGACAACTTGTTTTTCTTCTGATCGCCCCTCTCTTTCCAAGAGCTTTAATTTAAGGAAAATAAAACCGATTCTGCTTTTTATATTAGAAATGTTTATGCTGTTGGCACACCCTCCCGTTGACAACTTGTTTTTCTTGCGATCGCCCCTCTCCTTCGCAAGAGCTTTGAGTACAGGAAAATAAAACCGATTCTGCCTTTTATATTAGAAATGTGTATGCTGTTGGCACTCCCTAGAATTGACAACTTGTTTTTCTTGCGATCGCCCCTCTCCTTCCCAAGAGCTTTGATTACAGGAAAATAAAACCGATTCTGCCTTTTATTTTAGAAATGTGTATGCTGTTGGCACTCCCTCCCGTAGACAACTTCTTTTTCTTGTGATGGCCCCTCTCTTTCCAAGAGCTTTAAATTCAGGAAAATAAAACCGATTCTGCCTTTTATATTAGAAATGTGTATGCTGTTGGCACTCCCTTCCGTTGACAACTTGTTTTTCTTGAGATGGCCCCTCTCCTTCCCAAGAGCTTTGAGTACAGGAAAATAAAACCGATTCTTCCTTTTATATTAGAAATGTGTATGCTGTTGGCACTCCCTTCCGTTGACAACTTGTTTTTCTTGCAATCGCCCCTCTGCTTCCCAAGAGCTTTGAGTATAGGAAAATAAAACCGATTCTGCCTTTTATATTAGAAATGTGTATGCTGTTGGCACTCCCTCCCGTAGACAACTTCTTTTTCTTGTGATGGCCCCTCTCTTTCCAGGAGCTTTAAATTCAGGAAAATAAAACCGATTCTGCCTTTTATATTAGAAATGTGTATGCTGTTGGCACTCCCTTCCGTTGACAACATGTTTTTCTTGCGATCGCCCCTCTCCTTCCCAAGAGCTTTGAGTACAGGAAAATAAAACCGATTCTGCTTTTTATTTTAGAAATGTGTATGCTGTTGGCACTCCCTTCCGTTGACAACTTGTTTTTCTTGCGATCGCCCCTCTCTTTCCCAAGAGCTTTGAGTACAGGAAAATAAAACCGATTCTGCGTTTTATATTAGAAATGTGTATGCTGTTGGCACTCCCTCCCGTTGACAACTTGTTTTTCTTGCGATCGCCCCTCTCCTTCCCAGGAGCTTTGAGTACAGGAAAATAAAACCGATTCTGCCTTTTCTATTAGAAATGTGCTTGCTGTTGGCACTCCCTTCCGTTGACAACTTCTTTTTCTTGCGATAGCCCCTCTCCTTCCCAAGAGCTTTTAGTACAGGAAAATAAAACCGATTCTGCCTTTTATATTAAAAATGTGAATGCTGTTGGCACACCCTCCCGTTGACAACTAGTTTTTCTCGCGATCGCCCCTCTCCTTCCCAAAAGCTTTGAATACAGGAAAATAAAACCGATTCTGCCTTTTATATTAGAAATGTGTATGCTTTTGGCACTCCCTCCCGTTGACAACTTGTTTTTCTTGTGATCGCCCCTCTCCTTTCCAAGATCTTTGAGTACAGGAAAATAAAACCGATTCTGCCTTTAATGTTAGAAATGGGTATGCTGTTGGCACTCCCTCCCGGTGACAACTTGTTTTTCTTGTGATCGTCCCTCTCTTTCCCAAGAGCTTTGAGTACAGGAAAATAAAACCGATTCTGCCTTTTATATTAGAAATGTGTATGCTGTTGGCACTCCTTTCCGTTGACAACTTGTTTTTCCTGCGATCGCCCCTCTCTTTCCCAAGAGATTTGAGTACAGGAAAATAAAACCGATTCTGCCTTTTATATTAGAAATGTGTATGCTGTTGGCACTCCTTTCCGTTGACAAATTGTTTTTCTTGCGATCGCCCCTCTCTTTCCAAGAGCTTTGAGTTCAGGAAAATAGAACCGATTCTGCTTTTTATATTAGAAATGTGTATGCTGTGGGCACTTCCTTCCGTTGACAACTTGTTTTTCTTGCGATGGCCCCTCTCCTTCCCAAGAGCTTTGAGTATAAGAAAATAAAACCGATTCTGCCTTTTATATTAGAAATGTGTATGCTGTTGGCACTCCCTTCCGTTGACAACTTGTTTTTCTTGCGATCGCCTCTCTCCTTCCCAAGAGCTTTGAGTACAGGAAAATAAAACCGATTCTTCCTTTTATATTAGAAATGTGTATGCTGTTGGCACTCCCTTCCGTTGACAACTTGTTTTTCTTGCAATCGCCCCTCTGCTTCCCAAGAGCTTTGAGTACAGGAAAATAAAACCGATTCTGCCTTTTATATTAGAAATGTGTATGCTGTTGGTACTCCCTTCCGTTGACAACTTGTTTTTCTTGCGATCGCCCCTCTCCTTCCCAAGAGCTTTGAGTACAGGAAAATAAAACCGATTCTGCCTTTTATATTAGAAATGTGTATGCTGTTGGCACTCCCTCCCGTTGAAAACTTGTTTTTCTTGCGATCGCCCCTCTCCTTCCCAAGAGCTTTGAGTACAGGAAAATAAAACCGATTCTGCATTTTATATTAGAAATGTGTATGCTGTTTTCACTCCCTCCCGTTGAAAACTTGTTTTTCTTGCGATCGCCCCTCTCCTTCCCAAGAGCTTTGAGTAGAGAAAAATAAAACCGATTCTGCCTTTTATATTAAAAATGTGTATGCTATTTTACACTCCCTTCCGTTGACAACTTGTTTTTCTTGCGATCGCCCCTCTCCTTCCCAAGAGCTTTGAGTACAGGAAAATAAAACCGATTCTGCCTTGTATATTAGAAATGTGTATGTTGCTGGCACTCCCTCCCGTTGACAACTTGTTTTTCTTGCGATCGCCCCTCTCCTTCCCAAGAGCTATGAGTACAGGAAAATAAATCCGATTCTGCCTTTTATATTAGAAATGTGTATGCTGTTGGCACTCCCTTCCGTTGACAACTTGTTTTTCTTGTGATCGCTCCTCTCCTTCCCAAAAGCTTTGAATACAGGAAAATAAAACCGGTTCTGCCTTTTATATTAGAAACGTGTATGCTTTTGGCACTCCCTCCCGTTGACAACTTGTTTTTCTCGTGATCGCCCCTCTCCTTTCCAAGAGCTTTGAGTACAGGAAAATAAAACCGATTCTGCCTTTTATGTTAGAAATGGGTATTGCTGTTGGCACTTCCTCCCGTTGACAACTTGTTTTTCTTGTGATCGCCCCTCTCTTTCCCAAGAGCTTCGAGTACAGGAAAATAAAACCGATTCTGCCTTTTATATGAGAAATGTGTATGCTGTTGGCACTCCCTCCCATTGACAACTTGTTTTTCTTGCGATCGCCCATCTCCTTCCCAAGAGCTTTGAGTACAGGAAATTAAAACCGATTCTGCCTTTTATATTAGAAATGTGTATGCTGTTGGCACTCCCTTCCGTTGACAACTTGTTTTTCTTGTGATCGCCCCTCTCCTTCCCAAGAGCTTTGAGTACAGGAAAATAAAACCCATTCTGCCTTTTATATTAGAAATGTGTATGCTGTTGGCACTCCCTTCCGTTGACAACTTGTTTTTCTTGCGATCGCCCCTCTCTTTCCCAAGAGCTTTGAGTACAGAAAAATAAAACCGATTCTGCCTTTTATATTAGAAATGTGTATGCTGTTGGCACTCCTTTCCGTTGACAACTTGTTTTTCTTGCGATCGCCCCTCTCCTTCCCAAGAGCTTTGAGTACAGGAAAATAAAACCCATTCTGCCTTTTATATTAGAAATGTGTATGCTGTTGGCACTCCCTTCCGTTGACAACTTGTTTTTCTTGCGATCGCCCCTCTCTTTCCCAAGAGCTTTGAGTACAAAAAAATAAAACCGATTCTGCCTTTTATATTAGAAATGTGTATGCTGTTGGCACTTCCTTCCGTTGACAACTTGTTTTTCTTGCGATGGCCCCTCTCCTTCCCAAGAGCTTTTAGTATAGGAAAATAAAACCGATTCTGCCTTTTATATTAGAAATGTGTATGCTGTTGGCACTCCCTTCCGTTGACAACTTGTTTTTCTTGCAATCGCCCCTCTGCTTCCCAAGAGCTTTGAGTACAGGAAAATAAAACCGATTCTGCCTTTTATATTAGAAATGTGTAAGCTGTTGGAACTCCCTTCCGTTGACAACTTGTTTTTCTTGCGATCGCCCCTCTCTTTCCCAAGAGCTTTGAGTACAGGAAAATAAAACCGATTCTGCCTTTCATATTAGAAATGTGTATGCTGTTGGCACTCCCTACCGTTGAAAACTTGTTTTTCTTGCGATCGCCCCTCTCCTTCCCAAGAGCTTTGAGTAGAGGAAAATAAAACCGATTCTGCCTTTTATATTAGAAATGTGTATGCTGTTGGCACTCCCTTCCGTTGACAACTTGTTTTTCTTGCGATCGCCCCTCTCCTTCCCAAGAGTTTTGAGTACAGGAAAATAAAACCGATTCTGCCTTTTACATTAGAAATGTGTATGCTATTGGCACTCCCTTCCGTTGACAACTTGTTTTTCTTGCGATCGCCCCTCTCCTTCCCAAGAGTTTTGAGTACAGGAAAATAAAACCGATTCTGCCTTTTATATTAGAAATGTGTATGCTCTTGGCACTCCCTTCCGTTGACAACTTGTTTTTCTTGCGATCGCCCCTCTCCTTCCCAAGAGCTTTGAGTACAGGAAAATAAAACCGATTCTTCCTTTTCTATTAGAAAAGTGTATGCTGTTGGCACTCCCTTCCGTTGACAACTTGTTTTTCTTGCGATCGCCCCTCTCCTTCCCAAGAGCTTTGAATACAGGAAAATAAAACCGATTCTGCTTTTTATATTAGAAATGTGTATGCTGTTGGCACTCCCTCCCGTTAACAACTTGTTTTCCTTGCGATCGCCCCTCTCCTTCCCAATAGCTTTGAGTACAGGAAAATAAAACCGATTCTGCCTTTTATATTAGAAACGTGTATGCTGCTGGCACTCCCTCCCGTAGACAACTTGTTTTTCTTGTGATCGCCCCTCTTTTTCCAAGAGCTTTGAGTACAGGAAAATAAAACCGATTCTGCCTTTTATATTAGAAATGTGTATTATGTTGGCACCCCCTCCCGTTGACAACTTGTTTTTCTTGCGACCGCCCCTCTCCTTCCCAAGAGCTTTGAGTACAGGAAAATAAAACCGATTCTGCCTTTTATATTAGAAATGTGTATGCTGTTGGCACTCCCTTCCGTTGACAACTTGTTTTTCTTGCGATCGCCCCTCTCTTTCCCAAGAGCTTTGAGTACAGGAAAATAAAACCAATTCTGCCTTTTATATTAGAAATGTGTATGCTGTTGGCACTCCTTTCCGTTGACAACTTGTTTTTCTTGCGATCGCCCCTCTTTTTCCCAAGAGCTTTGAGTACAGGAAAATAAAACCAATTCTGCCTTTTATATTAGAAATGTGTATGCTGTTGGCACTCCCTTGCGTTGACAACTTGTTTTTCTTGCGATCGCCCCTCTCCTTCCCAAGAGCTTTGAGTACGGGAAAATAAAACCGATTCTGCCTTTTATATTAGAAATGTGTATGCTGTTGGCACTCCCTCCCGTTGAAAACTTGTTTTTCTTGCGATCGCCCCTCTCCTTCCCAAGAGCTTTGAGTACAGGAAAATAAAACCGATTCTGCATTTTATATTAGAAATGTGTATGCTGTTGGCACTCCCTCCCGTTGAAAACTTGTTTTTCTTGCGATCGCCCCTCTCCTTCCCAAGAGCTTTGAGTAGAGAAAAATAAAACCGATTCTGCCTTTTATATTAAAAATGTGTATGCTATTTTACACTCCCTTCCGTTGACAACTTGTTTTTCTTGCGATCGCCCCTCTCCTTCCCAAGAGCTTTGAGTACAGGAAAATAAAACCGATTCTGCCTTGTATATTAGAAATGTGTATGTTGCTGGCACTCCCTCCCGTTGACAACTTGTTTTTCTTGCGATCGCCCCTCTCCTTCCCAAGAGCTATGAGTACAGGAAAATAAATCCGATTCTGCCTTTTATATTAGAAATGTGTATGCTGTTGGCACTCCCTTCCGTTGACAACTTGTTTTTCTTGTGATCGCTCCTCTCCTTCCCAAAAGCTTTGAATACAGGAAAATAAAACCGGTTCTGCCTTTTATATTAGAAACGTGTATGCTTTTGGCACTCCCTCCCGTTGACAACTTGTTTTTCTTGTGATCGCCCCTCTCCTTTCCAAGAGCTTTGAGTACAGGAAAATAAAACCGATTCTGCCTTTTATGTTAGAAATGGGTATTGCTGTTGGCACTTCCTCCCGTTGACAACTTGTTTTTCTTGTGATCGCCCCTCTCTTTCCCAAGAGCTTCGAGTACAGGAAAATAAAACCGATTCTGCCTTTTATATGAGAAATGTGTATGCTGTTGGCACTCACTCCCATTGACAACTTGTTTTTCTTGCGATCGCCCATCTCCTTCCCAAGAGCTTTGAGTACAGGAAATTAAAACCGATTCTGCCTTTTATATTAGAAATGTGTATGCTGTTGGCACTCGCTTCCGTTGAAAACTTGTTTTTCTTGCGATAGCCCCTCTCCTTCCCAAGAGCTTTGAGTATAGGAAAATAAAACCGATTCTGCCTTTTATATTAGAAATGTGTATGCTGTTGGCACTCCCTTCCGTTGACAACTTGTTTTTCTTGTGATCGCCCCTCTCCTTCCCAAGAGCTTTGAGTACAGGAAAATAAAACCCATTCTGCCTTTTATATTAGAAATGTGTATGCTGTTGGCACTCCCTTCCGTTGACAACTTGTTTTTCTTGCGATCGCCCCTCTCTTTCCCAAGAGCTTTGAGTACAGAAAAATAAAACCGATTCTGCCTTTTATATTAGAAATGTGTATGCTGTTGGCACTCCCTTCCGTTGACAACTTGTTTTTCTTGTGATCGCCCCTCTCCTTCCCAAGAGCTTTGAGTACAGGAAAATAAAACCCATTCTGCCTTTTATATTAGAAATGTGTATGCTGTTGGCACTCCTTTCCGTTGACAACTTGTTTTTCTTGCGATCGCCCCTCTCCTTCCCAAGAGCTTTGATTACAGGAAAATAAAACCCATTCTGCCTTTTATATTAGAAATGTGTATGCTGTTGGCACTCCCTTCCGTTGACAACTTGTTTTCCTTGCGATCGCCCCTCTCTTTCCCAAGAGCTTTGAGTACAAAAAAATAAAACCGATTCTGCCTTTTATATTAGAAATGTGTATGCTGTTGGCACTTCCTTCCGTTGACAACTTGTTTTTCTTGCGATGGCCCCTCTCCTTCCCAAGAGCTTTGAGTATAGGAAAATAAAACCGATTCTGCCTTTTATATTAGAAATGTGTAAGCTGTTGGAACTCCCTTCCGTTGACAACTTGTTTTTCTTGCGATCGCCCCTCTCTTTCCCAAGAGCTTTGAGTACAGGAAAATAAAACCGATTCTGCCTTTCATATTAGAAATGTGTATGCTGTTGGCACTCCCTACCGTTGAAAACTTGTTTTTCTTGCGATCGCCCCTCTCCTTCCCAAGAGCTTTGAGTAGAGGAAAATAAAACCGATTCTGCCTTTTATATTAGAAATGTGTATGCTGTTGGCACTCCCTTCCGTTGACAACTTGTTTTTCTTGCGATCGCCCCTCTCCTTCCCAAGAGTTTTGAGTACAGGAAAATAAAACCGATTCTGCCTTTTACATTAGAAATGTGTATGCTATTGGCACTCCCTTCCGTTGACAACTTGTTTTTCTTGCGATCGCCCCTCTCCTTCCCAAGAGTTTTGAGTACAGGAAAATAAAACCGATTCTGCCTTTTATATTAGAAATGTGTATGCTCTTGGCACTCCCTTCCGTTGACAACTTGTTTTTCTTGCGATCGCCCCTCTCCTTCCCAAGAGCTTTGAGTACAGGAAAATAAAACCGATTCTTCCTTTTCTATTAGAAAAGTGTATGCTGTTGGCACTCCCTTCCGTTGACAACTTGTTTTTCTTGCGATCGCCCCTCTCCTTCCCAAGAGCTTTGAATACAGGAAAATAAAACCGATTCTGCTTTTTATATTAGAAATGTGTATGCTGTTGGCACTCCCTCCCGTTAACAACTTGTTTTCCTTGCGATCGCCCCTCTCCTTCCCAATAGCTTTGAGTACAGGAAAATAAAACCGATTCTGCCTTTTATATTAGAAACGTGTATGCTGCTGGCACTCCCTCCCGTAGACAACTTGTTTTTCTTGTGATCGCCCCTCTTTTTCCAAGAGCTTTGAGTACAGGAAAATAAAACCGATTCTGCCTTTTATATTAGAAATGTGTATTATGTTGGCACCCCCTCCCGTTGACAACTTGTTTTTCTTGCGACCGCCCCTCTCCTTCCCAAGAGCTTTGAGTACAGGAAAATAAAACCGATTCTGCCTTTTATATTAGAAATGTGTATGCTGTTGGCACTCCCTTCCGTTGACAACTTGTTTTTCTTGCGATCGCCCCTCTCTTTCCCAAGAGCTTTGAGTACAGGAAAATAAAACCAATTCTGCCTTTTATATTAGAAATGTGTATGCTGTTGGCACTCCTTTCCGTTGACAACTTGTTTTTCTTGCGATCGCCCCTCTTTTTCCCAAGAGCTTTGAGTACAGGAAAATAAAACCAATTCTGCCTTTTATATTAGAAATGTGTATGCTGTTGGCACTCCCTTGCGTTGACAACTTGTTTTTCTTGCGATCGCCCCTCTCCTTCCCAAGAGCTTTGAGTACGGGAAAATAAAACCGATTCTGCCTTTTATATTAGAAATGTGTATGCTGTTGGCACTCCCTCCCGTTGAAAACTTGTTTTTCTTGCGATCGCCCCTCTCCTTCCCAAGAGCTTTGAGTACAGGAAAATAAAACCGATTCTGCATTTTATATTAGAAATGTGTATGCTGTTGGCACTCCCTCCCGTTGAAAACTTGTTTTTCTTGCGATCGCCCCTCTCCTTCCCAAGAGCTTTGAGTAGAGAAAAATAAAACCGATTCTGCCTTTTATATTAAAAATGTGTATGCTATTTTACACTCCCTTCCGTTGACAACTTGTTTTTCTTGCGATCGCCCCTCTCCTTCCCAAGAGCTTTGAGTACAGGAAAATAAAACCGATTCTGCCTTGTATATTAGAAATGTGTATGTTGCTGGCACTCCCTCCCGTTGACAACTTGTTTTTCTTGCGATCGCCCCTCTCCTTCCCAAGAGCTATGAGTACAGGAAAATAAATCCGATTCTGCCTTTTATATTAGAAATGTGTATGCTGTTGGCACTCCCTTCCGTTGACAACTTGTTTTTCTTGTGATCGCTCCTCTCCTTCCCAAAAGCTTTGAATACAGGAAAATAAAACCGGTTCTGCCTTTTATATTAGAAACGTGTATGCTTTTGGCACTCCCTCCCGTTGACAACTTGTTTTTCTTGTGATCGCCCCTCTCCTTTCCAAGAGCTTTGAGTACAGGAAAATAAAACCGATTCTGCCTTTTATGTTAGAAATGGGTATTGCTGTTGGCACTTCCTCCCGTTGACAACTTGTTTTTCTTGTGATCGCCCCTCTCTTTCCCAAGAGCTTCGAGTACAGGAAAATAAAACCGATTCTGCCTTTTATATGAGAAATGTGTATGCTGTTGGCACTCACTCCCATTGACAACTTGTTTTTCTTGCGATCGCCCATCTCCTTCCCAAGAGCTTTGAGTACAGGAAATTAAAACCGATTCTGCCTTTTATATTAGAAATGTGTATGCTGTTGGCACTCGCTTCCGTTGAAAACTTGTTTTTCTTGCGATAGCCCCTCTCCTTCCCAAGAGCTTTGAGTATAGGAAAATAAAACCGATTCTGCCTTTTATATTAGAAATGTGTATGCTGTTGGCACTCCCTTCCGTTGACAACTTGTTTTTCTTGTGATCGCCCCTCTCCTTCCCAAGAGCTTTGAGTACAGGAAAATAAAACCCATTCTGCCTTTTATATTAGAAATGTGTATGCTGTTGGCACTCCCTTCCGTTGACAACTTGTTTTTCTTGCGATCGCCCCTCTCTTTCCCAAGAGCTTTGAGTACAGAAAAATAAAACCGATTCTGCCTTTTATATTAGAAATGTGTATGCTGTTGGCACTCCCTTCCGTTGACAACTTGTTTTTCTTGTGATCGCCCCTCTCCTTCCCAAGAGCTTTGAGTACAGGAAAATAAAACCCATTCTGCCTTTTATATTAGAAATGTGTATGCTGTTGGCACTCCTTTCCGTTGACAACTTGTTTTTCTTGCGATCGCCCCTCTCCTTCCCAAGAGCTTTGATTACAGGAAAATAAAACCCATTCTGCCTTTTATATTAGAAATGTGTATGCTGTTGGCACTCCCTTCCGTTGACAACTTGTTTTCCTTGCGATCGCCCCTCTCTTTCCCAAGAGCTTTGAGTACAAAAAAATAAAACCGATTCTGCCTTTTATATTAGAAATGTGTATGCTGTTGGCACTTCCTTCCGTTGACAACTTGTTTTTCTTGCGATGGCCCCTCTCCTTCCCAAGAGCTTTGAGTATAGGAAAATAAAACCGATTCTGCCTTTTATATTAGAAATGTGTATGCTGTTGGCACTCCCTTCCGTTGACAACTTGTTTTTCTTGCAATCGCCCCTCTGCTTCCCAAGAGCTTTGAGTACAGGGAAATAAAACCGATTCTGCCTTTTATATTAGAAATGTGTAAGCTGTTGGAACTCCCTTCCGTTGACAACTTGTTTTTCTTGCGATCGCCCCTCTCTTTCCCAAGAGCTTTGAGTACAGGAAAATAAAACCGATTCTGCCTTTCATATTAGAAATGTGTATGCTGTTGGCACTCCCTACCGTTGAAAACTTGTTTTTCTTGCGATCGCCCCTTTCCTTCCCAAGAGCTTTGAGTAGAGGAAAATAAAACCTATTCTGCCTTTTATATTAGAAATGTATATGCTGTTGGCACTCCCTTCCGTTGACAACTTGTTTTTCTTGCGATCGCCCCTCTCCTTCCCAAGAGTTTTGAGTACAGGAAAATAAAACCGATTCTGCCTTTTACATTAGAAATGTGTATGCTATTGGCACTCCCTTCCGTTGACAACTTGTTTTTCTTGCGATCGCCCCTCTCCTTCCCAAGAGTTTTGAGTACAGGAAAATAAAACCGATTCTGCCTTTTATATTAGAAATGTGTATGCTCTTGGCACTCCCTTCCGTTGACAACTTGTTTTTCTTGCGATCGCCCCTCTCCTTCCCAAGAGCTTTGAGTACAGGAAAATAAAACCGATTCCTCCTTTTCTATTAGAAAAGTGTATGCTGTTGGCACTCCCTTCCGTTGACAACTTGTTTTTCTTGCGATCGCCCCTCTCCTTCCCAAGAGCTTTGAATACAGGAAAATAAAACCGATTCTGCTTTTTATATTAGAAATGTGTATGCTGTTGGCACTCCCTCCCGTTAACAACTTGTTTTCCTTGCGATCGCCCCTCTCCTTCCCAATAGCTTTGAGTACAGGAAAATAAAACCGATTCTGCCTTTTATATTAGAAACGTGTATGCTGCTGGCACTCCCTCCCGTAGACAACTTGTTTTTCTTGTGATCGCCCCTCTTTTTCCAAGAGCTTTGAGTACAGGAAAATAAAACCGATTCTGCCTTTTATATTAGAAATGTGTATTATGTTGGCACCCCCTCCCGTTGACAACTTGTTTTTCTTGCGACCGCCCCTCTCCTTCCCAAGAGCTTTGAGTACAGGAAAATAAAACCGATTCTGCCTTTTATATTAGAAATGTGTATGCTGTTGGCACTCCCTTCCGTTGACAACTTGTTTTTCTTGGGATCGCCCCTCTCTTTCCCAAGAGCTTTGAGTACAGGAAAATAAAACCAATTCTGCCTTTTATATTAGAAATGTGTATGCTGTTGGCACTCCTTTCCGTTGACAACTTGTTTTTCTTGCGATCGCCCCTCTTTTTCCCAAGAGCTTTGAGTACAGGAAAATAAAACCAATTCTGCCTTTTATATTAGAAATGTGTATGCTGTTGGCAATCCCTTGCGTTGACAACTTGTTTTTCTTGCGATCGCCCCTCTCCTTCCCAAGAGCTTTGAGTACAGAAAAATAAAACCGATTCTGCCTTTTATATTAGAAATGTATATGCTGTTAGCACTCCCTTCCGTTGACAACTCGTTTTTCTTGCGATCGCCCCTCTCCTTCCCAAGAGCTTTGAGTACAGGAAAATAAAACCGATTCTGCCTTTTATAATAGAAATGTGTATGCTGTTGGCACTCCCTTCCGTTGACAACTTGTTTTTCTTGAGATCGCCCCTCAAGAGCTTTTAGTACAGGAAAATAAAACCGATTCTGCCTTTTATATTAGAAATGTGTATGCTGTTGGCACTCCCTCCCGTTGACAACTTGTTTTTCTTGTGATCGGCCCTCTCCTTTCCAAGAGCTTTGAGTACAGGAAAATAAAACCGATTCTGCCTTTTATGTTAGAAATGGGTATGCTGTTGGCACCCCTCCCGTTGACAACTTGTTTTTCTTGTGATCGCCCCTCTCTTTCCCAAGAGCTTTGAGTACAGGAAAATAAAACCGATTCTGCCTTTTATATTAGAAATGTGTATGCTGTTGGCACTCCCTTGCGTTGACAACTTGTTTTTCTTGCGATCGCCCCTCTCCTTCCTAAGAGCTTTGAGAACAGGAAAATAAAACCGATTCTGCCTTTTATATTAGAAATGTGTATGCTGTTGGCACTCCCTCCCGTAGACAACTTGTTTTTCTTCTGATCGCCCCTCTCTTTCCAAGAGCTTTAATTTCAGGAAAATAAAACCGATTCTGCCTTTTATATTAGAAATGTTTATGCTGTTGGCACTCCCTTCCGTTGACAACTTGTTTTTCTTGCGATCGCCCCTCTCCTTCCCAAGAGCTTTGAGTACAGGAAAATAAAACCGATTCTGCCTTTTATTTTAGAAATGTGTATGCTGTTGGCACTCCCTCCCGTAGACAACTTCTTTTTCTTGTGATGGCCCCTCTCTTTCCAAGAGCTTTAAATTCAGGAAAATAAAACCGATTCTGCCTTTTATATTAGAAATGTGTATGCTGTTGGCACTCCCTTCCGTTGACAACTTGTTTTTCTTGAGATGGTCCCTCTCCTTCCCAAGAGCTTTGAGTACAGGAAAATAAAACCGATTCTTCCTTTTATATTAGAAATGTGTATGCTGTTGGCACTCCCTTCCGTTGACAACTTGTTTTTCTTGCAATCGCCCCTCTGCTTCCCGAGAGCTTTGAGTATAGGAAAATAAAACCGATTCTGCCTCTTATATTAGAAATGTGTATGCTGTTGGCACTCCCTCCCGTAGACAACTTCTTTTTCTTGTGATGGCCCCTCTCTTTCCAAGAGCTTTAAATTCAGGAAAATAAAACCGATTCTGCCTTTTATATTAGAAATGTGTATGCTGTTGGCACTCCCTTCCGTTGACAACATGTTTTTCTTGCGATCGCCCCTTTCCTTCCCAAGAGCTTTGAGTACAGGAAAATAAAACCGATTCTGCTTTTTATTTTAGAAATGTGTATGCTGTTGGCTCTCCCTTCCGTTGACAACTTGTTTTTCTTGCGATCGCCCCTCTCCTTCCCAAGAGCTTTGTGTACAGGAAAATAAAACCGATTCTGCCTTTTATATTAGAAATGTGTATGCTGTTGGCACTCCCTTCCGTTGACAACTTCTTTTTCTTGCGATAGCCCCTCTCCTTCCCAAGAGCTTTTAGTACAGGAAAATAAAACCGATTCTGCCTTTTATATTAAAAATGTGAATGCTGTTGGCACACCCTCCCGTTGACAACTAGTTTTTCTCGCGATCGCCCCTCTCCTTCCCAAAAGCTTTGAATACAGGAAAATAAAACCGATTCTGCCTTTTATATTAGAAATGTGTATGCTTTTGGCACTCCCTCCCGTTGACAACTTGTTTTTCTTGTGATCGCCCCTCTCCTTTCCAAGATCTTTGAGTACAGGAAAATAAAACCGATTCTGCCTTTAATGTTAGAAATGGGTATGCTGTTGGCACTCCCTCCCGGTGACAACTTGTTTTTCTTGTGATCGTCCCTCTCTTTCCCAAGAGCTTTGAGTACAGGAAAATAAAACCGATTCTGCCTTTTATATTAGAAATGTGTATGCTGTTGGCACTCCTTTCCGTTGACAACTTGTTTTTCCTGCGATCGCCCCTCTCTTTCCCAAGAGATTTGAGTACAGGAAAATAAAACCGATTCTGCCTTTTATATTAGAAATGTGTATGCTGTTGGCACTCCTTTCCGTTGACAAATTGTTTTTCTTGCGATCGCCCCTCTCTTTCCAAGAGCTTTGAGTTCAGGAAAATAGAACCGATTCTGCTTTTTATATTAGAAATGTGTATGCTGTGGGCACTTCCTTCCGTTGACAACTTGTTTTTCTTGCGATGGCCCCTCTCCTTCCCAAGAGCTTTGAGTATAAGAAAATAAAACCGATTCTGCCTTTTATATTAGAAATGTGTATGCTGTTGGCACTCCCTTCCGTTGACAACTTGTTTTTCTTGCGATCGCCTCTCTCCTTCCCAAGAGCTTTGAGTACAGGAAAATAAAACCGATTCTTCCTTTTATATTAGAAATGTGTATGCTGTTGGCACTCCCTTCCGTTGACAACTTGTTTTTCTTGCAATCGCCCCTCTGCTTCCCAAGAGCTTTGAGTACAGGAAAATAAAACCGATTCTGCCTTTTATATTAGAAATGTGTATGCTGTTGGTACTCCCTTCCGTTGACAACTTGTTTTTCTTGCGATCGCCCCTCTCCTTCCCAAGAGCTTTGAGTACAGGAAAATAAAACCGATTCTGCCTTTTATATTAGAAATGTGTATGCTGTTGGCACTCCCTCCCGTTGAAAACTTGTTTTTCTTGCGATCGCCCCTCTCCTTCCCAAGAGCTTTGAGTACAGGAAAATAAAACCGATTCTGCATTTTATATTAGAAATGTGTATGCTGTTTTCACTCCCTCCCGTTGAAAACTTGTTTTTCTTGCGATCGCCCCTCTCCTTCCCAAGAGCTTTGAGTAGAGAAAAATAAAACCGATTCTGCCTTTTATATTAAAAATGTGTATGCTATTTTACACTCCCTTCCGTTGACAACTTGTTTTTCTTGCGATCGCCCCTCTCCTTCCCAAGAGCTTTGAGTACAGGAAAATAAAACCGATTCTGCCTTGTATATTAGAAATGTGTATGTTGCTGGCACTCCCTCCCGTTGACAACTTGTTTTTCTTGCGATCGCCCCTCTCCTTCCCAAGAGCTATGAGTACAGGAAAATAAATCCGATTCTGCCTTTTATATTAGAAATGTGTATGCTGTTGGCACTCCCTTCCGTTGACAACTTGTTTTTCTTGTGATCGCTCCTCTCCTTCCCAAAAGCTTTGAATACAGGAAAATAAAACCGGTTCTGCCTTTTATATTAGAAACGTGTATGCTTTTGGCACTCCCTCCCGTTGACAACTTGTTTTTCTCGTGATCGCCCCTCTCCTTTCCAAGAGCTTTGAGTACAGGAAAATAAAACCGATTCTGCCTTTTATGTTAGAAATGGGTATTGCTGTTGGCACTTCCTCCCGTTGACAACTTGTTTTTCTTGTGATCGCCCCTCTCTTTCCCAAGAGCTTCGAGTACAGGAAAATAAAACCGATTCTGCCTTTTATATGAGAAATGTGTATGCTGTTGGCACTCCCTCCCATTGACAACTTGTTTTTCTTGCGATCGCCCATCTCCTTCCCAAGAGCTTTGAGTACAGGAAATTAAAACCGATTCTGCCTTTTATATTAGAAATGTGTATGCTGTTGGCACTCCCTTCCGTTGACAACTTGTTTTTCTTGTGATCGCCCCTCTCCTTCCCAAGAGCTTTGAGTACAGGAAAATAAAACCCATTCTGCCTTTTATATTAGAAATGTGTATGCTGTTGGCACTCCCTTCCGTTGACAACTTGTTTTTCTTGCGATCGCCCCTCTCTTTCCCAAGAGCTTTGAGTACAGAAAAATAAAACCGATTCTGCCTTTTATATTAGAAATGTGTATGCTGTTGGCACTCCTTTCCGTTGACAACTTGTTTTTCTTGCGATCGCCCCTCTCCTTCCCAAGAGCTTTGAGTACAGGAAAATAAAACCCATTCTGCCTTTTATATTAGAAATGTGTATGCTGTTGGCACTCCCTTCCGTTGACAACTTGTTTTTCTTGCGATCG
The DNA here is from genome assembly GCA_034092305.1 of Diaprepes abbreviatus. NCBI lineage: Eukaryota > Metazoa > Arthropoda > Insecta > Coleoptera > Curculionidae > Diaprepes > Diaprepes abbreviatus. The sequence goes on from JASJET010000247.1 coordinate 1,148,364, forward strand.
CCCCTCTCTTTCCCAAGAGCTTTGAGTACAAAAAAATAAAACCGATTCTGCCTTTTATATTAGAAATGTGTATGCTGTTGGCACTTCCTTCCGTTGACAACTTGTTTTTCTTGCGATGGCCCCTCTCCTTCCCAAGAGCTTTTAGTATAGGAAAATAAAACCGATTCTGCCTTTTATATTAGAAATGTGTATGCTGTTGGCACTCCCTTCCGTTGACAACATGTTTTTCTTGCAATCGCCCCTCTGCTTCCCAAGAGCTTTGAGTACAGGAAAATAAAACCGATTCTGCCTTTTATATTAGAAATGTGTAAGCTGTTGGAACTCCCTTCCGTTGACAACTTGTTTTTCTTGCGATCGCCCCTCTCTTTCCCAAGAGCTTTGAGTACAGGAAAATAAAACCGATTCTGCCTTTCATATTAGAAATGTGTATGCTGTTGGCACTCCCTACCGTTGAAAACTTGTTTTTCTTGCGATCGCCCCTCTCCTTCCCAAGAGCTTTGAGTAGAGGAAAATAAAACCGATTCTGCCTTTTATATTAGAAATGTGTATGCTGTTGGCACTCCCTTCCGTTGACAACTTGTTTTTCTTGCGATCGCCCCTCTCCTTCCCAAGAGTTTTGAGTACAGGAAAATAAAACCGATTCTGCCTTTTACATTAGAAATGTGTATGCTATTGGCACTCCCTTCCGTTGACAACTTGTTTTTCTTGCGATCGCCCCTCTCCTTCCCAAGAGTTTTGAGTACAGGAAAATAAAACCGATTCTGCCTTTTATATTAGAAATGTGTATGCTCTTGGCACTCCCTTCCGTTGACAACTTGTTTTTCTTGCGATCGCCCCTCTCCTTCCCAAGAGCTTTGAGTACAGGAAAATAAAACCGATTCTTCCTTTTCTATTAGAAAAGTGTATGCTGTTGGCACTCCCTTCCGTTGACAACTTGTTTTTCTTGCGATCGCCCCTCTCCTTCCCAAGAGCTTTGAATACAGGAAAATAAAACCGATTCTGCTTTTTATATTAGAAATGTGTATGCTGTTGGCACTCCCTCCCGTTAACAACTTGTTTTCCTTGCGATCGCCCCTCTCCTTCCCAATAGCTTTCAGTACAGGAAAATAAAACCGATTCTGCCTTTTATATTAGAAACGTGTATGCTGCTGGCACTCCCTCCCGTAGACAACTTGTTTTTCTTGTGATCGCCCCTCTTTTTCCAAGAGCTTTGAGTACAGGAAAATAAAACCGATTCTGCCTTTTATATTAGAAATGTGTATTATGTTGGCACCCCCTCCCGTTGACAACTTGTTTTTCTTGCGACCGCCCCTCTCCTTCCCAAGAGCTTTGAGTACAGGAAAATAAAACCGATTCTGCCTTTTATATTAGAAATGTGTATGCTGTTGGCACTCCCTTCCGTTGACAACTTGTTTTTCTTGCGATCGCCCCTCTCTTTCCCAAGAGCTTTGAGTACAGGAAAATAAAACCAATTCTGCCTTTTATATTAGAAATGTGTATGCTGTTGGCACTCCTTTCCGTTGACAACTTGTTTTTCTTGCGATCGCCCCTCTTTTTCCCAAGAGCTTTGAGTACAGGAAAATAAAACCAATTCTGCCTTTTATATTAGAAATGTGTATGCTGTTGGCACTCCCTTGCGTTGACAACTTGTTTTTCTTGCGATCGCCCCTCTCCTTCCCAAGAGCTTTGAGTACGGGAAAATAAAACCGATTCTGCCTTTTATATTAGAAATGTGTATGCTGTTGGCACTCCCTCCCGTTGAAAACTTGTTTTTCTTGCGATCGCCCCTCTCCTTCCCAAGAGCTTTGAGTACAGGAAAATAAAACCGATTCTGCATTTTATATTAGAAATGTGTATGCTGTTGGCACTCCCTCCCGTTGAAAACTTGTTTTTCTTGCGATCGCCCCTCTCCTTCCCAAGAGCTTTGAGTAGAGAAAAATAAAACCGATTCTGCCTTTTATATTAAAAATGTGTATGCTGTTGGCACTCCCTTCTGTTGACAACTTGTTTTTCTTGCGATCGCCCCTCTCCTTCCCAAGAGCTTTGAGTACAGGAAAATAAAACCAATTCTGCCTTTTATATTAAAAATGTGTATGCTGTTGGCACTCCCTTCCGTTGACAACTTGTTTTTCTTGCGATCGCCCCTCTCTTTCCCAAGAGCTTTGAGTACAGGAAAATAAAACCGATTCTGCCTTTTATATTAGAAATGTGTATACTGTTGGCACTCCTTTCCGTTGACAACTTGTTTTTCTTGCGATTGCCCCTCTCCTTCCCAAGAGCTTTGAGTTCATGAAAATAGAACCGATTCTGCCTTTTATATTAGAAATGTGTATGCTGTTGGCACTTCCTTCCGTTGACAACTTGTTTTTCTTGCGATGGCCCCTCTCCTTCCCAAGAGCTTTGAGTATAAGAAAATAAAACCGATTCTGCCTTTTATATTAGAAATGTGTATGCTGTTGGCACTCCCTTCCGTTGACAACTTGTTTTTCTTGCGATCGCCCCTCTCCTTCCCAAGAGCTTTGAATACAGGAAAATAAAACCGATTCTGCCTTTTATATTAGAAATGTGTATGCTGTTGGCACTCCCTCCCGTTGAAAACTTGTTTTTCTTGCGATCGCCCCTCTCCTTCCCAAGAGCTTTGAGTACAGGAAAATAAAACCGATTCTGCCTTTTATTTAGAAATGTGTATGCTGTTGGCACTCCCTCCCGTTGACAACTTGTTTTTCTTGCGATCGCCCCTCTCCTTCCCAAGAGCTTTGAGTACAGGAAAATAAAACCGATTCTTCCTTTTATATTACAAATGTGAATGCTGTTGGCACTCTCTTCCGTTGACAACTTGTTTTTCCTGCGATCGCCCCTCCCCTTCCCAAGAGCTTTGAGTACAGGAAAATAAAACCGATTCTGCCTTGTATATTAGAAATGTGTATGCTGCTGGCACTCCCTCCCGTTGACAACTTGTTTTTCTTGCGATCGCCCCTCTCCTTCCCAAGAGCTTTGAGTACAGGAAAATAAAACCGATTCTGCCTTTTATATTAGAAATGTGTATGCTGTCGGCACTCCTTTCCGTTGACAACTTGTTTTTCCTGCGATCGCCCCTCCCTATCCCAAGAGCTTTGAGTACAGGATAATAAAACCGATTCTGCCTTTTACATTAGAAATGTGTATGCTGTCGGCACTCCTTTCCGTTGACAACTTGTTTTTCCTGCGATCGCCCCTCCCTATCCCAAGAGCTTTGAGTACAGGAAAATAAAACCGACTATGCCTTTTATATTAGAAATGTGTATGCTGTTGGCACTCCTTTCCGTTGACAACTTGTTTTTCCTGCGATCGCCCCTGTCTTTCCCAAGAGCTTTGAGTACAGGAAAATAAAACCGATTCTGCCTTTGATATTAGAAATGTGTATGCTGTTGGCACTCCCTTCCGTTGACAACTTGTTTTTCTTGCGATCGCCCCTCTCCTTCCCAAGAGTTTTGAGTACAGGAAAATAAAATCAATCCTGCCTTTTATATTAGAAATGTGCATGCTGTTGGCACTCCCTTCCGTTGAGAACTTGTTTTTCTTGCGATCGCCCCTCTCCTTCCCAAGAGCTTTGAGTACAGGAAAATAAAACCAATTCTGCCTTTTATATTAAAAATGTGTATGCTGTTGGCACTCCCTTCCGTTGACAACTTGTTTTTCTTGCGATCGCCCCTCCCTTTCCCAAGAGCTTTGAATACAAGAAAATAAAACCGATTCTGCCTTTTATATTAGAAATGTGTATGCTGTTGGCACTCCCTTCCGTTGACAACTTGTTTTTCTTGCGATCGCCCCTCTCTTTCCCAAGAGCTTTGAGTACAGGAAAATAAAACCGATTCTGCCTTTTATATTAGAAATGTGTATACTGTTGGCACTCCTTTCCGTTGACAACTTGTTTTTCTTGCGATCGCCCCTCTCCTTCCCAAGAGCTTTGATTTCAGGAAAATAGAACCGATTCTGCCTTTTATATTAGAAATGTGTATGCTGTTGGCACTTCCTTCCGTTGACAACTTGTTTTTCTTGCGATGGCCCCTCTCCTTCCCAAGAGCTTTGAGTATAAGAAAATAAAACCGATTCTGCCTTTTATATTAGAAATGTGTATGCTGTTGGCACTCCTTTCCGTTGACAACTTGTTTTTCCTGCGATCGCCCCTGTCTTTCCCAAGAGCTTTGAGTACAGGAAAATAAAATCAATCCTGCCTTTTATATTAGAAATGTGCATGCTGTTGGCACTCCCTTCCGTTGAGAACTTGTTTTTCTTGCGATCGCCCCTCTCCTTCCCAAGAGCTTTGAGTACAGGAAAATAAAACCAATTCTGCCTTTTATATTAAAAATGTGTATGCTGTTGGCACTCCCTTCCGTTGACAACTTGTTTTTCTTGCGATCGCCCCTCCCTTTCCCAAGAGCTTTGAATACAAGAAAATAAAACCGATTCTGCCTTTTATATTAGAAATGTGTATGCTGTTGGCACTCCCTTCCGTTGACAACTTGTTTTTCTTGCGATCGCCCCTCTCTTTCCCAAGAGCTTTGAGTACAGGAAAATAAAACCGATTCTGCCTTTTATATTAGAAATGTGTATACTGTTGGCACTCCTTTCCGTTGACAACTTGTTTTTCTTGCGATCGCCCCTCTCCTTCCCAAGAGCTTTGATTTCAGGAAAATAGAACCGATTCTGCCTTTTATATTAGAAATGTGTATGCTGTTGGCACTTCCTTCCGTTGACAACTTGTTTTTCTTGCGATGGCCCCTCTCCTTCCCAAGAGCTTTGAGTATAAGAAAATAAAACCGATTCTGCCTTTTATATTAGAAATGTGTATGCTGTTGGCACTCCTTTCCGTTGACAACTTGTTTTTCCTGCGATCGCCCCTGTCTTTCCCAAGAGCTTTGAGTACAGGAAAATAAAACCGATTCTGCCTTTTATATTAGAAATGTGTATGCTGTTGGCACTCCCTCCCGTTGAAAACTTGTTTTTCTTGCGATCGCCCCTCTCCTTCCCAAGAGCTTTGGGTACAGGAAAATAAAACCGATTCTGCATTTTATATTAGAAATGTGTATGCTGTTGGCACTCCCTCCCGTTGAAAACTTGTTTTTCTTGCGATCGCCCCTCTCCTTCCCAAGAGCTTTGAGTAGAGGAAAATAAAACCGATTCTGCCTTTTATATTAAAAATGTGTATGCTATTTTACACTCCCTTCCGTTGACAACTTGTTTTTTTTGCGATCGCCCCTCTCCTTCCCAAGAGCTTTGAGAACAGAAAAATAAAGCCGATTCTGCCTTTTATATTAGAAATATGTATGCTGTTGGCACTCCCTTCCGTTGACAACTTGTTTTTCTTGCGATCGCCCCTCTCCTTCCCAAGAGTTTTGAGTACAGGAAAATAAAACCGATTCTGCCTTTTATATTACAAATGTGTATGCTGTTGGCACTCCCTTCCGTTGACAACTTGTTTTTCTTGCGATCGCCCCTCTCTTTCCCAAGAGCTTTGAATACAGGAAAATAAAACCGATTCTGCCTTTTATATTAGAAGTGTGTATGCTGTTGGCACTCCCTTCCGTTGACAACTTGTTTTTCTTGCGATCGCCCCTCTTTTTCCCAAGAGCTTTGAATACAGGAAAATAAAACCGATTTTGCCTTTTATATTAGAAATGTGTATGCTGTTGGCACTCCCTTCCGTTGACAACTTGTTTTTCTTGCGATCGCCCCTCTCTTTCCCAAGAGCTTTGAGTACAGGAAAATAAAACCGATTCTGCCTTTTATATTAGAAATGTGTATGCTGTTGGCACTCCTTTCCGTTGACAACTTGTTTTTCTTGCGATCGCCCCTCTCCTTCCCAAGAGCTTTGAGTTCAGGAAAATAGAACCGATTCTGCCTTTTATATTAGAAATGTGTATGCTGTTGGCACTTCCTTCCGTTGACAACTTGTTTTTCTTGCGATCGCCCCTCTCCTTCCCAAGAGCTTTGAGCATAGGAAAATAAAACCGATTCTGCCTTTTATATTAGAAATGTGTATGCTGTTGGCACTCCCTTCCGTTGACAACTTGTTTTTCTTGCGATCGCCCCTCTCCTTCCCAAGAGCTTTGAGTACAGGAAAATAAAACCGATTTTGCCTTTTATATTAGAAATGTGTATGCTGTTGGCACTCCCTCCCGTTGACAACTTGTTTTTCTTGCGATCGCCCCTCTCCTTCCCAAGAGCTTTGAGTACAGGAAAATAAAACCGATTCTGCCTTTTATATTACAAATGTGTATGCTGTTGGCACTCTCTTCCGTTGACAACTTGTTTTTCCTGCGATCGTCCCTCCCCTTCCCAAGAGCTTTGAGTACAGGAAAATAAAACTGATTCTGCCTTGTATATTAGAAATGTGTATACTGTTGGCACTCCCTTCCGTTGACAACTTGTTTTTCTTGCAATCGCCCCTCTGCTTCCCAAGAGCTTTAAGTATAGGAAAATAAAACCGATTCTGCCTTTTCTATTAGAAATGTGTTTGCTGTTGGCACTCCCTTCCGTTGACAACTTCTTTTTCTTGCGATAGCCCCTCTCCTTCCCAAGAGCTTTTAGTACAGGAAAATAAAACCGATTCTGCCTTTTATATTAAAAATGTGAATGCTGTTGGCACACCCTCCCGTTGACAACTAGTTTTTCTCGCGATCGCCCCTCTCCTTCCCAAAAGCTTTGAATACAGGAAAATAAAACCGATTCTGCCTTTTATATTAGAAATGTGTAAGCTTTTGGCACTCCCTCCCGTTGACAACTTGTTTTTCTTGCGATGGCCCCTCTCCTTCCCAAGAGCTTTGAGTTCAGGAAAATAGAACCGATTCTGCCTTTTATATTAGAAATGTGTATGCTGTTGGCACTCCCTTCCGTTGACAACTTGTTTTTCTTGCGATCGCCCCTCTCCTTCCCAAGAGCTTTGAGTACAGGAAAATAAAAGCGATTCTGCCTTTTATATTAGAAATGTGTATACTGTTGGCACTCCTTTCCGTTGACAACTTGTTTTTCTAGCGATCGCCCCTCTCCTTCCCAAGAGCTTTGAGTTCAGGAAAATAGAACCGATTCTGCCTTTTATATTAGAAATGTGTATGCTGGGGCGTAAGGGGCGAAAGCATAATTACAAGTCTAGCCCAAATGCCAACCTCACCTGCACGTGTGATGACTTCGGCCATCCTGGTGCGCCCTGCTAGATAACGAACGAGGCTCTGGCTACCGAATGACTGCCGGAATAAGCAGTCCCCACTTACTGGCCAACGGCTCTTGGCGGATGAACTGGTAAGTGATAAGGGCACCTTTTTGTCCTGGGGTAAAGAAATTTACTCCAAAGGCGGAGGAACTACTACCAAGGTAGTCAACGGCATAGAGATGTAGAAGGCAATGGAAAACCACTACATTAAAGGTTCATCGAACATTCCTAGATAAGATAATATGGCAAGCTTAACTACAAAGGCCCCTAGTCCGTGGCAGACCTTAAATGGTCAAGGGGTGCTAAGAATCCCCGCGAAGAATGCTAGGAACCACCCGGAAGTGGAAACATACAAGGATAAAAAACGCTTAAAGAATAGAAATGCTGCACTGAAGATTGGAACATGGAATGCTAGATCGCTATACGCAGCGGGAAAAACACACAATATAATCGCCGAAATGAAAAGAATGGGAGTCAATGTCTTGGGAGTTAGCGAGGTCAGGTGGCCCGGAGCAGGACAAATTAACATAGAAGAACATACAATGTACTATAGTGGTAATGACGAAACACATTACAACGGAGTAGCAATAATAATAGATAATGAAAACAGTAAAGCTGTTAAATCTTTTGTTCCGCTATCAGATAGAGTAGCTCTCTTACAATTAAAGGCCAGCCCTAAGGATATTAACATTATACAGGTGTACGCCCCCACCTCGGAAAGCCATGAGGATGAGATCCAGAAATTCTACATGGAAGTCAAACAGATGCTAAAGATAACAAAAAAGAACGAAATTAACATTATCATGGGTGACCTGAATGCCAAGGTAGGAGAGGGTAGAGTAGGAAGCATAGTTGGAGATTGGGGTCTTGGTGAGAGAAATGAACGAGGCGATCTCTTGGTAGAATTCTGCCAGGAAGAGAATTTTACGGTGGCAAGCACTTGGTTTAAGCTACCTAAGAGGAGATTGTACACCTGGAAATCACCGGGAGACACAGAAATTAATACAATTAGAAATCAAATCGACTACATACTGGTTGATAAACGCTATCGGAATGGATTGAAAGGGGTAAAAACTTATCCTGGAGCTGACATCGGATCCGATCACAATCCCGTCATAGGAACAGTGCACATAAAATTGAAGAAAGTCAAACATCATAAACAACAAAGACCTGATTTTGAGAAAATAAAGGACCTAGAATTCTGCAGTGAAATATCAGAACAGCTAAATAACACAATCAAACAAACAGCATTACAACAGGGACAACCGATCGAAAAAACATGGCATTTTCTACAACACACAATCGAACAAGTACAAACCGAGAAACTTAAAAAGGAGCCAACAACAGGAAGGAAACCATGGATGAACGATCAAATCCTTGATTTAATGGAAACTCGAAGGAAATACAAGAACATAAATGTTGAAAAGTATAAAGAAACCCAAAGGACAATCCAGAAATCGATTAGACACGCGAAGGAGAAATGGATGAATGAACAATGCCAAGAATTGGAAGAAATGCAGGAAAAACACGACCAGTTCAATATATATAAGAAAGTTAAAACAATCATCGGAACTGGAAAGAGTGCTATGCAAACCAATTTCCTGCAAACGGAAGACAATAAAATAATCACAGACCAAGAAGAAATCAAAGAGGGATGGGTGAGATACATACGTGAAGTGTTTGACGAAGAAAGGGGGGAAATCCAAATAGAACATAGCAACGAACCAATATTAAATATCTTAACATCAGAAGTAAATGCGGCTATAAAATCAGCTAAGAGTGGGAAATCTGTAGGACCAGATAATGTGTATATAGAAATGTTAAAATTACTAGACCAGGAAAACATTCAACTACTTACCAACTACATCAACAGAATCTACAGAACGGGAACTCTTCCCCCTGAATGGCTAGAATCAGTATTTATATCGATCCCTAAGAAAAAGGCAGCAAGGAAATGCTCAGATTTCAGACTAATCAGCCTAATGAGTCATACACTCAAGATGTTGTTAAAAATCATACACCGACGTATCTTTCTGAAATGTGAACAAAACATAAGCCCCGAACAGTTCGGATTCAGATCAGGGCTGGGAACCAGAGAGGCACTTTTTGGGTTGACCGTGTTACTTGAAAAATGTAGAGATCAATCAAAGGATCTATATCTTTGTTTCATAGATTATGAAAAAGCTTTCGTTCGCATAAAACACCCAACATTAATACACTTGCTGCAGACTCAGGGCTTAGACTACGAAGATGTTAGGCTGATAAAGAATTTATATTGGATGCAAACAGGCTGTGTACGATTTGGCGATGCTACAACACCAAACACACCAATAGAGCGGGGAGTACGACAGGGTTGTGTCCTCTCACCTCTTCTGTTCAATGTATACTCCGAGTATATATTCCAACAAGCATTGGAGAATGTTAACATCGGCATTAGGGTGAACGGGAATATATTGAACAACATAAAATATGCTGACGACACCGTCATCTTTGCAGATACATCAGAAGGATTGCAAGAGCTGCTGGATAGAGTAGTGAACACAGGAGATCAGCACGGCCTGAAAATAAATACAACAAAGACAAAAGTGATGGTCATCAGCAAAAATCAAAACTTACGAGTTAACGTTCAAATATACGATACACCGATCCAGGAAGTTAAAAAATTTAAATACCTCGGGTCTTGGATAACCCAAAACTTGGATACAGAAGTCGAAATTCGAGCAAGAATCGAAAATGCAAGAGCTGCTTTTATAAGAATGAAGAAACTACTAACAAATACTACCCTGTCACTTGATACTCGATACCGTTTTGTGAAAACATATATATACTCTATTCTTTTATATGGAGCGGAATCTTGGACAATGGGAAAAAGAATAATGCAACGAGTGGAGGCATTCGAGATGTGGGTCTTTCGTAGAATGTTGAAGATCCCATGGACAAGACGAATGACGAACGAGAATGTCATTAGAATGATGGGGACACATAAAGAACTCTTGCAGCAAGTGAAACGACGGAAAACGGGTTATCTGGGACATATATACAGAGGAACAAAGTACCAATTTCTGCGACTTCTCATGGAAGGAAAAATAGAGGGCCGAAGAGGTCCTGGAAGACGAAAATGTTCATGGCTGAAGAACGTACGAGAGTGGACGGGATTGGACACACACACCTTACTGAGAGCAGCAATAGATAGAGAAGAGTTTGCCAACATTGTCGCCACCTTCAGTAATGAAGAGGGCACCTAAAGAAGAAGTATGCTGTTGGCACTTCCTTCCGTTGACAACTTGTTTTTCTTGCGATGGCCCTTCTCCTTCCCAAGAGCTTTGAGTATAAGAAAATAAAACCGATTCTGCCTTTTATATTAGAAATGTGTATGCTGTTGGCACTCCCTCCCGTTGAAAACTTGTTTTTCTTGCGATCGCCCCTCTCCTTCCCAAGAGCTTTGAGTACAGGAAAATAAAACCGATTCTGCATTTTATATTAGAAATGTGTATGCTGTTGGCACTCCCTCCCGTTGAAAACTTGTTTTTCTTGCGATCGCCCCTCTCCTTCCCAAGAGCTTTGAGTAGAGGAAAATAAAACCGATTCTGCCTTTTATATTACAAATGTGTATGCTGTTGGCACTCCCTCCCGTTGAAAACTTGTTTTTCTTGCGATCGCCCCTCTCCTTCCCAAGAGCTTTGAGTACAGAAAAATAAAGCCGATTCTGCCTTTTATATTAGAAATGTGTATGCTGTTGGCACTCCCTTCCGTTGACAACTTGTTTTTCTTGAGATCGCCCCTCTCCTTCCCAAGAGTTTGAGTACAGGAAAATAAAACCGATTCTGCCTTTTATATTACAAATGTGTATGCTGTTGGCACTCCCTTCCGTTGACAACTTGTTTTTCTTGCGATCGCCCCTCTCTTTCCCAAGAGCATTGAATACAGGAAAATAAAACCGATTCTGCCTTTTATATTAGAAGTGTGTATGCTGTTGGCACTCCCTTCCGTTGACAACTTGTTTTTCTTGCGATCGCCCCTCTTTTTCCCAAGAGCTTTGAATATAGGAAAATAAAACCGATTTTGCCTTTTATATTAGAAATGTGTATGCCTTTGGCACTCCCTTCCGTTGACAACTTGTTTTTCTTGCGATCGCCCCTCTCTTTCCCAAGAGCTTTGAGTACAGGAAAATAAAACCGATTCTGCCTTTTATATTAGAAATGTGTATGCTGTTGGCACTCCCTTCCGTTGACAACTTGTTTTTCTTGCGATCGCCCCTCTTTTTCCCAAGAGCTTTGAATACAGGAAAATAAAACCGATTTTGCCTTTTATATTAGAAATGTGTATGCCTTTGGCACTCCCTTCCGTTGACAACTTGTTTTTCTTGCGATCGCCCCTCTCTTTCCCAAGAGCTTTGAGTACAGGAAAATAAAACCGATTCTGCCTTTTATATTAGAAATGTGTATGCTGTTGGCACTCCTTTCCGTTGACAACTTGTTTTTCTTGCGATCGCCCCTCTCCTTCCCAAGAGCTTTGAGTTCAGGAAAATAGAACCGATTCTGCCTTTTATATTAGAAATGTGTATGCTGTTGGCACTTCCTTCCGTTGACAACTTGTTTTTCTTGCGATCGCCCCTCTCCTTCCCAAGAGCTTTGAGTTCAGGAAAATAAAACCGATTCTGCCTTTTATATTAGAAATGTGTATGCTGTTGGCACTCCCTTCCGTTGACAACTTGTTTTTCTTGCGATCGCCCCTCTCCTTCCCAAGAGCTTTGAGTACAGGAAAATAAAACCGATTCTGCCTTTTATATTAGAAATGTGTATGCTGTTGGCACTCCCTCCCGTTGACAACTTGTTTTTCTTGCGATCGCCCCTCTCCTTCCCAAGAGCTTTGAGTACAGGAAAATAAAACCGATTCTGCCTTTTATATTAGAAATGTGTATGCTGTTGGCACTCCCTTCCGTTGACAACTTGTTTTTCTTGCGATCGCCCCTCTCCTTCCCAAGAGCTTTGAGTACAGGAAAATAAAACCGATTCTGCCTTTTATGTTAGAAATGGGTATGCTGTTGGCACTCCCTCCCGTTGACAACTTGTTTTTCTTGTGATCGTCCCTCTCTTTCCCAAGAGCTTTGATTACAGGAAAATAAAACCGATTCTGCCTTTTATATTAGAAATGTGTATGCTGTTGGCACTCCCTTGCGTTGACAACTTGTTTTTCTTGCGATCGCAAATCTCCTTCCCAAGAGCTTTGAGTACAGGAAAATAAAACCGACTATGCCTTTTATATTAGAAATGTGTATGCTGTTGGCACTCCTTTCCGTTGACAACTTGTTTTTCTTGCGATCGCCCCTCTCCTTCCCAAGAGCTTTTAGTTCAGGAAAATAGAACCGATTCTGCCTTTTATATTAGAAATGTGTATGCTGTTGGCACCTCCTTCCGTTGACAACTTGTTTTTCTTGCGATGGCCCCTCTCCTTCCCAAGAGCTTTGAGTTCAGGAAAATAGAACCGATTCTGCCTTTTATATTAGAAATGTGTATGCTGTTGGCACTCCCTTCCGTTGACAACTTGTTTTTCTTGCGATCGCCCCTCTCCTTCCCAAGAGCTTTGAGTACAGGAAAATAAAACCGATTCTGCCTTTTATATTAGAAATGTGTATGCTGTTGGCACTTCCTTCCGTTGACAACTTGTTTTTCTTGCGATGGCCCCTCTCCTTCCCAAGAGCTTTGAGTTCAGGAAAATAGAACCGATTCTGCCTTTTATATTAGAAATGTGTATGCTGTTGGCACTTCCTTCCGTTGACAACTTGTTTTTCTTGCGATGGCCCCTCTCCTTCCCAAGAGCTTTGAGTACAGGAAAATAAAACCGATTCTGCCTTTTATATTAGAAATGTGTATGCTGTTGGCACTCCCTTACGTTGACAACTTGTTTTTCTTGCGATCGCCCCTCTCCTTCCCAAGAGCTTTGAGTACAGGAAAATAAAACCGATTCTGCCTTTTATATTAGAAATGTGTATGCTGTTGGCACTCCCTCCCTTTGAAAACTTGTTTTTCTTGCGATCGCCCCTCTCCTTCCCAAGAGCTTTGAGTACAGGAAAATAAAACCGATTCTGCATTTTATATTAGAAATGTGTATGCTGTTGGCACTCCCTCCCGTTGAAAACTTGTTTTTCTTGCGATCGCCCCTCTCCTTCCCAAGAGCTTTGAGTACAGGAAAATAAAACCGATTCTGCCTTTTATATTACAAATGTGTATGCTGTTGGCACTCCCTCCCGTTGAAAACATGTTTTTCTTGCGATCGCCCCTCTCCTTCCCAAGAGCTTTGAGTACAGAAAAATAAAGCCGATTCTGCCTTTTATATTAGAAATATGTATGCTGTTGGCACTCCCTTCCGTTGACAACTTGTTTTTCTTGCGATCGCCCCTCTCCTTCCCAAGAGCTTTGAGTACAGGAAAATAAAACCGATTCTGCCTTTTATATTACAAATGTGTATGCTGTTGGCACTCCCTTCCGTTGACAACTTGTTTTTCTTGCGATCGCCCCTCTCTTTCCCAAGAGCTTTGAATACAGGAAAATAAAACCGATTCTGCCTTTTATATTAGAAGTGTGTATGCTGTTGGCACTCCCTTCCGTTGACAACTTGTTTTTCTTGCGATCGCCCCTCTTTTTCCCAAGAGCTTTGAATACAGGAAAATTAAACCGATTTTGCCTTTTATATTAGAAATGTGTATGCCTTTGGCACTCCCTTCCGTTGACAACTTGTTTTTCTTGCGATCGCCCCTCCCCTTCCCAAGAGCTTTGAGTACAGGAAAATAAAACCGATTCTGCCTTTTATATTAAAAATGTGAATGCTGTTGGCACTCCTTTCCGTTGACAACTTGTTTTTCTTGCGATCGCCCCTCTCCTTCCCAAGAGCTTTGAGTTCAGGAAAATAGAACCGATTCTGCCTTTTATACTAGAAATGTGTATGCTGTTGGCACTCCTTTCCGTTGACAACTTGTTTTTCTTGCGATCGCCCCTCTCCTTCCCAAGAGCTTTGAATACAGAAAAATAAAACCGATTTTGCCTTTTATATTAGAAATGTGTATGCCTTTGGCACTCCCTTCCGTTGACAACTTGTTTTTCTTGCGATCGCCCCTCCCCTTCCCAAGAGCTTTGAGTACAGGAAAATAAAACCAATTCTGCCTTTTATATTAAAAATGTATATGCTGTTGGCACTCCTTTCCGTTGACAACTTGTTTTTCCTGCGATCGCCCCTGTCTTTCCCAAGAGCTTTGAGTACAGGAAAATAAAACCGATTCTGCCTTTTATATTAGAAATGTGTATGCTGTTGGCACTCCTTTCCGTTGACAACTTGTTTTTCTTGCGATCGCCCCTCTCCTTCCCAAGAGCTTTGAGTTCAGGAAAATAGAACCGATTCTGCCTTTTATATTAGAGATGTGTATGCTGTTGGCACTTCCTTCCGTTGACAACTTGTTTTTCTTGCGATCGCCCCTCTCCTTCCCAAGAGCTTTGAGTTCAGGAAAATAAAACCGATTCTGCCTTTTATATTAGAAATGTGTATGCTGTTGGCACTCTCTTCCGTTGACAACTTGTTTTTCTTGCGATCGCCCCTCTCCTTCCCAAGAGCTTTGAGTACAAGAAAATAAAACCGATTCTGCCTTTTATATTAGAAATGTGTATGCTGTTGGCACTCCCTCCCGTTGACAACTTGTTTTTCTTGCGATCGCCCCTCTCCTTCCCAAGAGCTTTGAGTACAGGAAAATAAAACCGATTCTGCCTTTTATATTAAAAATGTGAATGCTGTTGGCACACCCTCCCGTTGACAACTAGTTTTTCTCGCGATCGCCCCTCTCCTTCCCAAAAGCTTTGAATACAGGAAAATAAAACCGATTCTGCCTTTTATATTAGAAATGTGTATGCTTTTGGCACTCCCTCCCGTTGACAACTTGTTTTTCTTGTGATCGCCCCTCTCCTTTCCAAGATCTTTGAGTACAGGAAAATAAAACCGATTCTGCCTTTTATGTTATAAATGGGTATGCTGTTGGCACTCCCTCCCGTTGACAACTTGTTTTTCTTGTGATCGTCCCTCTCTTTCCCAAGAGCTTTGAGTACAGGAAAATAAAACCGATTCTGCCTTTTATATTAGAAATGTGTATGCTGTTGGCACTCCCTTGCGTTGACAACTTGTTTTTCTTGCGATCGCAAATCTCCTTCCCAAGAGCTCTGAGTACAGGAAAATAAAACCGACTATGCCTTTTATATTAGAAATGTGTATGCTGTTGGCACTCCTTTCCGTTGACAACTTGTTTTTCCTGCGATCGCCCCTGTCTTTCCCAAGAGCTTTGAGTACAGGAAAATAAAACCGATTCTGCCTTTTATATTAGAAATGTGTATGCTGTTGGCACTCCCTTCCGTAGACAACTTGTTTTTCTTGCGATCGCCCCTCTCCTTCCCAAGAGCTTTGAGTACAGGAAAATAAAACCGATTCTGCCTTTTATATTAGAAATGTGTATACTGTTGGCACTCCTTTCCGTTGACAACTTGTTTTTCTAGCGATCGCCCCTCTCTTTCCCAAGAGCTTTGAGTTCAGGAAAATAGAACCGATTCTGCCTTTTATTTTAGAAATGTGTATGCTGTTGGCACTTCCTTCCGTTGACAACTTGTTTTTCTTGCGATGGCCCCTCTTCTTCCCAAGAGCTTTGAATACAGGAAAATAAAACCGATTCTGCCTTTTATATTAGAAATGTGTATGCTTTTGGCACTCCCTCCCGTTGACAACTTGTTTTTCTTGTGATCGCCCCTCTCCTTTCCAAGATCTTTGAGTACAGGAAAATAAAACCGATTCTGCCTTTTATGTTATAAATGGGTATGCTGTTGGCACTCCCTCCCGTTGACAACTTGTTTTTCTTGTGATCGTCCCTCTCTTTCCCAAGAGCTTTGAGTACAGGAAAATAAAACCGATTCTGCCTTTTATATTAGAAATGTGTATGCTGTTGGCACTCCCTTGCGTTGACAACTTGTTTTTCTTGCGATCGCAAATCTCCTTCCCAAGAGCTCTGAGTACAGGAAAATAAAACCGACTATGCCTTTTATATTAGAAATGTGTATGCTGCTGGCACTCCTTTCCGTTGACAACTTGTTTTTCCTGCGATCGCCCCTGTCTTTCCCAAGAGCTTTGAGTACAGGAAAATAAAACCGATTCTGCCTTTTATATTAGAAATGTGTATGCTGTTGGCACTCCCTTCCGTAGACAACTTGTTTTTCTTGCGATCGCCCCTCTCCTTCCCAAGAGCTTTGAGTACAGGAAAATAAAACCAATTCTGCCTTTTATATTAGAAATGTGTATGCTGTTGGCACTCCCTTCCGTTGACAACTTGTTTTTCTTGCGATCGCCCCTCTCCTTCCCAAGAGCTTTGAGTACAGGAAAATAAAACCATTTCTGCCTTTTATATTAAAAATGTGTATGCTGTTGTCACTCCCTTCTGTTGACAACTTGTTTTTCTTGCGATCGCCCCTCTCTTTCCCAAGAGCTTTGAATACAAGAAAATAAAACCGATTCTGCCTTTTATATTAGAAATGTGTATGCTGTTGGCACTCCCTTCCGTTGACAACTTGTTTTTCTTGCGATCGCCCCTCTCTTTCATAAGAGCTTTGAGTACAGGAAAATAAAACCGATTCTGCCTTTTATATTAGAAATGTGTATACTGTTGGCACTCCTTTCCGTTGACAACTTGTTTTTCTAGCGATCGCCCCTCTCCTTCCCAAGAGCTTTGAGTTCAGGAAAATAGAACCGATTCTGCCTTTTATTTTAGAAATGTGTATGCTGTTGGCACTTCCTTCCGTTGACAACTTGTTTTTCTTGCGATGGCCCCTCTCCTTCCCAAGAGCTTTGAGTATAAGAAAATAAAACCGATTCTGCCTTTTATATTAGAAATGTGTATGCTGTTGACACTCCCTCCCGTTGAAAACTTGTTTTTCTTGCGATCGCCCCTCTCCTTCCCAAGAGCTTTGAGTACAGGAAAATAAAACCGATTCTGCATTTTATATTAGAAATGTGTATGCTGTTGGCACTCCCTCCCGTTGAAAACTTGTTTTTCTTGCGATCGCCACCCTCCTTCCCAAGAGCTTTGAGTAGAGGAAAATAAAACCGATTCTGCCTTTTATATTACAAATGTGTATGCTGTTGGCA
Organism: Diaprepes abbreviatus; assembly: GCA_034092305.1. NCBI lineage: Eukaryota > Metazoa > Arthropoda > Insecta > Coleoptera > Curculionidae > Diaprepes > Diaprepes abbreviatus. The sequence continues at coordinate 1,165,720 of JASJET010000247.1, forward strand.
CTCCCTCCCGTTGAAAACTTGTTTTTCTTGCGATCGCCCCTCTCCTTCCCAAGAGCTTTGAGTACAGAAAAATAAAGCCGATTCTGCCTTTTATATTAGAAATGTGTATGCTGTTGGCACTCCCTTCCGTTGACTACTTGTTTTTCTTGCGATCGCCCCTCTCCTTCCCAAGAGCTTTGAGTACAGGAAAATAAAACCGATTCTGCCTTTTATATTAGAAGTGTGTATGCTGTTGGCACTCCCTTCCGTTGACAACTTGTTTTTCTTGCGATCGACCCTCTCCTTCCCAAGAGCTTTGAGTACAGGAAAATAAAACCGATTCTGCCTTTTATATTAGAAATGTGTATGCTGTTGGCACTCCCTCCCGTTGAAAACTTGTTTTTCTTGCGATCGACCCTCTCCTTCCCAAGAGCTTTGAGTAGAGGAAAATAAAACCGATTCTGCATTTTATATTACAAATGTGTATGCTGTTGGCACTCCCTCCCGTTGAAAACTTGTTTTTCTTGCGATCGCCCCTCTCCTTCCCAAGAGCTTTGAGTAGAGGAAAATAAAACCGATTCTGCCTTTTATATTACAAATGTGTATGCTGTTGGCACTCCCTCCCGTTGAAAACTTGTTTTTCTTGCGATCGCCCCTCTCCTTCCCAAGAGCTTTGAGTAGAGGAAAATAGAGCCGATTCTGCCTTTTATATTAGAAATGTGTATGCTGTTGGCACTCCCTTCCGTTGACAACTTGTTTTTCTTGCGATCGCCCCTCTCCTTCCCAAGAGCTTTGAGTACAGGAAAATAAAACCGATTCTGCATTTTATATTAGAAATGTGTATGCTGTTGGCACTCCCTCCCGTTGAAAACTTGTTTTTCTTGCGATCGCCCCTCTCCTTCCCAAGAGCTTTGAGTAGAGGAAAATAAAACCGATTCTGCCTTTTATATTAGAAATGTGTAGGCTGTTGGAACTCCCTTCCGTTGACAACTTGTTTTTCTTGCGATCGCCCCTCTCTTTCCCAAGAGCTTTGAGTACAGGAAAATAAAACCGATTCTGCCTTTCATATTAGAAATGTGTATGCTGTTGGCACTCCCTACCGTTGAAAACTTGTTTTTCTTGCGATCGCCCCTCTCCTTCCCAAGAGCTTTGAGTAGAGGAAAATAAAACCGATTCTGCCTTTTATATTAGAAATGTGTATGCTGTTGGCACTCCCTTCCGTTGACAACTTGTTTTTCTTGCGATCGCCCCTCTCCTTCCCAAGAGTTTTGAGTACAGGAAAATAAAACCGATTCTGCCTTTTACATTAGAAATGTGTATGCTATTGGCACTCCCTTCCGTTGACAACTTGTTTTTCTTGCGATCGCCCCTCTCCTTCCCAAGAGTTTTGAGTACAGGAAAATAAAACCGATTCTGCCTTTTATATTAGAAATGTGTATGCTGTTGGCACTCCCTTCCGTTGACAACTTGTTTTTCTTGCGATCGCCCCTCTCCTTCCCAAGAGCTTTGAGTACAGGAAAATAAAACCGATTCTGCCTTTTCTATTAGAAAAGTGTATGCTGTTGGCACTCCCTTCCGTTGACAACTTGTTTTTCTTGCGATCGCCCCTCTCCTTCCCAAGAGCTTTGAATACAGGAAAATAAAACCGATTCTGCTTTTTATATTAGAAATGTGTATGCTGTTGGCACTCCCTCCCGTTAACAACTTGTTTTCCTTGCGATCGCCCCTCTCCTTCCCAATAGCTTTGAGTACAGGAAAATAAAACCGATTCTGCCTTTTATATTAGAAACGTGTATGCTGCTGGCACTCCCTCCCGTAGACAACTTGTTTTTCTTGTGATCGCCCCTCTTTTTCCAAGAGCTTTGAGTACAGGAAAATAAAACCGATTCTGCCTTTTATATTAGAAATGTGTAAGCTTTTGGCACTCCCTCCCGTTGACAACTTGTTTTTCTTGTGATCGCCCTTCTCCTTTCCAAGATCTTTGAGTACAGGAAAATAAAACCGATTCTGCCTTTTATGTTAGAAATGGGTATGCTGTTGGCACTCCCTCCCGTTGACAACTTGTTTTTCTTGTGATCGTCCCTCTCTTTCCCAAGAGCTTTGATTACAGGAAAATAAAACCGATTCTGCCTTTTATATTAGAAATGTGTATGCTGTTGGCAGTCCCTTGCGTTGACAACTTGTTTTTCTTGCGATCGCAAATCTCCTTCCCAAGAGCTTTGAGTACAGGAAAATAAAACCGACTATGCCTTTTATATTAGAAATGTGTATGCTGTTGGCACTCCCTCCCGTTGAAAACTTGTTTTTCTTGCGATCGCCCCTCTCCTTCCCAAGAGCTTTGAGTAGAGGAAAATAAAGCCGATTCTGCCTTTTATATTAGAAATGTGTATGCTGTTGGCACTCCCTTCCGTTGACAACTTGTTTTTCTTGCGATCGCCCCTCTCCTTCCCAAGAGCTTTGAGTACAGGAAAATAAAACCGATTCTGCATTTTATATTAGAAATGTGTATGCTGTTGGCACTCCCTCCCGTTGAAAACTTGTTTTTCTTGCGATCGCCCCTCTCCTTCCCAAGAGCTTTGAGTAGAGGAAAATAAAACCGATTCTGCCTTTTATATTAGAAATGTGTAAGCTGTTGGAACTCCCTTCCGTTGACAACTTGTTTTTCTTGCGATCGCCCCTCTCTTTCCCAAGAGCTTTGAGTACAGGAAAATAAAACCGATTCTGCCTTTCATATTAGAAATGTGTATGCTGTTGGCACTCCCTACCGTTGAAAACTTGTTTTTCTTGCGATCGCCCCTCTCCTTCCCAAGAGCTTTGAGTAGAGGAAAATAAAACCGATTCTGCCTTTTATATTAGAAATGTGTATGCTGTTGGCACTCCCTTCCGTTGACAACTTGTTTTTCTTGCGATCGCCCCTCTCCTTCCCAAGAGTTTTGAGTACAGGAAAATAAAACCGATTCTGCCTTTTATATTACAAATGTGTATGCTGTTGGCACTCCCTTCCGTTGACAACTTGTTTTTCTTGCGATCGCCCCTCTCCTTCCCAAGAGCTTTGAATACAGGAAAATAAAACCGATTCTGCTTTTTATATTAGAAATGTGTATGCTGTTGGCACTCCCTCCCGTTAACAACTTGTTTTCCTTGCGATCGCCCCTCTCCTTCCCAATAGCTTTGAGTACAGGAAAATAAAACCGATTCTGCCTTTTATATTAGAAACGTGTATGCTGCTGGCACTCCCTCCCGTAGACAACTTGTTTTTCTTGTGATCGCCCCTCTTTTTCCAAGAGCTTTGAGTACAGGAAAATAAAACCGATTCTGCCTTTTATATTAGAAATGTGTAAGCTTTTGGCACTCCCTCCCGTTGACAACTTGTTTTTCTTGTGATCGCCCCTCTCCTTTCCAAGATCTTTGAGTACAGGAAAATAAAACCGATTCTGCCTTTTATGTTAGAAATGGGTATGCTGTTGGCACTCCCTCCCGTTGACAACTTGTTTTTCTTGTGATCGTCCCTCTCTTTCCCAAGAGCTTTGATTACAGGAAAATAAAACCGATTCTGCCTTTTATATTAGAAATGTGTATGCTGTTGGCACTCCCTTGCGTTGACAACTTGTTTTTCTTGCGATCGCAAATCTCCTTCCCAAGAGCTTTGAGTACAGGAAAATAAAACCGACTATGCCTTTTATATTAGAAATGTGTATGCTGTTGGCACTCCTTTCCGTTGACAACTTGTTTTTCTTGCGATCGCCCCTCTCCTTCCCAAGAGCTTTTAGTTCAGGAAAATAGAACCGATTCTGCCTTTTATATTAGAAATGTGTATGCTGTTGGCACTTCCTTCCGTTGACAACTTGTTTTTCTTGCGATGGCCCCTCTCCTTCCCAAGAGCTTTGAGTTCAGGAAAATAGAACCGATTCTGCCTTTTATATTAGAAATGTGTATGCTGTTGGCACTCCCTTCCGTTGACAACTTGTTTTTCTTGCGATCGCCCCTCTCCTTCCCAAGAGCTTTGAGTACAGGAAAATAAAACCGATTCTGCCTTTTATATTAGAAATGTGTATGCTGTTGGCACTTCCTTCCGTTGACAACTTGTTTTTCTTGCGATCGCCCCTCTCCTTCCCAAGAGCTTTGAGTACAGGAAAATAAAACCAATTCTGCCTTTTATATTAGAAATGTGTATGCTGTTGGCACTCCCTTCCGTTGACAACTTGTTTTTCTTGCGATCGCCCCTCTCCTTCCCAAGAGCTTTGAGTACAGGAAAATAAAACCAATTCTGCCTTTTATATTAAAAATGTGTATGCTGTTGGCACTCCCTTCGGTTGACAACTTGTTTTTCTTGCGATCGCCCCTCTCCTTCCCAAGAGCTTTGAGTTCAGGAAAATAGAACCGATTCTGCCTTTTATATTAGAAATGTGTATGCTGTTGGCACTTCCTTCCGTTGACAACTTGTTTTTCTTGCGATGGCCCCTCTCCTTCCCAAGAGCTTTGAGTTCAGGAAAATAGAACCGATTCTGCCTTTTATATTAGAAATGTGTATGCTGTTGGCACTTCCTTCCGTTGACAACTTGTTTTTCTTGCGATGGCCCCTCTCCTTCCCAAGAGCTTTGAGTACAGGAAAATAAAACCGATTCTGCCTTTTATATTAGAAATGTGTATGCTGTTGGCACTCCCTTCCGTTGACAACTTGTTTTTCTTGCGATCGCCCCTCTCCTTCCCAAGAGCTTTGAATACAGGAAAATAAAACCGATTCTGCCTTTTATATTAGAAATGTGTATGCTGTTGGCACTCCCTCCCTTTGAAAACTTGTTTTTCTTGCGATCGCCCCTCTCCTTCCCAAGAGCTTTGAGTACAGGAAAATAAAACCGATTCTGCCTTTTATATTACAAATGTGTATGCTGTTGGCACTCCCTCCCGTTGAAAACATGTTTTTCTTGCGATCGCCCCTCTCCTTCCCAAGAGCTTTGAGTACAGAAAAATAAAGCCGATTCTGCCTTTTATATTAGAAATATGTATGCTGTTGGCACTCCCTTCCGTTGACAACTTGTTTTTCTTGCGATCGCCCCTCTCCTTCCCAAGAGCTTTGAGTACAGGAAAATAAAACCGATTCTGCCTTTTATATTGCAAATGTGTATGCTGTTGGCACTCCCTTCCGTTGACAACTTGTTTTTCTTGCGATCGCCCCTCTCTTTCCCAAGAGCTTTGAATACAGGAAAATAAAACCGATTCTGCCTTTTATATTAGAAGTGTGTATGCTGTTGGCACTCCCTTCCGTTGATAACTTGTTTTTCTTGCGATCGCCCCTCTTTTTCCCAAGAGCTTTGAATACAGGAAAATAAAACCGATTTTGCCTTTTATATTAGAAATGTGTATGCCTTTGGCACTCCCTTCCGTTGACAACTTGTTTTTCTTGCGATCGCCCCTCCCCTTCCCAAGAGCTTTGAGTACAGGAAAATAAAACCGATTCTGCCTTTTATATTAAAAATGTGAATGCTGTTGGCACTCCTTTCCGTTGACAACTTGTTTTTCTTGCGATCGCCCCTCTCCTTCCCAAGAGTTTTGAGTTCAGGAAAATAGAACCGATTCTGCCTTTTATATTAGAAATGTGTATGCTGTTGGCACTCCTTTCCGTTGACAACTTGTTTTTCTTGCGATCGCCCCTCTCCTTCCCAAGAGCTTTGAATACAGGAAAATAAAACCGATTTTGCCTTTTATATTAGAAATGTGTATGCCTTTGGCACTCCCTTCCGTTGACAACTTGTTTTTCTTGCGATCGCCCCTCCCCTTCCCAAGAGCTTTGAGTACAGGAAAATAAAACCGATTCTGCCTTTTATATTAAAAATGTATATGCTGTTGGCACTCCTTTCCGTTGACAACTTGTTTTTCTTGCGATCGCCCCTCTCTTTCCCAAGAGCTTTGAGTACAGGAAAATAAAACCGATTCTGCCTTTTATATTAGAAATGTGTATACTGTTGGCACTCCTTTCCGTTGACAACTTGTTTTTCTTGCGATCGCCCCTCTCCTTCCCAAGAGCTTTGATTTCAGGAAAATAGAACCGATTCTGCCTTTTATATTAGAAATGTGTATGCTGTTGGCACTTCCTTCCGTTGACAACTTGTTTTTCTTGCGATGGCCCCTCTCCTTCCCAAGAGCTTTGAGTATAAGAAAATAAAACCGATTCTGCCTTTTATATTAGAAATGTGTATGCTGTTGGCACTCCTTTCCGTTGACAACTTGTTTTTCCTGCGATCGCCCCTGTCTTTCCCAAGAGCTTTGAGTACAGGAAAATAAAATCAATCCTGCCTTTTATATTAGAAATGTGCATGCTGTTGGCACTCCCTTCCGTTGAGAACTTGTTTTTCTTGCGATCGCCCCTCTCCTTCCCAAGAGCTTTGAGTACAGGAAAATAAAACCAATTCTGCCTTTTATATTAAAAATGTGTATGCTGTTGGCACTCCCTTCCGTTGACAACTTGTTTTTCTTGCGATCGCCCCTCCCTTTCCCAAGAGCTTTGAATACAAGAAAATAAAACCGATTCTGCCTTTTATATTAGAAATGTGTATGCTGTTGGCACTCCCTTCCGTTGACAACTTGTTTTTCTTGCGATCGCCCCTCTCTTTCCCAAGAGCTTTGAGTACAGGAAAATAAAACCGATTCTGCCTTTTATATTAGAAATGTGTATACTGTTGGCACTCCTTTCCGTTGACAACTTGTTTTTCTTGCGATCGCCCCTCTCCTTCCCAAGAGCTTTGATTTCAGGAAAATAGAACCGATTCTGCCTTTTATATTAGAAATGTGTATGCTGTTGGCACTTCCTTCCGTTGACAACTTGTTTTTCTTGCGATGGCCCCTCTCCTTCCCAAGAGCTTTGAGTATAAGAAAATAAAACCGATTCTGCCTTTTATATTAGAAATGTGTATGCTGTTGGCACTCCTTTCCGTTGACAACTTGTTTTTCCTGCGATCGCCCCTGTCTTTCCCAAGAGCTTTGAGTACAGGAAAATAAAACCGATTCTGCCTTTTATATTAGAAATGTGTATGCTGTTGGCACTCCCTCCCGTTGAAAACTTGTTTTTCTTGCGATCGCCCCTCTCCTTCCCAAGAGCTTTGGGTACAGGAAAATAAAACCGATTCTGCATTTTATATTAGAAATGTGTATGCTGTTGGCACTCCCTCCCGTTGAAAACTTGTTTTTCTTGCGATCGCCCCTCTCCTTCCCAAGAGCTTTGAGTAGAGGAAAATAAAACCGATTCTGCCTTTTATATTAAAAATGTGTATGCTATTTTACACTCCCTTCCGTTGACAACTTGTTTTTTTTGCGATCGCCCCTCTCCTTCCCAAGAGCTTTGAGAACAGAAAAATAAAGCCGATTCTGCCTTTTATATTAGAAATATGTTTGCTGTTGGCACTCCCTTCCGTTGACAACTTGTTTTTCTTGCGATCGCCCCTCTCCTTCCCAAGAGTTTTGAGTACAGGAAAATAAAACCGATTCTGCCTTTTATATTACAAATGTGTATGCTGTTGGCACTCCCTTCCGTTGACAACTTGTTTTTCTTGCGATCGCCCCTCTCTTTCCCAAGAGCTTTGAATACAGGAAAATAAAACCGATTCTGCCTTTTATATTAGAAGTGTGTATGCTGTTGGCACTCCCTTCCGTTGACAACTTGTTTTTCTTGCGATCGCCCCTCTTTTTCCCAAGAGCTTTGAATACAGGAAAATAAAACCGATTTTGCCTTTTATATTAGAAATGTGTATGCTGTTGGCACTCCCTTCCGTTGACAACTTGTTTTTCTTGCGATCGCCCCTCTCTTTCCCAAGAGCTTTGAGTACAGGAAAATAAAACCGATTCTGCCTTTTATATTAGAAATGTGTATGCTGTTGGCACTCCTTTCCGTTGACAACTTGTTTTTCTTGCGATCGCCCCTCTCCTTCCCAAGAGCTTTGAGTTCAGGAAAATAGAACCGATTCTGCCTTTTATATTAGAAATGTGTATGCTGTTGGCACTTCCTTCCGTTGACAACTTGTTTTTCTTGCGATCGCCCCTCTCCTTCCCAAGAGCTTTGAGTATAGGAAAATAAAACCGATTCTGCCTTTTATATTAGAAATGTGTATGCTGTTGGCACTCCCTTCCGTTGACAACTTGTTTTTCTTGCGATCGCCCCTCTCCTTCCCAAGAGCTTTGAGTACAGGAAAATAAAACCGATTTTGCCTTTTATATTAGAAATGTGTATGCTGTTGGCACTCCCTCCCGTTGACAACTTGTTTTTCTTGCGATCGCCCCTCTCCTTCCCAAGAGCTTTGAGTACAGGAAAATAAAACCGATTCTGCCTTTTATATTACAAATGTGTATGCTGTTGGCACTCTCTTCCGTTGACAACTTGTTTTTCCTGCGATCGTCCCTCCCCTTCCCAAGAGCTTTGAGTACAGGAAAATAAAACTGATTCTGCCTTGTATATTAGAAATGTGTATACTGTTGGCACTCCCTTCCGTTGACAACTTGTTTTTCTTGCAATCGCCCCTCTGCTTCCCAAGAGCTTTAAGTATAAGAAAATAAAACCGATTCTGCCTTTTCTATTAGAAATGTGTTTGCTGTTGGCACTCCCTTCCGTTGACAACTTCTTTTTCTTGCGATAGCCCCTCTCCTTCCCAAGAGCTTTTAGTACAGGAAAATAAAACCGATTCTGCCTTTTATATTAAAAATGTGAATGCTGTTGGCACACCCTCCCGTTGACAACTAGTTTTTCTCGCGATCGCCCCTCTCCTTCCCAAAAGCTTTGAATACAGGAAAATAAAACCGATTCTGCCTTTTATATTAGAAATGTGTAAGCTTTTGGCACTCCCTCCCGTTGACAACTTGTTTTTCTTGCGATGGCCCCTCTCCTTCCCAAGAGCTTTGAGTTCAGGAAAATAGAACCGATTCTGCCTTTTATATTAGAAATGTGTATGCTGTTGGCACTCCCTTCCGTTGACAACTTGTTTTTCTTGCGATCGCCCCTCTCCTTCCCAAGAGCTTTGAGTACAGGAAAATAAAAGCGATTCTGCCTTTTATATTAGAAATGTGTATACTGTTGGCACTCCTTTCCGTTGACAACTTGTTTTTCTAGCGATCGCCCCTCTCCTTCCCAAGAGCTTTGAGTTCAGGAAAATAGAACCGATTCTGCCTTTTATATTAGAAATGTGTATGCTGGGGCGTAAGGGGCGAAAGCATAATTACAAGTCTAGCCCAAATGCCAACCTCACCTGCACGTGTGATGACTTCGGCCATCCTGGTGCGCCCTGCTAGATAACGAACGAGGCTCTGGCTACCGAATGACTGCCGGAATAAGCAGTCCCCACTTACTGGCCAACGGCTCTTGGCGGATGAACTGGTAAGTGATAAGGGCACCTTTTTGTCCTGGGGTAAAGAAATTTACTCCAAAGGCGGAGGAACTACTACCAAGGTAGTCAACGGCATAGAGATGTAGAAGGCAATGGAAAACCACTACATTAAAGGTTCATCGAACATTCCTAGATAAGATAATATGGCAAGCTTAACTACAAAGGCCCCTAGTCCGTGGCAGACCTTAAATGGTCAAGGGGTGCTAAGAATCCCCGCGAAGAATGCTAGGAACCACCCGGAAGTGGAAACATACAAGGATAAAAAACGCTTAAAGAATAGAAATGCTGCACTGAAGATTGGAACATGGAATGCTAGATCGCTATACGCAGCGGGAAAAACACACAATATAATCGCCGAAATGAAAAGAATGGGAGTCAATGTCTTGGGAGTTAGCGAGGTCAGGTGGCCCGGAGCAGGACAAATTAACATAGAAGAACATACAATGTACTATAGTGGTAATGACGAAACACATTACAACGGAGTAGCAATAATAATAGATAATGAAAACAGTAAAGCTGTTAAATCTTTTGTTCCGCTATCAGATAGAGTAGCTCTCTTACAATTAAAGGCCAGCCCTAAGGATATTAACATTATACAGGTGTACGCCCCCACCTCGGAAAGCCATGAGGATGAGATCCAGAAATTCTACATGGAAGTCAAACAGATGCTAAAGATAACAAAAAAGAACGAAATTAACATTATCATGGGTGACCTGAATGCCAAGGTAGGAGAGGGTAGAGTAGGAAGCATAGTTGGAGATTGGGGTCTTGGTGAGAGAAATGAACGAGGCGATCTCTTGGTAGAATTCTGCCAGGAAGAGAATTTTACGGTGGCAAGCACTTGGTTTAAGCTACCTAAGAGGAGATTGTACACCTGGAAATCACCGGGAGACACAGAAATTAATACAATTAGAAATCAAATCGACTACATACTGGTTGATAAACGCTATCGGAATGGATTGAAAGGGGTAAAAACTTATCCTGGAGCTGACATCGGATCCGATCACAATCCCGTCATAGGAACAGTGCACATAAAATTGAAGAAAGTCAAACATCATAAACAACAAAGACCTGATTTTGAGAAAATAAAGGACCTAGAATTCTGCAGTGAAATATCAGAACAGCTAAATAACACAATCAAACAAACAGCATTACAACAGGGACAACCGATCGAAAAAACATGGCATTTTCTACAACACACAATCGAACAAGTACAAACCGAGAAACTTAAAAAGGAGCCAACAACAGGAAGGAAACCATGGATGAACGATCAAATCCTTGATTTAATGGAAACTCGAAGGAAATACAAGAACATAAATGTTGAAAAGTATAAAGAAACCCAAAGGACAATCCAGAAATCGATTAGACACGCGAAGGAGAAATGGATGAATGAACAATGCCAAGAATTGGAAGAAATGCAGGAAAAACACGACCAGTTCAATATATATAAGAAAGTTAAAACAATCATCGGAACTGGAAAGAGTGCTATGCAAACCAATTTCCTGCAAACGGAAGACAATAAAATAATCACAGACCAAGAAGAAATCAAAGAGGGATGGGTGAGATACATACGTGAAGTGTTTGACGAAGAAAGGGGGGAAATCCAAATAGAACATAGCAACGAACCAATATTAAATATCTTAACATCAGAAGTAAATGCGGCTATAAAATCAGCTAAGAGTGGGAAATCTGTAGGACCAGATAATGTGTATATAGAAATGTTAAAATTACTAGACCAGGAAAACATTCAACTACTTACCAACTACATCAACAGAATCTACAGAACGGGAACTCTTCCCCCTGAATGGCTAGAATCAGTATTTATATCGATCCCTAAGAAAAAGGCAGCAAGGAAATGCTCAGATTTCAGACTAATCAGCCTAATGAGTCATACACTCAAGATGTTGTTAAAAATCATACACCGACGTATCTTTCTGAAATGTGAACAAAACATAAGCCCCGAACAGTTCGGATTCAGATCAGGGCTGGGAACCAGAGAGGCACTTTTTGGGTTGACCGTGTTACTTGAAAAATGTAGAGATCAATCAAAGGATCTATATCTTTGTTTCATAGATTATGAAAAAGCTTTCGTTCGCATAAAACACCCAACATTAATACACTTGCTGCAGACTCAGGGCTTAGACTACGAAGATGTTAGGCTGATAAAGAATTTATATTGGATGCAAACAGGCTGTGTACGATTTGGCGATGCTACAACACCAAACACACCAATAGAGCGGGGAGTACGACAGGGTTGTGTCCTCTCACCTCTTCTGTTCAATGTATACTCCGAGTATATATTCCAACAAGCATTGGAGAATGTTAACATCGGCATTAGGGTGAACGGGAATATATTGAACAACATAAAATATGCTGACGACACCGTCATCTTTGCAGATACATCAGAAGGATTGCAAGAGCTGCTGGATAGAGTAGTGAACACAGGAGATCAGCACGGCCTGAAAATAAATACAACAAAGACAAAAGTGATGGTCATCAGCAAAAATCAAAACTTACGAGTTAACGTTCAAATATACGATACACCGATCCAGGAAGTTAAAAAATTTAAATACCTCGGGTCTTGGATAACCCAAAACTTGGATACAGAAGTCGAAATTCGAGCAAGAATCGAAAATGCAAGAGCTGCTTTTATAAGAATGAAGAAACTACTAACAAATACTACCCTGTCACTTGATACTCGATACCGTTTTGTGAAAACATATATATACTCTATTCTTTTATATGGAGCGGAATCTTGGACAATGGGAAAAAGAATAATGCAACGAGTGGAGGCATTCGAGATGTGGGTCTTTCGTAGAATGTTGAAGATCCCATGGACAAGACGAATGACGAACGAGAATGTCATTAGAATGATGGGGACACATAAAGAACTCTTGCAGCAAGTGAAACGACGGAAAACGGGTTATCTGGGACATATATACAGAGGAACAAAGTACCAATTTCTGCGACTTCTCATGGAAGGAAAAATAGAGGGCCGAAGAGGTCCTGGAAGACGAAAATGTTCATGGCTGAAGAACGTACGAGAGTGGACGGGATTGGACACACACACCTTACTGAGAGCAGCAATAGATAGAGAAGAGTTTGCCAACATTGTCGCCAACCTTCAGTAATGAAGAGGGCACCTAAAGAAGAAGTATGCTGTTGGCACTTCCTTCCGTTGACAACTTGTTTTTCTTGCGATGGCCCTTCTCCTTCCCAAGAGCTTTGAGTATAAGAAAATAAAACCGATTCTGCCTTTTATATTAGAAATGTGTATGCTGTTGGCACTCCCTCCCGTTGAAAACTTGTTTTTCTTGCGATCGCCCCTCTCCTTCCCAAGAGCTTTGAGTACAGGAAAATAAAACCGATTCTGCATTTTATATTAGAAATGTGTATGCTGTTGGCACTCCCTCCCGTTGAAAACTTGTTTTTCTTGCGATCGCCCCTCTCCTTCCCAAGAGCTTTGAGTAGAGGAAAATAAAACCGATTCTGCCTTTTATATTACAAATGTGTATGCTGTTGGCACTCCCTCCCGTTGAAAACTTGTTTTTCTTGCGATCGCCCCTCTCCTTCCCAAGAGCTTTGAGTACAGAAAAATAAAGCCGATTCTGCCTTTTATATTAGAAATGTGTATGCTGTTGGCACTCCCTTCCGTTGACAACTTGTTTTTCTTGAGATCGCCCCTCTCCTTCCCAAGAGTTTGAGTACAGGAAAATAAAACCGATTCTGCCTTTTATATTACAAATGTGTATGCTGTTGGCACTCCCTTCCGTTGACAACTTGTTTTTCTTGCGATCGCCCCTCTCTTTCCCAAGAGCTTTGAATACAGGAAAATAAAACCGATTCTGCCTTTTATATTAGAAGTGTGTATGCTGTTGGCACTCCCTTCCGTTGACAACTTGTTTTTCTTGCGATCGCCCCTCTTTTTCCCAAGAGCTTTGAATATAGGAAAATAAAACCGATTTTGCCTTTTATATTAGAAATGTGTATGCCTTTGGCACTCCCTTCCGTTGACAACTTGTTTTTCTTGCGATCGCCCCTCTCTTTCCCAAGAGCTTTGAGTACAGGAAAATAAAACCGATTCTGCCTTTTATATTAGAAATGTGTATGCTGTTGGCACTCCCTTCCGTTGACAACTTGTTTTTCTTGCGATCGCCCCTCTTTTTCCCAAGAGCTTTGAATACAGGAAAATAAAACCGATTTTGCCTTTTATATTAGAAATGTGTATGCCTTTGGCACTCCCTTCCGTTGACAACTTGTTTTTCTTGCGATCGCCCCTCTCTTTCCCAAGAGCTTTGAGTACAGGAAAATAAAACCGATTCTGCCTTTTATATTAGAAATGTGTATGCTGTTGGCACTCCTTTCCGTTGACAACTTGTTTTTCTTGCGATCGCCCCTCTCCTTCCCAAGAGCTTTGAGTTCAGGAAAATAGAACCGATTCTGCCTTTTATATTAGAAATGTGTATGCTGTTGGCACTTCCTTCCGTTGACAACTTGTTTTTCTTGCGATCGCCCCTCTCCTTCCCAAGAGCTTTGAGTTCAGGAAAATAAAACCGATTCTGCCTTTTATATTAGAAATGTGTATGCTGTTGGCACTCCCTTCCGTTGACAACTTGTTTTTCTTGCGATCGCCCCTCTCCTTCCCAAGAGCTTTGAGTACAGGAAAATAAAACCGATTCTGCCTTTTATATTAGAAATGTGTATGCTGTTGGCACTCCCTCCCGTTGACAACTTGTTTTTCTTGCGATCGCCCCTCTCCTTCCCAAGAGCTTTGAGTACAGGAAAATAAAACCGATTCTGCCTTTTATATTAGAAATGTGTATGCTGTTGGCACTCCCTTCCGTTGACAACTTGTTTTTCTTGCGATCGCCCCTCTCCTTCCCAAGAGCTTTGAGTACAGGAAAATAAAACCGATTCTGCCTTTTATGTTAGAAATGGGTATGCTGTTGGCACTCCCTCCCGTTGACAACTTGTTTTTCTTGTGATCGTCCCTCTCTTTCCCAAGAGCTTTGATTACAGGAAAATAAAACCGATTCTGCCTTTTATATTAGAAATGTGTATGCTGTTGGCACTCCCTTGCGTTGACAACTTGTTTTTCTTGCGATCGCAAATCTCCTTCCCAAGAGCTTTGAGTACAGGAAAATAAAACCGACTATGCCTTTTATATTAGAAATGTGTATGCTGTTGGCACTCCTTTCCGTTGACAACTTGTTTTTCTTGCGATCGCCCCTCTCCTTCCCAAGAGCTTTTAGTTCAGGAAAATAGAACCGATTCTGCCTTTTATATTAGAAATGTGTATGCTGTTGGCACTTCCTTCCGTTGACAACTTGTTTTTCTTGCGATGGCCCCTCTCCTTCCCAAGAGCTTTGAGTTCAGGAAAATAGAACCGATTCTGCCTTTTATATTAGAAATGTGTATGCTGTTGGCACTCCCTTCCGTTGACAACTTGTTTTTCTTGCGATCGCCCCTCTCCTTCCCAAGAGCTTTGAGTACAGGAAAATAAAACCGATTCTGCCTTTTATATTAGAAATGTGTATGCTGTTGGCACTTCCTTCCGTTGACAACTTGTTTTTCTTGCGATGGCCCCTCTCCTTCCCAAGAGCTTTGAGTTCAGGAAAATAGAACCGATTCTGCCTTTTATATTAGAAATGTGTATGCTGTTGGCACTTCCTTCCGTTGACAACTTGTTTTTCTTGCGATGGCCCCTCTCCTTCCCAAGAGCTTTGAGTACAGGAAAATAAAACCGATTCTGCCTTTTATATTAGAAATGTGTATGCTGTTGGCACTCCCTTACGTTGACAACTTGTTTTTCTTGCGATCGCCCCTCTCCTTCCCAAGAGCTTTGAGTACAGGAAAATAAAACCGATTCTGCCTTTTATATTAGAAATGTGTATGCTGTTGGCACTCCCTCCCTTTGAAAACTTGTTTTTCTTGCGATCGCCCCTCTCCTTCCCAAGAGCTTTGAGTACAGGAAAATAAAACCGATTCTGCATTTTATATTAGAAATGTGTATGCTGTTGGCACTCCCTCCCGTTGAAAACTTGTTTTTCTTGCGATCGCCCCTCTCCTTCCCAAGAGCTTTGAGTACAGGAAAATAAAACCGATTCTGCCTTTTATATTACAAATGTGTATGCTGTTGGCACTCCCTCCCGTTGAAAACATGTTTTTCTTGCGATCGCCCCTCTCCTTCCCAAGAGCTTTGAGTACAGAAAAATAAAGCCGATTCTGCCTTTTATATTAGAAATATGTATGCTGTTGGCACTCCCTTCCGTTGACAACTTGTTTTTCTTGCGATCGCCCCTCTCCTTCCCAAGAGCTTTGAGTACAGGAAAATAAAACCGATTCTGCCTTTTATATTACAAATGTGTATGCTGTTGGCACTCCCTTCCGTTGACAACTTGTTTTTCTTGCGATCGCCCCTCTCTTTCCCAAGAGCTTTGAATACAGGAAAATAAAACCGATTCTGCCTTTTATATTAGAAGTGTGTATGCTGTTGGCACTCCCTTCCGTTGACAACTTGTTTTTCTTGCGATCGCCCCTCTTTTTCCCAAGAGCTTTGAATACAGGAAAATTAAACCGATTTTGCCTTTTATATTAGAAATGTGTATGCCTTTGGCACTCCCTTCCGTTGACAACTTGTTTTTCTTGCGATCGCCCCTCCCCTTCCCAAGAGCTTTGAGTACAGGAAAATAAAACCGATTCTGCCTTTTATATTAAAAATGTGAATGCTGTTGGCACTCCTTTCCGTTGACAACTTGTTTTTCTTGCGATCGCCCCTCTCCTTCCCAAGAGCTTTGAGTTCAGGAAAATAGAACCGATTCTGCCTTTTATATTAGAAATGTGTATGCTGTTGGCACTCCTTTCCGTTGACAACTTGTTTTTCTTGCGATCGCCCCTCTCCTTCCCAAGAGCTTTGAATACAGAAAAATAAAACCGATTTTGCCTTTTATATTAGAAATGTGTATGCCTTTGGCACTCCCTTCCGTTGACAACTTGTTTTTCTTGCGATCGCCCCTCCCCTTCCCAAGAGCTTTGAGTACAGGAAAATAAAACCAATTCTGCCTTTTATATTAAAAATGTATATGCTGTTGGCACTCCTTTCCGTTGACAACTTGTTTTTCCTGCGATCGCCCCTGTCTTTCCCAAGAGCTTTGAGTACAGGAAAATAAAACCGATTCTGCCTTTTATATTAGAAATGTGTATGCTGTTGGCACTCCTTTCCGTTGACAACTTGTTTTTCTTGCGATCGCCCCTCTCCTTCCCAAGAGCTTTGAGTTCAGGAAAATAGAACCGATTCTGCCTTTTATATTAGAGATGTGTATGCTGTTGGCACTTCCTTCCGTTGACAACTTGTTTTTCTTGCGATCGCCCCTCTCCTTCCCAAGAGCTTTGAGTTCAGGAAAATAAAACCGATTCTGCCTTTTATATTAGAAATGTGTATGCTGTTGGCACTCCCTTCCGTTGACAACTTGTTTTTCTTGCGATCGCCCCTCTCCTTCCCAAGAGCTTTGAGTACAAGAAAATAAAACCGATTCTGCCTTTTATATTAGAAATGTGTATGCTGTTGGCACTCCCTCCCGTTGACAACTTGTTTTTCTTGCGATCGCCCCTCTCCTTCCCAAGAGCTTTGAGTACAGGAAAATAAAACCGATTCTGCCTTTTATATTAAAAATGTGAATGCTGTTGGCACACCCTCCCGTTGACAACTAGTTTTTCTCGCGATCGCCCCTCTCCTTCCCAAAAGCTTTGAATACAGGAAAATAAAACCGATTCTGCCTTTTATATTAGAAATGTGTATGCTTTTGGCACTCCCTCCCGTTGACAACTTGTTTTTCTTGTGATCGCCCCTCTCCTTTCCAAGATCTTTGAGTACAGGAAAATAAAACCGATTCTGCCTTTTATGTTATAAATGGGTATGCTGTTGGCACTCCCTCCCGTTGACAACTTGTTTTTCTTGTGATTGTCCCTCTCTTTCCCAAGAGCTTTGAGTACAGGAAAATAAAACCGATTCTGCCTTTTATATTAGAAATGTGTATGCTGTTGGCACTCCCTTGCGTTGACAACTTGTTTTTCTTGCGATCGCAAATCTCCTTCCCAAGAGCTCTGAGTACAGGAAAATAAAACCGACTATGCCTTTTATATTAGAAATGTGTATGCTGTTGGCACTCCTTTCCGTTGACAACTTGTTTTTCCTGCGATCGCCCCTGTCTTTCCCAAGAGCTTTGAGTACAGGAAAATAAAACCGATTCTGCCTTTTATATTAGAAATGTGTATGCTGTTGGCACTCCCTTCCGTAGACAACTTGTTTTTCTTGCGATCGCCCCTCTCCTTCCCAAGAGCTTTGAGTACAGGAAAATAAAACCGATTCTGCCTTTTATATTAGAAATGTGTATACTGTTGGCACTCCTTTCCGTTGACAACTTGTTTTTCTAGCGATCGCCCCTCTCTTTCCCAAGAGCTTTGAGTTCAGGAAAATAGAACCGATTCTGCCTTTTATTTTAGAAATGTGTATGCTGTTGGCACTTCCTTCCGTTGACAACTTGTTTTTCTTGCGATGGCCCCTCTCCTTCCCAAGAGCTTTGAATACAGGAAAATAAAACCGATTCTGCCTTTTATATTAGAAATGTGTATGCTTTTGGCACTCCCTCCCGTTGACAACTTGTTTTTCTTGTGATCGCCCCTCTCCTTTCCAAGATCTTTGAGTACAGGAAAATAAAACCGATTCTGCCTTTTATGTTATAAATGGGTATGCTGTTGGCACTCCCTCCCGTTGACAACTTGTTTTTCTTGTGATCGTCCCTCTCTTTCCCAAGAGCTTTGAGTACAGGAAAATAAAACCGATTCTGCCTTTTATATTAGAAATGTGTATGCTGTTGGCACTCCCTTGCGTTGACAACTTGTTTTTCTTGCGATCGCAAATCTCCTTCCCAAGAGCTCTGAGTACAGGAAAATAAAACCGACTATGCCTTTTATATTAGAAATGTGTATGCTGTTGGCACTCCTTTCCGTTGACAACTTGTTTTTCCTGCGATCGCCCCTGTCTTTCCCAAGAGCTTTGAGTACAGGAAAATAAAACCGATTCTGCCTTTTATATTAGAAATGTGTATGCTGTTGGCACTCCCTTCCGTAGACAACTTGTTTTTCTTGCGATCGCCCCTCTCCTTCCCAAGAGCTTTGAGTACAGGAAAATAAAACCAATTCTGCCTTTTATATTAGAAATGTGTATGCTGTTGGCACTCCCTTCCGTTGACAACTTGTTTTTCTTGCGATCGCCCCTCTCCTTCCCAAGAGCTTTGAGTACAGGAAAATAAAACCATTTCTGCCTTTTATATTAAAAATGTGTATGCTGTTGTCACTCCCTTCTGTTGACAACTTGTTTTTCTTGCGATCGCCCCTCTCTTTCCCAAGAGCTTTGAATACAAGAAAATAAAACCGATTCTGCCTTTTATATTAGAAATGTGTATGCTGTTGGCACTCCCTTCCGTTGACAACTTGTTTTTCTTGCGATCGCCCCTCTCTTTCATAAGAGCTTTGAGTACAGGAAAATAAAACCGATTCTGCCTTTTATATTAGAAATGTGTATACTGTTGGCACTCCTTTCCGTTGACAACTTGTTTTTCTAGCGATCGCCCCTCTCCTTCCCAAGAGCTTTGAGTTCAGGAAAATAGAACCGATTCTGCCTTTTATTTTAGAAATGTGTATGCTGTTGGCACTTCCTTCCGTTGACAACTTGTTTTTCTTGCGATGGCCCCTCTCCTTCCCAAGAGCTTTGAGTATAAGAAAATAAAACCGATTCTGCCTTTTATATTAGAAATGTGTATGCTGTTGACACTCCCTCCCGTTGAAAACTTGTTTTTCTTGCGATCGCCCCTCTCCTTCCCAAGAGCTTTGAGTACAGGAAAATAAAACCGATTCTGCATTTTATATTAGAAATGTGTATGCTGTTGGCACTCCCTCCCGTTGAAAACTTGTTTTTCTTGCGATCGCCCCTCTCCTTCCCAAGAGCTTTGAGTAGAGGAAAATAAAACCGATTCTGCCTTTTATATTACAAATGTGTATGCTGTTGGCACTCCCTCCCGTTGAAAACTTGTTTTTCTTGCGATCGCCCCTCTCCTTCCCAAGAGCTTTGAGTACAGAAAAATAAAGCCGATTCTGCCTTTTATATTAGAAATGTGTATGCTGTTGGCACTCCCTTCCGTTGACAACTTGTTTTTCTTGCGATCGCCCCTCTCCTTCCCAAGAGCTTTGAGTACAGGAAAATAAAACCGATTCTGCCTTTTATATTAGAAGTGTGTATGCTGTTGGCACTCCCTTCCGTTGACAACTTGTTTTTCTTGCGATCGACCCTCTCCTTCCCAAGAGCTTTGAGTACAGGAAAATAAAACCGATTCTGCCTTTTATATTAGAAATGTGTATGCTGTTGGCACTCCCTCCCGTTGAAAACTTGTTTTTCTTGCGATCGACCCTCTCCTTCCCAAGAGCTTTGAGTAGAGGAAAATAAAACCGATTCTGCATTTTATATTACAAAAGTGTATGCTGTTGGCACTCCCTCCCGTTGAAAACTTGTTTTTCTTGCGATCGCCCCTCTCCTTCCCAAGAGCTTTGAGTAGAGGAAAATAAAACCGATTCTGCCTTTTATATTACAAATGTGTATGCTGTTGGCACTCCCTCCCGTTGAAAACTTGTTTTTCTTGCGATCGCCCCTCTCCTTCCCAAGAGCTTTGAGTAGAGGAAAATAGAGCCGATTCTGCCTTTTATATTAGAAATGTGTATGCTGTTGGCACTCCCTTCCGTTGACAACTTGTTTTTCTTGCGATCGCCCCTCTCCTTCCCAAGAGCTTTGAGTACAGGAAAATAAAACCGATTCTGCATTTTATATTAGAAATGTGTATGCTGTTGGCACTCCCTCCCGTTGAAAACTTGTTTTTCTTGCGATCGCCCCTCTCCTTCCCAAGAGCTTTGAGTAGAGGAAAATAAAACCGATTCTGCCTTTTATATTAGAAATGTGTAGGCTGTTGGAACTCCCTTCCGTTGACAACTTGTTTTTCTTGCGATCGCCCCTATCTTTCCCAAGAGCTTTGAGTACAGGAAAATAAAACCGATTCTGCCTTTCATATTAGAAATGTGTATGCTGTTGGCACTCCCTACCGTTGAAAACTTGTTTTTCTTGCGATCGCCCCTCTCCTTCCCAAGAGCTTTGAGTAGAGGAAAATAAAACCGATTCTGCCTTTTATATTAGAAATGTGTATGCTGTTGGCACTCCCTTCCGTTGACAACTTGTTTTTCTTGCGATCGCCCCTCTCCTTCCCAAGAGTTTTGAGTACAGGAAAATAAAACCGATTCTGCCTTTTACATTAGAAATGTGTATGCTATTGGCACTCCCTTCCGTTGACAACTTGTTTTTCTTGCGATCGCCCCTCTCCTTCCCAAGAGTTTTGAGTACAGGAAAATAAAACCGATTCTGCCTTTTATATTAGAAATGTGTATGCTGTTGGCACTCCCTCCCGTTGAAAACTTGTTTTTCTTGTGATCGTCCCTCTCTTTCCCAAGAGCTTTGAGTACAGGAAAATAAAACCGATTCTGCCTTTTCTATTAGAAAAGTGTATGCTGTTGGCACTCCCTTCCGTTGACAACTTGTTTTTCTTGCGATCGCCCCTCTCCTTCCCAAGAGCTTTGAATACAGGAAAATAAAACCGATTCTGC
This sequence comes from Diaprepes abbreviatus, assembly GCA_034092305.1. Lineage (NCBI taxonomy): Eukaryota > Metazoa > Arthropoda > Insecta > Coleoptera > Curculionidae > Diaprepes > Diaprepes abbreviatus. Next base: position 1,186,770 of record JASJET010000247.1, read on the forward strand.
TTTTTATATTAGAAATGTGTATGCTGTTGGCACTCCCTCCCGTTAACAACTTGTTTTCCTTGCGATCGCCCCTCTCCTTCCCAATAGCTTTGAGTACAGGAAAATAAAACCGATTCTGCCTTTTATATTAGAAACGTGTATGCTGCTGGCACTCCCTCCCGTAGACAACTTGTTTTTCTTGTGATCGCCCCTCTTTTTCCAAGAGCTTTGAGTACAGGAAAATAAAACCGATTCTGCCTTTTATATTAGAAATGTGTAAGCTTTTGGCACTCCCTCCCGTTGACAACTTGTTTTTCTTGTGATCGCCCTTCTCCTTTCCAAGATCTTTGAGTACAGGAAAATAAAACCGATTCTGCCTTTTATGTTAGAAATGGGTATGCTGTTGGCACTCCCTCCCGTTGACAACTTGTTTTTCTTGTGATCGTCCCTCTCTTTCCCAAGAGCTTTGATTACAGGAAAATAAAACCGATTCTGCCTTTTATATTAGAAATGTGTATGCTGTTGGCAGTCCCTTGCGTTGACAACTTGTTTTTCTTGCGATCGCAAATCTCCTTCCCAAGAGCTTTGAGTACAGGAAAATAAAACCGACTATGCCTTTTATATTAGAAATGTGTATGCTGTTGGCACTCCCTCCCGTTGAAAACTTGTTTTTCTTGCGATCGCCCCTCTCCTTCCCAAGAGCTTTGAGTAGAGGAAAATAAAGCCGATTCTGCCTTTTATATTAGAAATGTGTATGCTGTTGGCACTCCCTTCCGTTGACAACTTGTTTTTCTTGCGATCGCCCCTCTCCTTCCCAAGAGCTTTGAGTACAGGAAAATAAAACCGATTCTGCATTTTATATTAGAAATGTGTATGCTGTTGGCACTCCCTCCCGTTGAAAACTTGTTTTTCTTGCGATCGCCCCTCTCCTTCCCAAGAGCTTTGAGTAGAGGAAAATAAAACCGATTCTGCCTTTTATATTAGAAATGTGTAAGCTGTTGGAACTCCCTTCCGTTGACAACTTGTTTTTCTTGCGATCGCCCCTCTCTTTCCCAAGAGCTTTGAGTACAGGAAAATAAAACCGATTCTGCCTTTCATATTAGAAATGTGTATGCTGTTGGCACTCCCTACCGTTGAAAACTTGTTTTTCTTGCGATCGCCCCTCTCCTTCCCAAGAGCTTTGAGTAGAGGAAAATAAAACCGATTCTGCCTTTTATATTAGAAATGTGTATGCTGTTGGCACTCCCTTCCGTTGACAACTTGTTTTTCTTGCGATCGCCCCTCTCCTTCCCAAGAGTTTTGAGTACAGGAAAATAAAACCGATTCTGCCTTTTATATTACAAATGTGTATGCTGTTGGCACTCCCTTCCGTTGACAACTTGTTTTTCTTGCGATCGCCCCTCTCCTTCCCAAGAGCTTTGAATACAGGAAAATAAAACCGATTCTGCTTTTTATATTAGAAATGTGTATGCTGTTGGCACTCCCTCCCGTTAACAACTTGTTTTCCTTGCGATCGCCCCTCTCCTTCCCAATAGCTTTGAGTACAGGAAAATAAAACCGATTCTGCCTTTTATATTAGAAACGTGTATGCTGCTGGCACTCCCTCCCGTAGACAACTTGTTTTTCTTGTGATCGCCCCTCTTTTTCCAAGAGCTTTGAGTACAGGAAAATAAAACCGATTCTGCCTTTTATATTAGAAATGTGTAAGCTTTTGGCACTCCCTCCCGTTGACAACTTGTTTTTCTTGTGATCGCCCCTCTCCTTTCCAAGATCTTTGAGTACAGGAAAATAAAACCGATTCTGCCTTTTATGTTAGAAATGGGTATGCTGTTGGCACTCCCTCCCGTTGACAACTTGTTTTTCTTGTGATCGTCCCTCTCTTTCCCAAGAGCTTTGATTACAGGAAAATAAAACCGATTCTGCCTTTTATATTAGAAATGTGTATGCTGTTGGCACTCCCTTGCGTTGACAACTTGTTTTTCTTGCGATCGCAAATCTCCTTCCCAAGAGCTTTGAGTACAGGAAAATAAAACCGACTATGCCTTTTATATTAGAAATGTGTATGCTGTTGGCACTCCTTTCCGTTGACAACTTGTTTTTCTTGCGATCGCCCCTCTCCTTCCCAAGAGCTTTTAGTTCAGGAAAATAGAACCGATTCTGCCTTTTATATTAGAAATGTGTATGCTGTTGGCACTTCCTTCCGTTGACAACTTGTTTTTCTTGCGATGGCCCCTCTCCTTCCCAAGAGCTTTGAGTTCAGGAAAATAGAACCGATTCTGCCTTTTATATTAGAAATGTGTATGCTGTTGGCACTCCCTTCCGTTGACAACTTGTTTTTCTTGCGATCGCCCCTCTCCTTCCCAAGAGCTTTGAGTACAGGAAAATAAAACCGATTCTGCCTTTTATATTAGAAATGTGTATGCTGTTGGCACTTCCTTCCGTTGACAACTTGTTTTTCTTGCGATCGCCCCTCTCCTTCCCAAGAGCTTTGAGTACAGGAAAATAAAACCAATTCTGCCTTTTATATTAGAAATGTGTATGCTGTTGGCACTCCCTTCCGTTGACAACTTGTTTTTCTTGCGATCGCCCCTCTCCTTCCCAAGAGCTTTGAGTACAGGAAAATAAAACCAATTCTGCCTTTTATATTAAAAATGTGTATGCTGTTGGCACTCCCTTCGGTTGACAACTTGTTTTTCTTGCGATCGCCCCTCTCCTTCCCAAGAGCTTTGAGTTCAGGAAAATAGAACCGATTCTGCCTTTTATATTAGAAATGTGTATGCTGTTGGCACTTCCTTCCGTTGACAACTTGTTTTTCTTGCGATGGCCCCTCTCCTTCCCAAGAGCTTTGAGTTCAGGAAAATAGAACCGATTCTGCCTTTTATATTAGAAATGTGTATGCTGTTGGCACTTCCTTCCGTTGACAACTTGTTTTTCTTGCGATGGCCCCTCTCCTTCCCAAGAGCTTTGAGTACAGGAAAATAAAACCGATTCTGCCTTTTATATTAGAAATGTGTATGCTGTTGGCACTCCCTTCCGTTGACAACTTGTTTTTCTTGCGATCGCCCCTCTCCTTCCCAAGAGCTTTGAGTACAGGAAAATAAAACCGATTCTGCCTTTTATATTAGAAATGTGTATGCTGTTGGCACTCCCTCCCTTTGAAAACTTGTTTTTCTTGCGATCGCCCCTCTCCTTCCCAAGAGCTTTGAGTACAGGAAAATAAAACCGATTCTGCCTTTTATATTACAAATGTGTATGCTGTTGGCACTCCCTCCCGTTGAAAACATGTTTTTCTTGCGATCGCCCCTCTCCTTCCCAAGAGCTTTGAGTACAGAAAAATAAAGCCGATTCTGCCTTTTATATTAGAAATATGTATGCTGTTGGCACTCCCTTCCGTTGACAACTTGTTTTTCTTGCGATCGCCCCTCTCCTTCCCAAGAGCTTTGAGTACAGGAAAATAAAACCGATTCTGCCTTTTATATTGCAAATGTGTATGCTGTTGGCACTCCCTTCCGTTGACAACTTGTTTTTCTTGCGATCGCCCCTCTCTTTCCCAAGAGCTTTGAATACAGGAAAATAAAACCGATTCTGCCTTTTATATTAGAAGTGTGTATGCTGTTGGCACTCCCTTCCGTTGATAACTTGTTTTTCTTGCGATCGCCCCTCTTTTTCCCAAGAGCTTTGAATACAGGAAAATAAAACCGATTTTGCCTTTTATATTAGAAATGTGTATGCCTTTGGCACTCCCTTCCGTTGACAACTTGTTTTTCTTGCGATCGCCCCTCCCCTTCCCAAGAGCTTTGAGTACAGGAAAATAAAACCGATTCTGCCTTTTATATTAAAAATGTGAATGCTGTTGGCACTCCTTTCCGTTGACAACTTGTTTTTCTTGCGATCGCCCCTCTCCTTCCCAAGAGTTTTGAGTTCAGGAAAATAGAACCGATTCTGCCTTTTATATTAGAAATGTGTATGCTGTTGGCACTCCTTTCCGTTGACAACTTGTTTTTCTTGCGATCGCCCCTCTCCTTCCCAAGAGCTTTGAATACAGGAAAATAAAACCGATTTTGCCTTTTATATTAGAAATGTGTATGCCTTTGGCACTCCCTTCCGTTGACAACTTGTTTTTCTTGCGATCGCCCCTCCCCTTCCCAAGAGCTTTGAGTACAGGAAAATAAAACCGATTCTGCCTTTTATATTAAAAATGTATATGCTGTTGGCACTCCTTTCCGTTGACAACTTGTTTTTCCTGCGATCGCCCCTGTCTTTCCCAAGAGCTTTGAGTACAGGAAAATAAAACCGATTCTGCCTTTTATATTAGAAATGTGTATGCTGTTGGCACTCCTTTCCGTTGACAACTTGTTTTTCTTGCGATCGCCCCTCTCCTTCCCAAGAGCTTTGAGTTCAGGAAAATAGAACCGATTCTGCCTTTTATATTAGAGATGTGTATGCTGTTGGCACTTCCTTCCGTTGACAACTTGTTTTTCTTGCGATCGCCCCTCTCCTTCCCAAGAGCTTTGAGTTCAGGAAAATAAAACCGATTCTGCCTTTTATATTAGAAATGTGTATGCTGTTGGCACTCCCTTCCGTTGACAACTTGTTTTTCTTGCGATCGCCCCTCTCCTTCCCAAGAGCTTTGAGTACAAGAAAATAAAACCGATTCTGCCTTTTATATTAGAAATGTGTATGCTGTTGGCACTCCCTCCCGTTGACAACTTGTTTTTCTTGCGATCGCCCCTCTCCTTTCCAAGAGCTTTGAGTACAGGAAAATAAAACCGATTCTTCCTTTTATATTACAAATGTGTATGCTGTTGGCACTCTCTTCCGTTGACAACTTGTTTTTCCTGCGATCGCCCCTCCCCTTCCCAAGAGCTTTGAGTACAGGAAAATAAAACTGATTCTGCCTTTTATATTAAAAATGTGAATGCTGTTGGCACACCCTCCCGTTGACAACTAGTTTTTCTCGCGATCGCCCCTCTCCTTCCCAAAAGCTTTGAATACAGGAAAATAAAACCGATTCTGCCTTTTATATTAGAAATGTGTATGCTTTTGGCACTCCCTCCCGTTGACAACTTGTTTTTCTTGTGATCGCCCCTCTCCTTTCCAAGATCTTTGAGTACAGGAAAATAAAACCGATTCTGCCTTTTATGTTATAAATGGGTATGCTGTTGGCACTCCCTCCCGTTGACAACTTGTTTTTCTTGTGATCGTCCCTCTCTTTCCCAAGAGCTTTGAGTACAGGAAAATAAAACCGATTCTGCCTTTTATATTAGAAATGTGTATGCTGTTGGCACTCCCTTGCGTTGACAACTTGTTTTTCTTGCGATCGCAAATCTCCTTCCCAAGAGCTTTGAGTAGAGGAAAATAAAGCCGATTCTGCCTTTTATATTACAAATGTGTATGCTGTTGGCACTCCCTCCCGTTGAAAACTTGTTTTTCTTGCGATCGCCCCTCTCCTTCCCAAGAGCTTTGAGTAGAGGAAAATAAAGCCGATTCTGCCTTTTATATTAGAAATGTGTATGCTGTTGGCACTCCCTTCCGTTGACAACTTGTTTTTCTTGCGATCGCCCCTCTCCTTTTCAAGAGCTTTGAGTACAGGAAAATAAAACCGATTCTGCATTTTATATTAGAAATGTGTATGCTGTTGGCACTCCCTCCCGTTGAAAACTTGTTTTTCTTGCGATCGCCCCTCTCCTTCCCAAGAGCTTTGAGTAGAGGAAAATAAAACCGATTCTGCCTTTTATATTACAAATGTGTATGCTGTTGGCACTCCCTCCCGTTGAAAACTTGTTTTTCTTGCGATCGCCCCTCTCCTTCCCAAGAGTTTTGAGTACAGAAAAATAAAGCCGATTCTGCCTTTTATATTAGAAATGTGTATGCTGTTGGCACTCCCTTCCGTTGACAACTTGTTTTTCTTGCGATCGCCCCTCTCTTTCCCAAGAGCTTTGAATACAGGAAAATAAAACCGATTCTGCCTTTTATATTAGAAGTGTGTATGCTGTTGGCACTCCCTTCCGTTGACAACTTGTTTTTCTTGCGATCGCCCCTCTTTTTCCCAAGAGCTTTGAATACAGGAAAATAAAACCGATTTTGCCTTTTATATTAGAAATGTGTATGCCTTTGCCACTCCCTTCCGTTGACAACTTGTTTTTCTTGCGATCGCCCCTCTCTTTCCCAAGAGCTTTGAGTACAGGAAAATAAAACCGATTCTGCCTTTTATATTAGAAATGTGTATGCTGTTGGCACTCCCTTCCGTTGACAACTTGTTTTTCTTGCGATCGCCCCTCTTTTTCCCAAGAGCTTTGAATACAGGAAAATAAAACCGATTTTGCCTTTTATATTAGAAATGTGTATGCCTTTGGCACTCCCTTCCGTTGACAACTTGTTTTTCTTGCGATCGCCCCTCTCTTTCCCAAGAGCTTTGAGTACAGGAAAATAAAACCGATTCTGCCTTTTATATTAGAAATGTGTATGCTGTTGGCACCCCTTTCCGTTGACAACTTGTTTTTCTTGCGATCGCCCCTCTCCTTCCCAAGAGCTTTGAGTTCAGGAAAATAGAACCGATTCTGCCTTTTATATTAGAAATGTGTATGCTGTTGGCACTTCCTTCCGTTGACAACTTGTTTTTCTTGCGATCGCCCCTCTCCTTCCCAAGAGCTTTGAGTTCAGGAAAATAAAACCGATTCTGCCTTTTATATTAGAAATGTGTATGCTCTTGGCACTCCCTTCCGTTGACAACTTGTTTTTCTTGCGATCGCCCCTCTCCTTCCCAAGAGCTTTGAGTACAGGAAAATAAAACCGATTCTGCCTTTTATATTAGAAATGTGTATGCTGTTGGCACTCCCTTCCGTTGACAACTTGTTTTTCTTGCGATCGCCCCTCTCCTTCCCAAGAGCTTTGAGTAAAGAAAAATAAAACCGATTCTGCCTTTTATATTAGAAATGTGTATGCTGTCGGCACTCCTTTCCGTTTACAACTTGTTTTTCCTGCGATCGCCCCTCCCTTTCCCAAGAGCTTTGAATACAGGAAAATAAAACCGATTCTGCCTTTTATATTAGAAATGTGTATGCTATTGGCACTCCCTGCCGTTGACAACTTGTTTTTCTTGCGATAGCCCCTCTCCTTCCCAAGAGCTTTGAATACAGGAAAATAAAACCAATTCTGCCTTTTGATATTAGAAATGTGTATGCTGTTGGCACTCCCTTCCGTTGACAACTTGTTTTTCTTGCGATCGCCCCTCTCCTTCCCAAGAGCTTTGAGTACAGGAAAATAAAATCGATTCTGCCTTTTATATTACAAATGTGTATGCTGTTGGCACTCCCTTCCGTTGACAACTTGTTTTTCTTGCGATCGCCGCTCTCCTTCCCAAGAGCTTTGAGTACAGGAAAATAAAACCGATTCTGCCTTTTATATTAGAAATGTGTATGCTGTTGGCACCCCCTCCCGTTGACAACTTGTTTTTCTTGCGATCGCCCCTCTCCTTCCCAAGAGCTTTGAGTACAGGAAAATAAAACCGATTCTGCCTTTTATATTACAAATGTGTATGCTGTTGGCACTCTCTTCCGTTGACAACTTGTTTTTCCTGCGATCGCCCCTCCCCTTCCCAAGAGCTTTGAGTACAGGAAAATAGAACCGATTCTGCCTTTTATATTAGAAATGTGTATGCTGCTGGCACTCCCTCCCGTTGACAACTTGTTTTTCTTGCGATCGCCCCTCTCCTTCCCAAGAGCTTCGAGTACAGGAAAATAAAACCGATTCTGCCTTTTATATTAGAAATGTGTATGCTGTTGGCACTCCCTTCCGTTGACAACTTGTTTTTCATGCGATCGCCCCTCTCCTTCCCAAGAGCTTTGAGTACAGGAAAATAAAACCGATTCTGCCTTTTATATTAGAAATGTGTATGCTGTTGGCACTCCTTTCCGTTGACAACTTGTTTTTCCTGCGATCGCCCCTCTCTTTCCCAAGAGCTTTGAGTACAGGAAAATAAAACCAATTCTGCCTTTTACTTTTATATTAGAAATGTGTATGCTGTGGGCACTCCCATCCGTTGACAACTTGTTTTTCTTGCGATCGCCCCTCTCCTTCCCAAGAGCTTTGAGTACAGGAAAATAAAACCAATTCTGCCTTTTATATTAGAAATGTGTATGCTGTTGGCACTCCCTTCCGTTGACAACTTGCTTTTCTTGCGATCGCCCCTCTCCTTCCCAAGAGCTTTGAGTACAGGAAAATAAAACCGATTCTGCCTTTTATATTACAAATGTGTATGCTGTTGGCACTCCCTTCCGTTGACAACTTGTTTTTCTTGCGATCGCCCCTCTCCTTCCCAAGAGCTTTGAGTATAGGAAAATAAAACCGATTCTGCCTTTTATATTAGAAATGTGTATGCTGTTGGTACTCCCTTCCGTTGACAACTTGTTTTTCTTGCGATCGCCCCTCTCCTTCCCAAGAGCTTCGAGTACAAGAAAATAAAACCGATTCTGCCTTTTATATTACAAATGTGTATGCTGTTGGCACTCCCTTCCGTTGACAACTTGTTTTTCTTGCGATCGCCCCTCTTTTTCCCAAGAGCTTTGAGTACAGGAAAATAAAACCGATTCTGCCTTTTATATTAGAAATGTGTATGCTGTTGGCACCCCCTCCCGTTGACAACTTGTTTTTCTTGCGATCGCCCCTCTTCTTCCCAAGAGCTTTGAGTACAGGAAAATAAAACCGATTCTGCCTTTTATATTACAAATGTGTATGCTGTTGGCACTCTCTTCCGTTGACAACTTGTTTTTCCTGCGATCGCCCCTCCCCTTCCCAAGAGCTTTGAGTTCAGGAAAATAGAACCGATTCTGCCTTTTATATTAGAAATGTGTATGCTGCTGGCACTCCCTCCCGTTGACAACTTGTTTTTCTTGCGATCGCCCCTCTCCTTCCCAAGAGCTTCGAGTACAGGAAAATAAAACCGATTCTGCCTTTTATATTAGAAATGTGTATGCTGTTGGCACTCCCTTCCGTTGACAACTTGTTTTTCATGCGATCGCCCCTCTCCTTCCCAAGAGCTTTGAGTACAGGAAAATAAAACCGATTCTGCCTTTTATATTAGAAATGTGTATGCTGTTGGCACTCCTTTCCGTTGACAACTTGTTTTTCCTGCGATCGCCCCTCTCTTTCCCAAGAGCTTTGAGTACAGGAAAATAAAACCAATTCTGCCTTTTACTTTTATATTAGAAATGTGTATGCTGTGGGCACTCCCATCCGTTGACAACTTGTTTTTCTTGCGATCGCCCCTCTCCTTCCCAAGAGCTTTGAGTACAGGAAAATAAAACCAATTCTGCCTTTTATATTAGAAATGTGTATGCTGTTGGCACTCCCTTCCGTTGACAACTTGCTTTTCTTGCGATCGCCCCTCTCCTTCCCAAGAGCTTTGAGTACAGGAAAATAAAACCGATTCTGCCTTTTATATTACAAATGTGTATGCTGTTGGCACTCCCTTCCGTTGACAACTTGTTTTTCTTGCGATCGCCCCTCTCCTTCCCAAGAGCTTTGAGTATAGGAAAATAAAACCGATTCTGCCTTTTATATTAGAAATGTGTATGCTGTTGGTACTCCCTTCCGTTGACAACTTGTTTTTCTTGCGATCGCCCCTCTCCTTCCCAAGAGCTTCGAGTACAAGAAAATAAAACCGATTCTGCCTTTTATATTACAAATGTGTATGCTGTTGGCACTCCCTTCCGTTGACAACTTGTTTTTCTTGCGATCGCCCCTCTTTTTCCCAAGAGCTTTGAGTATAGGAAAATAAAACCAATTCTGCCTTTTATATTAGAAATGTGTATGCTGTTGGCACTTCCTTCCGTTGACAACTTGTTTTTCTTGCGATCGCCCCTCTCCTTCCCAAGAGCTTTGAGTACAGGAAAATAAAACCGATTCTGCCTTTTATATTACAAATGTGTATGCTGTTGGCACTCCCTTCAGTTGACAACTTGTTTTTCTTGCGATCGCCCCTCTATTTCCCAAGAGTTTTGAGTACAGGAAAATAAAACCGATTCTGCCTTTTATATTAGAAATGTGTATGCTGTTGGCACTCCTTTCCGTTGACAACTTGTTTTTCTTGCGATCGCCCCTCTCCTTCCCAAGAGCTTTGAGTTCAGGAAAATAGAACCGATTCTGTCTTTTATATTAGAAATGTGTATGCTGTTGGCACTTCCTTCCGTTGACAACTTGTTTTTCTTGCGATGGCTCTTTCCCAAGAGCTTTGAGTACAGGAAAATAAAACCGATTCTGCCTTTTATATTAGAAGTGTGTATGCTGTTGGCACTCCCTTCCGTTGACAACTTGTTTTTCTTGCGATCGCCCCTCTTTTTCCCAAGAGCTTTGAATACAGGAAAATAAAACCGATTTTGCCTTTTATATTAGAAATGTGTATGCCTTTGCCACTCCCTTCCGTTGACAACTTGTTTTTCTTGCGATCGCCCCTCTCTTTCCCAAGAGCTTTGAGTACAGGAAAATAAAACCGATTCTGCCTTTTATATTAGAAATGTGTATGCTGTTGGCACTCCCTTCCGTTGACAACTTGTTTTTCTTGCGATCGCCCCTCTTTTTCCCAAGAGCTTTGAATACAGGAAAATAAAACCGATTTTGCCTTTTATATTAGAAATGTGTATGCCTTTGGCACTCCCTTCCGTGGACAACTTGTTTTTCTTGCGATCGCCCCTCTCTTTCCCAAGAGCTTTGAGTACAGGAAAATAAAACCGATTCTGCCTTTTATATTAGAAATGTGTATGCTGTTGGCACCCCTTTCCGTTGACAACTTGTTTTTCTTGCGATCGCCCCTCTCCTTCCCAAGAGCTTTGAGTTCAGGAAATTAGAACCGATTCTGCCTTTTATATTAGAAATGTGTATGCTGTTGGCACTTCCTTCCGTTGACAACTTGTTTTTCTTGCGATCGCCCCTCTCCTTCCCAAGAGCTTTGAGTTCAGGAAAATAAAACCGATTCTGCCTTTTATATTAGAAATGTGTATGCTGTTGGCACTCCCTTCCGTTGACAACTTGTTTTTCTTGCGATCGCCCCTCTCCTTCCCAAGAGCTTTGAGTACAGGAAAATAAAACCGATTCTGCCTTTTATATTAGAAATGTGTATGCTGTTGGCACTCCCTTCCGTTGACAACTTGTTTTTCTTGCGATCGCCCCTCTCCTTCCCAAGAGCTTTGAGTACAAGAAAATAAAACCGATTCTTCCTTTTCCATTAGAAATGTGTATGCTGTTGGCACTCCCTTTCGTTGACAAATTGTTTTTCTTGCGATCGCCCCTCTCCTTCCCAAGAGCTTTGAGTAAAGAAAAATAAAACCGATTCTGCCTTTTATATTAGAAATGTGTATGCTGTCGGCACTGCTTTCCGTTTACAACTTGTTTTTCCTGCGATCGCCCCTCTCTTTCCCAAGAGCTTTGAGTACAGGAAAATAAAACCGATTCTGCCTTTTATATTAGAAATGTGTATGCTATTGGCACTCCCTGCCGTTGACAACTTGTTTTTCTTGCGATAGCCCCTCTCCTTCCCAAGAGCTTTGAATACAGGAAAATAAAACCAATTCTGCCTTTTGATATTAGAAATGTGTATGCTGTTGGCACTCCCTTCCGTTGACAACTTGTTTTTCTTGCGATCGCCCCTCTCCTTCCCAAGAGCTTTGAGTACAGGAAAATAAAACCGATTCTGCCTTTTATATTACAAATGTGTATGCTGTTGGCACTCCCTTCCGTTGACAACTTGTTTTTCTTGCGATCGCCGCTCTCCTTCCCAAGAGCTTTGAGTACAGGAAAATAAAACCGATTCTGCCTTTTATATTAGAAATGTGTATGCTGTTGGCACCCCCTCCCGTTGACAACTTGTTTTTCTTGCGATCGCCCCTCTCCTTCCCAAGAGCTTTGAGTACAGGAAAATAAAACCGATTCTGCCTTTTATATTACAAATGTGTATGCTGTTGGCACTCTCTTCCGTTGACAACTTGTTTTTCCTGCGATCGCCCCTCCCCTTCCCAAGAGCTTTGAGTACAGGAAAATAAAACCGATTCTGCCTTTTATATTAGAAATGTGTATGCTGCTGGCACTCCCTCCCGTTGACAACTTGTTTTTCTTGCGATCGCCCCTCTCCTTCCCAAGAGCTTCGAGTACAGGAAAATAAAACCGATTCTGCCTTTTATATTAGAAATGTGTATGCTGTTGGCACTCCCTTCCGTTGACAACTTGTTTTTCATGCGATCGCCCCTCTCCTTCCCAAGAGCTTTGAGTACAGGAAAATAAAACCGATTCTGCCTTTTATATTAGAAATGTGTATGCTGTTGGCACTCCTTTCCGTTGACAACTTGTTTTTCCTGCGATCGCCCCTCTCTTTCCCAAGAGCTTTGAGTACAGGAAAATAAAACCAATTCTGCCTTTTACTTTTATATTAGAAATGTGTATGCTGTGGGCACTCCCATCCGTTGACAACTTGTTTTTCTTGCGATCGCCCCTCTCCTTCCCAAGAGATTTGAGTACAGGAAAATAAAACCAATTCTGCCTTTTATATTAGAAATGTGTATGCTGTTGGCACTCCCTTCCGTTGACAACTTGTTTTTCTTGCGATCGCCCCTCTCCTTCCCAAGAGCTTTGAGTACAGGAAAATAAAACCGATTCTGCCTTTTATATTACAAATGTGTATGCTGTTGGCACTCCCTTCCGTTGACAACTTGTTTTTCTTGCGATCGCCCCTCTCCTTCCCAAGAGCTTTGAGTATAGGAAAATAAAACCGATTCTGCCTTTTATATTAGAAATGTGTATGCTGTTGGTACTCCCTTCCGTTGACAACTTGTTTTTCTTGCGATCGCCCCTCTCCTTCCCAAGAGCTTTGAGTACAGGAAAATAAAACCGATTCTGCCTTTTATATTACAAATGTGTATGCCGTTGGCACTCCCTTCCGTTGACAACTTGTTTTTCTTGCGATCGCCCCTCTCCTTCCCAAGAGCTTTGAGTATAGGAAAATAAAACCAATTCTGCCTTTTATATTAGAAATGTGTATGCTGTTGGCACTTCCTTCCGTTGACAACTTGTTTTTCTTGCGATCGCCCCTCTCCTTCCCAAGAGCTTTGAGTACAGGAAAATAAAACCGATTCTGCCTTTTATATTACAAATGTGTATGCTGTTGGCACTCCCTTCAGTTGACAACTTGTTTTTCTTGCGATCGCCCCTCTATTTCCCAAGAGTTTTGAGTACAGGAAAATAAAACCGATTCTGCCTTTTATATTAGAAATGTGTATGCTGTTGGCACTCCTTTCCGTTGACAACTTGTTTTTCTTGCGATCGCCCCTCTCCTTCCCAAGAGCTTTGAGTTCAGGAAAATAGAACCGATTCTGTCTTTTATATTAGAAATGTGTATGCTGTTGGCACTTCCTTCCGTTGACAACTTGTTTTTCTTGCGATGGCTCTTTCCCAAGAGCTTTGAGTACAGGAAAATAAAACCGATTCTGCCTTTTATATTAGAAATGTGTATGCTGTTGGCACCCCCTCCCGTTGACAACTTGTTTTTCTTGCGATCGCCCCTCTCCTTCCCAAGAGCTTTGAGTACAGGAAAATAAAACCGATTCTGCCTTTTATATTACAAATGTGTATGCTGTTGGCACTCTCTTCCGTTGACAACTTGTTTTTCCTGCGATCGCCCCTCCCCTTCCCAAGAGCTTTGAGTACAGGAAAATAAAACCGATTCTGCCTTTTATATTAGAAATGTGTATGCTGCTGGCACTCCCTCCCGTTGACAACTTGTTTTTCTTGCGATCGCCCCTCTCCTTCCCAAGAGCTTCGAGTACAGGAAAATAAAACCGATTCTGCCTTTTATATTAGAAATGTGTATGCTGTTGGCACTCCCTTCCGTTGACAACTTGTTTTTCATGCGATCGCCCCTCTCCTTCCCAAGAGCTTTGAGTACAGAAAAATAAAGCCGATTCTGCCTTTTATATTAGAAATGTGTATGCTGTTGGCACTCCCTTCCGTTGACAACTTGTTTTTCTTGCGATCGCCCCTCTCCTTCCCAAGAGCTTTGAGTATAGGAAAATAAAACCGATTCTGCCTTTTATATTAGAAGTGTGTATGCTGTTGGCACTCCCTTCCGTTGAAAACTTGTTTTTCTTGCGATCGCCCCTCTCCTTCCCAAGAGCTTTGAGTAGAGGAAAATAAAGCCGATTCTGCCTTTTATATTACAAATGTGTATGCTGTTGGCACTCCCTCCCGTTGAAAACTTGTTTTTCTTGCGATCGCCCCTCTCCTTCCCAAGAGCTTTGAGTAGAGGAAAATAAAGCCGATTCTGCCTTTTATATTAGAAATGTGTATGCTGTTGGCACTCCCTTCCGTTGACAACTTGTTTTTCTTGCGATCGCCCCTCTCCTTTTCAAGAGCTTTGAGTACAGGAAAATAAAACCGATTCTGCATTTTATATTAGAAATGTGTATGCTGTTGGCACTCCCTCCCGTTGAAAACTTGTTTTTCTTGCGATCGCCCCTCTCCTTCCCAAGAGCTTTGAGTAGAGGAAAATAAAACCGATTCTGCCTTTTATATTACAAATGTGTATGCTGTTGGCACTCCCTCCCGTTGAAAACTTGTTTTTCTTGCGATCGCCCCTCTCCTTCCCAAGAGTTTTGAGTACAGAAAAATAAAGCCGATTCTGCCTTTTATATTAGAAATGTGTATGCTGTTGGCACTCCCTTCCGTTGACAACTTGTTTTTCTTGCGATCGCCCCTCTCTTTCCCAAGAGCTTTGAATACAGGAAAATAAAACCGATTCTGCCTTTTATATTAGAAGTGTGTATGCTGTTGGCACTCCCTTCCGTTGACAACTTGTTTTTCTTGCGATCGCCCCTCTTTTTCCCAAGAGCTTTGAATACAGGAAAATAAAACCGATTTTGCCTTTTATATTAGAAATGTGTATGCCTTTGCCACTCCCTTCCGTTGACAACTTGTTTTTCTTGCGATCGCCCCTCTCTTTCCCAAGAGCTTTGAGTACAGGAAAATAAAACCGATTCTGCCTTTTATATTAGAAATGTGTATGCTGTTGGCACTCCCTTCCGTTGACAACTTGTTTTTCTTGCGATCGCCCCTCTTTTTCCCAAGAGCTTTGAATACAGGAAAATAAAACCGATTTTGCCTTTTATATTAGAAATGTGTATGCCTTTGGCACTCCCTTCCGTTGACAACTTGTTTTTCTTGCGATCGCCCCTCTCTTTCCCAAGAGCTTTGAGTACAGGAAAATAAAACCGATTCTGCCTTTTATATTAGAAATGTGTATGCTGTTGGCACCCCTTTCCGTTGACAACTTGTTTTTCTTGCGATCGCCCCTCTCCTTCCCAAGAGCTTTGAGTTCAGGAAAATAGAACCGATTCTGCCTTTTATATTAGAAATGTGTATGCTGTTGGCACTTCCTTCCGTTGACAACTTGTTTTTCTTGCGATCGCCCCTCTCCTTCCCAAGAGCTTTGAGTTCAGGAAAATAAAACCGATTCTGCCTTTTATATTAGAAATGTGTATGCTCTTGGCACTCCCTTCCGTTGACAACTTGTTTTTCTTGCGATCGCCCCTCTCCTTCCCAAGAGCTTTGAGTACAGGAAAATAAAACCGATTCTGCCTTTTATATTAGAAATGTGTATGCTGTTGGCACTCCCTTCCGTTGACAACTTGTTTTTCTTGCGATCGCCCCTCTCCTTCCCAAGAGCTTTGAGTAAAGAAAAATAAAACCGATTCTGCCTTTTATATTAGAAATGTGTATGCTGTCGGCACTCCTTTCCGTTTACAACTTGTTTTTCCTGCGATCGCCCCTCCCTTTCCCAAGAGCTTTGAATACAGGAAAATAAAACCGATTCTGCCTTTTATATTAGAAATGTGTATGCTATTGGCACTCCCTGCCGTTGACAACTTGTTTTTCTTGCGATAGCCCCTCTCCTTCCCAAGAGCTTTGAATACAGGAAAATAAAACCAATTCTGCCTTTTGATATTAGAAATGTGTATGCTGTTGGCACTCCCTTCCGTTGACAACTTGTTTTTCTTGAGATCGCCCCTCTCCTTCCCAAGAGCTTTGAGTACAGGAAAATAAAATCGATTCTGACTTTTATATTACAAATGTGTATGCTGTTGGCACTCCCTTCCGTTGACAACTTGTTTTTCTTGCGATCGCCGCTCTCCTTCCCAAGAGCTTTGAGTACAGGAAAATAAAACCGATTCTGCCTTTTATATTAGAAATGTGTATGCTGTTGGCACCCCCTCCCGTTGACAACTTGTTTTTCTTGCGATCGCCCCTCTCCTTCCCAAGAGCTTTGAGTACAGGAAAATAAAACCGATTCTGCCTTTTATATTACAAATGTGTATGCTGTTGGCACTCTCTTCCGTTGACAACTTGTTTTTCCTGCGATCGCCCCTCCCCTTCCCAAGAGCTTTGAGTACAGGAAAATAAAACCGATTCTGCCTTTTATATTAGAAATGTGTATGCTGCTGGCACTCCCTCCCGTTGACAACTTGTTTTTCTTGCGATCGCCCCTCTCCTTCCCAAGAGCTTCGAGTACAGGAAAATAAAACCGATTCTGCCTTTTATATTAGAAATGTGTATGCTGTTGGCACTCCCTTCCGTTGACAACTTGTTTTTCATGCGATCGCCCCTCTCCTTCCCAAGAGCTTTGAGTACAGGAAAATAAAACCGATTCTGCCTTTTATATTAGAAATGTGTATGCTGTTGGCACTCCTTTCCGTTGACAACTTGTTTTTCCTGCGATCGCCCCTCTCTTTCCCAAGAGCTTTGAGTACAGGAAAATAAAACCAATTCTGCCTTTTACTTTTATATTAGAAATGTGTATGCTGTGGGCACTCCCATCCGTTGACAACTTGTTTTTCTTGCGATCGCCCCTCTCCTTCCCAAGAGCTTTGAGTACAGGAAAATAAAACCAATTCTGCCTTTTATATTAGAAATGTGTATGCTGTTGGCACTCCCTTCCGTTGACAACTTGCTTTTCTTGCGATCGCCCCTCTCCTTCCCAAGAGCTTTGAGTACAGG
Organism: Diaprepes abbreviatus; assembly: GCA_034092305.1. Taxonomy (NCBI): domain Eukaryota; kingdom Metazoa; phylum Arthropoda; class Insecta; order Coleoptera; family Curculionidae; genus Diaprepes; species Diaprepes abbreviatus. The sequence goes on from JASJET010000247.1 coordinate 1,203,783, forward strand.
AAAATAAAACCGATTCTGCCTTTTATATTACAAATGTGTATGCTGTTGGCACTCCCTTCCGTTGACAACTTGTTTTTCTTGCGATCGCCCCTCTCCTTCCCAAGAGCTTTGAGTATAGGAAAATAAAACCGATTCTGCCTTTTATATTAGAAATGTGTATGCTGTTGGTACTCCCTTCCGTTGACAACTTGTTTTTCTTGCGATCGCCCCTCTCCTTCCCAAGAGCTTCGAGTACAAGAAAATAAAACCGATTCTGCCTTTTATATTACAAATGTGTATGCTGTTGGCACTCCCTTCCGTTGACAACTTGTTTTTCTTGCGATCGCCCCTCTTTTTCCCAAGAGCTTTGAGTATAGGAAAATAAAACCAATTCTGCCTTTTATATTAGAAATGTGTATGCTGTTGGCACTTCCTTCCGTTGACAACTTGTTTTTCTTGCGATCGCCCCTCTCCTTCCCAAGAGCTTTGAGTACAGGAAAATAAAACCGATTCTGCCTTTTATATTACAAATGTGTATGCTGTTGGCACTCCCTTCAGTTGACAACTTGTTTTTCTTGCGATCGCCCCTCTATTTCCCAAGAGTTTTGAGTACAGGAAAATAAAACCGATTCTGCCTTTTATATTAGAAATGTGTATGCTGTTGGCACTCCTTTCCGTTGACAACTTGTTTTTCTTGCGATCGCCCCTCTCCTTCCCAAGAGCTTTGAGTTCAGGAAAATAGAACCGATTCTGTCTTTTATATTAGAAATGTGTATGCTGTTGGCACTTCCTTCCGTTGACAACTTGTTTTTCTTGCGATGGCTCTTTCCCAAGAGCTTTGAGTACAGGAAAATAAAACCGATTCTGCCTTTTATATTAGAAGTGTGTATGCTGTTGGCACTCCCTTCCGTTGACAACTTGTTTTTCTTGCGATCGCCCCTCTTTTTCCCAAGAGCTTTGAATACAGGAAAATAAAACCGATTTTGCCTTTTATATTAGAAATGTGTATGCCTTTGCCACTCCCTTCCGTTGACAACTTGTTTTTCTTGCGATCGCCCCTCTCTTTCCCAAGAGCTTTGAGTACAGGAAAATAAAACCGATTCTGCCTTTTATATTAGAAATGTGTATGCTGTTGGCACTCCCTTCCGTTGACAACTTGTTTTTCTTGCGATCGCCCCTCTTTTTCCCAAGAGCTTTGAATACAGGAAAATAAAACCGATTTTGCCTTTTATATTAGAAATGTGTATGCCTTTGGCACTCCCTTCCGTGGACAACTTGTTTTTCTTGCGATCGCCCCTCTCTTTCCCAAGAGCTTTGAGTACAGGAAAATAAAACCGATTCTGCCTTTTATATTAGAAATGTGTATGCTGTTGGCACCCCTTTCCGTTGACAACTTGTTTTTCTTGCGATCGCCCCTCTCCTTCCCAAGAGCTTTGAGTTCAGGAAATTAGAACCGATTCTGCCTTTTATATTAGAAATGTGTATGCTGTTGGCACTTCCTTCCGTTGACAACTTGTTTTTCTTGCGATCGCCCCTCTCCTTCCCAAGAGCTTTGAGTTCAGGAAAATAAAACCGATTCTGCCTTTTATATTAGAAATGTGTATGCTGTTGGCACTCCCTTCCGTTGACAACTTGTTTTTCTTGCGATCGCCCCTCTCCTTCCCAAGAGCTTTGAGTACAGGAAAATAAAACCGATTCTGCCTTTTATATTAGAAATGTGTATGCTGTTGGCACTCCCTTCCGTTGACAACTTGTTTTTCTTGCGATCGCCCCTCTCCTTCCCAAGAGCTTTGAGTACAAGAAAATAAAACCGATTCTTCCTTTTCCATTAGAAATGTGTATGCTGTTGGCACTCCCTTTCGTTGACAAATTGTTTTTCTTGCGATCGCCCCTCTCCTTCCCAAGAGCTTTGAGTAAAGAAAAATAAAACCGATTCTGCCTTTTATATTAGAAATGTGTATGCTGTCGGCACTGCTTTCCGTTTACAACTTGTTTTTCCTGCGATCGCCCCTCTCTTTCCCAAGAGCTTTGAGTACAGGAAAATAAAACCGATTCTGCCTTTTATATTAGAAATGTGTATGCTATTGGCACTCCCTGCCGTTGACAACTTGTTTTTCTTGCGATAGCCCCTCTCCTTCCCAAGAGCTTTGAATACAGGAAAATAAAACCAATTCTGCCTTTTGATATTAGAAATGTGTATGCTGTTGGCACTCCCTTCCGTTGACAACTTGTTTTTCTTGCGATCGCCCCTCTCCTTCCCAAGAGCTTTGAGTACAGGAAAATAAAACCGATTCTGCCTTTTATATTACAAATGTGTATGCTGTTGGCACTCCCTTCCGTTGACAACTTGTTTTTCTTGCGATCGCCGCTCTCCTTCCCAAGAGCTTTGAGTACAGGAAAATAAAACCGATTCTGCCTTTTATATTAGAAATGTGTATGCTGTTGGCACCCCCTCCCGTTGACAACTTGTTTTTCTTGCGATCGCCCCTCTCCTTCCCAAGAGCTTTGAGTACAGGAAAATAAAACCGATTCTGCCTTTTATATTACAAATGTGTATGCTGTTGGCACTCTCTTCCGTTGACAACTTGTTTTTCCTGCGATCGCCCCTCCCCTTCCCAAGAGCTTTGAGTACAGGAAAATAAAACCGATTCTGCCTTTTATATTAGAAATGTGTATGCTGCTGGCACTCCCTCCCGTTGACAACTTGTTTTTCTTGCGATCGCCCCTCTCCTTCCCAAGAGCTTCGAGTACAGGAAAATAAAACCGATTCTGCCTTTTATATTAGAAATGTGTATGCTGTTGGCACTCCCTTCCGTTGACAACTTGTTTTTCATGCGATCGCCCCTCTCCTTCCCAAGAGCTTTGAGTACAGGAAAATAAAACCGATTCTGCCTTTTATATTAGAAATGTGTATGCTGTTGGCACTCCTTTCCGTTGACAACTTGTTTTTCCTGCGATCGCCCCTCTCTTTCCCAAGAGCTTTGAGTACAGGAAAATAAAACCAATTCTGCCTTTTACTTTTATATTAGAAATGTGTATGCTGTGGGCACTCCCATCCGTTGACAACTTGTTTTTCTTGCGATCGCCCCTCTCCTTCCCAAGAGATTTGAGTACAGGAAAATAAAACCAATTCTGCCTTTTATATTAGAAATGTGTATGCTGTTGGCACTCCCTTCCGTTGACAACTTGTTTTTCTTGCGATCGCCCCTCTCCTTCCCAAGAGCTTTGAGTACAGGAAAATAAAACCGATTCTGCCTTTTATATTACAAATGTGTATGCTGTTGGCACTCCCTTCCGTTGACAACTTGTTTTTCTTGCGATCGCCCCTCTCCTTCCCAAGAGCTTTGAGTATAGGAAAATAAAACCGATTCTGCCTTTTATATTAGAAATGTGTATGCTGTTGGTACTCCCTTCCGTTGACAACTTGTTTTTCTTGCGATCGCCCCTCTCCTTCCCAAGAGCTTTGAGTACAGGAAAATAAAACCGATTCTGCCTTTTATATTACAAATGTGTATGCCGTTGGCACTCCCTTCCGTTGACAACTTGTTTTTCTTGCGATCGCCCCTCTCCTTCCCAAGAGCTTTGAGTATAGGAAAATAAAACCAATTCTGCCTTTTATATTAGAAATGTGTATGCTGTTGGCACTTCCTTCCGTTGACAACTTGTTTTTCTTGCGATCGCCCCTCTCCTTCCCAAGAGCTTTGAGTACAGGAAAATAAAACCGATTCTGCCTTTTATATTACAAATGTGTATGCTGTTGGCACTCCCTTCAGTTGACAACTTGTTTTTCTTGCGATCGCCCCTCTATTTCCCAAGAGTTTTGAGTACAGGAAAATAAAACCGATTCTGCCTTTTATATTAGAAATGTGTATGCTGTTGGCACTCCTTTCCGTTGACAACTTGTTTTTCTTGCGATCGCCCCTCTCCTTCCCAAGAGCTTTGAGTTCAGGAAAATAGAACCGATTCTGTCTTTTATATTAGAAATGTGTATGCTGTTGGCACTTCCTTCCGTTGACAACTTGTTTTTCTTGCGATGGCTCTTTCCCAAGAGCTTTGAGTACAGGAAAATAAAACCGATTCTGCCTTTTATATTAGAAATGTGTATGCTGTTGGCACCCCCTCCCGTTGACAACTTGTTTTTCTTGCGATCGCCCCTCTCCTTCCCAAGAGCTTTGAGTACAGGAAAATAAAACCGATTCTGCCTTTTATATTACAAATGTGTATGCTGTTGGCACTCTCTTCCGTTGACAACTTGTTTTTCCTGCGATCGCCCCTCCCCTTCCCAAGAGCTTTGAGTACAGGAAAATAAAACCGATTCTGCCTTTTATATTAGAAATGTGTATGCTGCTGGCACTCCCTCCCGTTGACAACTTGTTTTTCTTGCGATCGCCCCTCTCCTTCCCAAGAGCTTCGAGTACAGGAAAATAAAACCGATTCTGCCTTTTATATTAGAAATGTGTATGCTGTTGGCACTCCCTTCCGTTGACAACTTGTTTTTCATGCGATCGCCCCTCTCCTTCCCAAGAGCTTTGAGTACAGGAAAATAAAACCGATTCTGCCTTTTATATTAGAAATGTGTATGCTTTTGGCACTCCTTTCCGTTGACAACTTGTTTTTCCTGCGATCGCCCCTCTCTTTCCCAAGAGCTTTGAGTACAGGAAAATAAAACCAATTCTGCCTTTTACTTTTATATTAGAAATGTGTATGCTGTGGGCACTCCCATCCGTTGACAACTTGTTTTTCTTGCGATCGCCCCTCTCCTTCCCAAGAGCTTTGAGTACAGGAAAATAAAACCAATTCTGCCTTTTATATTAGAAATGTGTATGCTGTTGGCACTCCCTTCCGTTGACAACTTGTTTTTCTTGCGATCGCCCCTCTCCTTCCCAAGAGCTTTGAGTACAGGAAAATAAAACCGATTCTGCCTTTTATATTACAAATGTGTATGCTGTTGGCACTCCCTTCCGTTGACAACTTGTTTTTCTTGCGATCGCCCCTCTCCTTCCCAAGAGCTTTGAGTATAGGAAAATAAAACCGATTCTGCCTTTTATATTAGAAATGTGTATGCTGTTGGTACTCCCTTCCGTTGACAACTTGTTTTTCTTGCGATCGCCCCTCTCCTTCCCAAGAGCTTTGAGTACAGGAAAATAAAACCGATTCTGCCTTTTATATTACAAATGTGTATGCTGTTGGCACTCCCTTCCGTTGACAACTTGTTTTTCTTGCGATCGCCCCTCTCCTTCCCAAGAGCTTTGAGTATAGGAAAATAAAACCAATTCTGCCTTTTATATTAGAAATGTGTATGCTGTTGGCACTTCCTTCCGTTGACAACTTGTTTTTCTTGCGATCGCCCCTCTCCTTCCCAAGAGCTTTGAGTACAGGAAAATAAAACCGATTCTGCCTTTTATATTACAAATGTGTATGCTGTTGGCACTCCCTTCAGTTGACAACTTGTTTTTCTTGCGATCGCCCCTCTCCTTCCCAAGAGCTTTGAGTACAGGAAAATAAAACCGATTCTGCTTTTTATATTAGAAATGTGTATGCTGTTGGCACTCCTTTCCGTTGACAACTTGTTTTTCTTGCGATCGCCCCTCTCCTTCCCAAGAGCTTTGAGTTCAGGAAAATAGAACCGATTCTGTCTTTTATATTAGAAATGTGTATGCTGTTGGCACTTCCTTCCGATGACAACTTGTTTTTCTTGCGATGGCTCTTTCCCAAGAGCTTTGAGTACAGGAAAATAAAACCGATTCTGCCTTTTATATTAGAAATGTGTATGCTATTTACACTCCCTTCCGTTGACAACTTGTTTTTCTTGCGATAGCCCCTCTCCTTCCCAAGAGCTTTGAGTACAGGAAAATAAAACCGATTCTGCCTTTTATATTAGAAATGTGTATGCTGTTGGCACTTCCTTCCGTTGACAACTTGTTTTTCTTGCGATGGCTCTTTCCCAAGAGCTTTGAGTACAGGAAAATAAAACCGATTCTGCCTTTTATATTAGAAATGTGTATGCTGTTGGTACTCCCTTCCGTTGACAACTTGTTTTTCTTGCGATCGCCCCTCTCCTTCCCATGAGCTTTGAGTACAGGAAAATAAAACCGATTCTGCCTTTTATATTAAAAATGTGTATGCTGTTGGCACTCCCTCCCGTTGAAAACTTGTTTTTCTTGCGATCGCCCCTCTCCTTCCCATTAGCTTTGAGTACAGGAAAATAAAACCGATTCTGCATTTTATATTAGAAATGTGTATGCTATTTTACACTCCCTTCCGTTGACAACTTGTTTTTTTTGCGATCGCCCCTCTCCTTCCCAAGAGCTTTGAGTACAGAAAAATAAAGCCGATTCTGCCTTTTATATTAGAAATATGTATGCTGTTGGCACTCCCTTCCGTTGATAACTTGTTTTTCTTGCGATCGCCCCTCTCCTTCCCAAGAGCTTTGAGTACAGGAAAATAAAACCGATTCTGCCTTTTATATTACAAATGTGTATGCTGTTGGCACTCCCTTCCGTTGACAACTTGTTTTTCTTGCGATCGCCCGTCTCTTTCCCAAGAGCTTTGAATACAGGAAAATAAAACCGATTCTGCCTTTTATATTAGAAGTGTGTATGCTGTTGGCACTCCTTTCCGTTGACAACTTGTTTTTCTTGCGATCGCTCCTCTTTTTCCCAAGAGCTTTGAATACGGGGAAATAAAACCGATTTTGCCTTTTATACTAGAAATGAGTATGCTGTTGGCACTCCCTTCCGTTGACAACTTGTTTTTCTTGCGATCGCCCCTCTCCTTCCCAAGAGCTTTGAGTACAGGAAAATAAAACCGATTCTGCCTTTTATATTAGAAATGTGTATGCTGTTGGCACTTCCTTCCGTTGACAACTTGTTTTTCTTGCGATGGCTCTTTCCCAAGAGCTTTGAGTACAGGAAAATAAAACCGATTCTGCCTTTTATATTAGAAATGTGTATGCTGTTGGTACTCCCTTCCGTTGACAACTTGTTTTTCTTGCGATCGCCCCTCTCCTTCCCATGAGCTTTGAGTACAGGAAAATAAAACCGATTCTGCCTTTTATATTAAAAATGTGTATGCTGTTGGCACTCCCTCCCGTTGAAAACTTGTTTTTCTTGCGATCGCCCCTCTCCTTCCCAAGAGCTTTGAGTAGAGGAAAATAAAACCGATTCTGCCTTTTATATTAAAAATGTGTATGCTATTTTACACTCCCTTCCGTTGACAACTTGTTTTTTTTGCGATCGCCCCTCTCCTTCCCAAGAGCTTTGAGTACAGAAAAATAAAGCCGATTCTGCCTTTTATATTAGAAATATGTATGCTGTTGGCACTCCCTTCCGTTGATAACTTGTTTTTCTTGCGATCGCCCCTCTCCTTCCCAAGAGCTTTGAGTACAGGAAAATAAAACCGATTCTGCCTTTTATATTACAAATGTGTATGCTGTTGGCACTCCCTTCCGTTGACAACTTGTTTTTCTTGCGATCGCCCGTCTCTTTCCCAAGAGCTTTGAATACAGGAAAATAAAACCGATTCTGCCTTTTATATTAGAAGTGTGTATGCTGTTGGCACTCCTTTCCGTTGACAACTTGTTTTTCTTGCGATCGCTCCTCTTTTTCCCAAGAGCTTTGAATACGGGGAAATAAAACCGATTTTGCCTTTTATACTAGAAATGAGTATGCTGTTGGCACTCCCTTCCGTTGACAACTTGTTTTTCTTGCGATCGCCCCTCTCCTTCCCAAGAGCTTTGAGTACAGGAAAATAAAACCGATTCTGCCTTTTATATTAGAAATGTGTATGCTGTTGGCACTCCCTCCCGTTGACAACTTGTTTTTCTTGCGATCGCCCCTCTCCTTCCCAAGAGCTTTGAGTACAGGAAAATAAAACCGATTCTGCCTTTTATATTACAAATGTGTATGCTGTTGGCACTCTCTTCCGTTGACAACTTGTATTTCCTGCGATCGCCCCTCCCCTTCCCAAGAGCTTTGGGTACAGGAAAATAAAACCGATTCTGCCTTGTATATTAGAAATGTGTATGCTGCTGGCACTCCCTCCCGTTGACAACTTGTTTTTCTTGCGATCGCCCCTCTCCTTCCCAAGAACTTTGAGTACAGGAAAATAAAACCGATTCTGCCTTTTATATTAGAAATGTGTATGCTGTTGGCACTCCCTTCCGTTGACAACTTGTTTTTCTTGCGATCGCCCCTCTCCTTCCCAAGAGCTTTGATTACAGGATAATAAAACCGAATCTGCCTTTTACATTAGAAATGTGTATGCTGTTGGCACTCCCTCCCGTTGACAACTTGTTTTTCTTGCGATCGCCCTTCTCCTTCCCAAGAGCTTTGAGTACAAGAAAATAAAACCGATTCTTCCTTTTCTATTAGAAATGTGTATGCTGTTGGCACTCCCTTCCGTTGACAACTTGTTTTTCTTGCGATCGCCCCTCTCCTTCCCAAGAGCTTTGAGTAAAGAAAAATAGAACCAATTCTGCCTTTTATATTAGAAATGTGTATGCTGTTGGCACTCCCTTCCGTTGACAACTTGTTTTTCTTGCGATCGCCCCTCTCCTTCCCAAGAGCTTTGAGTAAAAAAAATAAAACCAATTCTGCCTTTTATATTAGAAATGTGTATGCTGTTGGCACTCCCTCCCGTTGACAACTTGTTTTTCTTGCTATCGCCCTTCTCCTTCCCAAGAGCTTTGAGTACAAGAAAATAAAACCGATTCTTCCTTTTCTATTAGAAATGTGTATGCTGTTGGCACTCCCTTCCGTTGACAACTTGTTTTTCTTGCGATCGCCCCTCTCCTTCCCAAGAGCTTTGAGTAAAGAAAAATAAAACCAATTCTGCCTTTTATATTAGAAATGTGTATGCTGTCGGCACTCCTTTCCGTTGACAACTTGTTTTTCCTGCGATCGCCCCTCCCTTTCCCAAGAGCTTTGAGTATAGGAAAATAAAACCGATTCTGCCTTTTATATTACAAATGTGTATGCTGTTGGCACTCCCTTCCGTTGACAACTTGTTTTTCTTGCGATCGCCCCTCTCCTTCCCAAGAGCTTTGAGTACAGAAAAATAAAACCGATTCTGCCTTTTATATTACAAATGTGTATGCTGTTGGCACACCCTTCCGTTGACAACTTGTTTTTCTTGCGATCGCCCCTCTCCTTCCCAAGAGCTTTGAGTACAGGAAAATAAAACCGATTCTGCCTTTTATATTAGAAATATGTATGCTGTTGGCACCCCCTCCCGTTGACAACTTGTTTTTCTTGCGATCGCCCCTCTCCTTCCCAAGAGCTTTGAGTACAGGAAAATAAAACCGATTCTGTCTTTTATATTAGAAATGTGTATGCTGTTGGCACTCCTTTCCGTTGACAACTTGTTTTTCTTGCGATCGCCCCTCTCCTTCCCAAGAGCTTTGAGTTCAGGAAAATAGAACCGATTCTGCCTTTTATATTAGAAATGTGTATGCTGTTGGCACTTCCTTCCGTTGACAACTTGTTTTTCTTGCGATGGCTCTTTCCCAAGAGCTTTGAGTACAGGAAAATAAAACCGATTCTGCCTTTTATATTAGAAATGTGTATGCTGTTTACACTCCCTTCCGTTGACAACTTGTTTTTCTTGCGATAGCCCCTCTCCTTCCCAAGAGCTTTGAGTACAGGAAAATAAAACCGATTCTGCCTTTTATATTAGAAATGTGTATGCTGTTGGCACTTCCTTCCGTTGACAACTTGTTTTTCTTGCGATGGCTCTTTCCCAAGAGCTTTGAGTACAGGAAAATAAAACCGATTCTGCCTTTTATATTAGAAATGTGTATGCTGTTTACACTCCCTTCCGTTGACAACTTGTTTTTCTTGCGATAGCCCCTCTCCTTCCCAAGAGCTTTGAGTACAGGAAAATAAAACCGATTCTGCATTTTATATTAGAAATGTGTATGCTGTTGGCACTCCCTCCCGTTGAAAACTTGTTTTTCTTGCGATCGCCCCTCTCATTCCCAAGAGCTTTGAGTAGAGGAAAATAAAACCGATTCTGCCTTTTATATTAAAAATGTGTATGCTATTTTACACTTTCTTCCGTTGACAACTTGTCTTTTTTGCGATCGCCCCTCTCCTTCCCAAGAGCTTTGAGTACAAAAAAATAAAGCCGATTCTGCCTTTTATATTAGAAATATGTATGCTGTTGGCACTCCCTTCCGTTGACAACTTGTTTTTCTTGCGATCGCCCCTCTCCTTCCCAAGAGCTTTGAGTACAGGAAAATAAAACCGATTCTGCCTTTTATATTACAAATGTGTATGCTGTTGGCACTCCCTTCCGTTGACAACTTGTTTTTCTTGCGATCGCCCCTCTCTTTCCCAAGAGCTTTGAATACAAGAAAATAAAACCGATTCTGCCTTTTATATTAGAAGTGTGTATGCTGTTGGCACTCCCTTCCGTTGACAACTTGTTTTTCTTGCGATCGCCCCTCTCTTTCCCAAGAGCTTTGAGTACAGGAAAATAAAACCGATTCTGCCTTTTATATTAGAAATGTGTATGCTGTTGGCACTCCTTTCCGTTGACAACTTGTTTTTCTTGCGATCGCCCCTCTCCTTCCCAAGAGCTTTGAGTTCAGGAAAGTAGAACCGATTCTGCCTTTTATATTGAAATGTGTATGCTGTCGGCACTCCTTTCCGTTGACAACTTGTTTTTCCTGCGATCGCCCCTCCCTTTCCCAAGAGCTTTGAGTATAGGAAAATGAAACCGATTCTGCCTCTTATATTACAAATGTGTATGCTGTTGGCACTCCCTTCCGTTGACAACTTGTTTTTCTTGCGATCGCCCCTCTCCTTCCCAAGAGCTTTGAGTACAGGAAAATAAAACCGATTCTGCCTTTTATATTAGAAATGTGTATGCTGTTTACACTCCCTTCCGTTGACAACTTGTTTTTCTTGCGATAGCCCCTCTCCTTCCCAAGAGCTTTGAGTACAGGAAAATAAAACCGATTCTGCATTTTATATTAGAAATGTGTATGCTGTTGGCACTCCCTCCCGTTGAAAACTTGTTTTTCTTGCGATCGCCCCTCTCATTCCCAAGAGCTTTGAGTAGAGGAAAATAAAACCGATTCTGCCTTTTATATTAAAAATGTGTATGCTATTTTACACTTTCTTCCGTTGACAACTTGTCTTTTTTGCGATCGCCCCTCTCCTTCCCAAGAGCTTTGAGTACAAAAAAATAAAGCCGATTCTGCCTTTTATATTAGAAATATGTATGCTGTTGGCACTCCCTTCCGTTGACAACTTGTTTTTCTTGCGATCGCCCCTCTCCTTCCCAAGAGCTTTGAGTACAGGAAAATAAAACCGATTCTGCCTTTTATATTACAAATGTGTATGCTGTTGGCACTCCCTTCCGTTGACAACTTGTTTTTCTTGCGATCGCCCCTCTCTTTCCCAAGAGCTTTGAATACAAGAAAATAAAACCGATTCTGCCTTTTATATTAGAAGTGTGTATGCTGTTGGCACTCCCTTCCGTTGACAACTTGTTTTTCTTGCGATCGCTCCTCTTTTTCCCAAGAGCTTTGAATACAGGAAAATAAAACCGATTTTGCCTTTAATATTAGAAATGTGTATGCTGTTGGCACTCCCTTCCGTTGACAACTTGTTTTTCTTGCGATCGCCCCTCTCTTTCCCAAGAGCTTTGAGTACAGGAAAATAAAACCGATTCTGCCTTTTATATTAGAAATGTGTATGCTGTTGGCACTCCTTTCCGTTGACAACTTGTTTTTCCTGCGATCGCCCCTCCCTTTCCCAAGAGCTTTGAGTATAGGAAAATGAAACCGATTCTGCCTCTTATATTACAAATGTGTATGCTGTTGGCACTCCCTTCCGTTGACAACTTGTTTTTCTTGCGATCGCCCCTCTCCTTCCCAAGAGCTTTGAGTACAAGAAAATAAAACCGATTCTTCCTTTTCTATTAGAAATGTGTATGCTGTTGGCACTCCCTTTCGTTGACAACTTGTTTTTCTTGCGATCGCCCCTCTCCTTCCCAAGAGCTTTGAGTAAAGAAAAATAAAACCGATTCTGCCTTTTATATTAGAAATGTGTATGCTGTCGGCACTCCTTTCCGTTTACAACTTGTTTTTCCTGCGATCGCCCCTCCCTTTCCCAAGAGCTTTGAGTACAGGAAAATAAAACCGATTCTGCCTTTTATATTAGAAATGTGTATGCTATTGGCACTCCCTGCCGTTGACAACTTGTTTTTCTTGCGATAGCCCCTCTCCTTCCCAAGAGCTTTGAATACAGGAAAATAAAACCAATTCTGCCTTTTATATTAGAAATGTGTATGCTGTTGGCACTCCCTTCCGTTGACAACTTGTTTTTCTTGCGATCGCCCCTCTCCTTTCCAAGAGCTTTGAGTACAGGAAAATAAAACCGATTCTGCCTTTTATATTACAAATGTGTATGCTGTTGGCACTCCCTTCCGTTGACAACTTGTTTTTCTTGCGATCGCCGCTCCCTTTCCCAAGAGCTTTGAGTACAGGAAAATAAAACCGATTCTGCCTTTTATATTAGAAATGTGTATGCTGTTGGCACCCCCTCCCGTTGACAACTTGTTTTTCTTGCGATCGCCCCTCTCCTTCCCAAGAGCTTTGAGTACAGGAAAATAAAACCGATTCTGCCTTTTATATTACAAATGTGTATGCTGTTGGCACTCTCTTCCGTTGACAACTTGTTTTTCCTGCGATCGCCCCTCCCCTTCCCAAGAGCTTTGAGTACAGGAAAATAAAACCGATTCTGCCTTTTATATTAGAAATGTGTATGCTGTTGGCACTCCCTCCCGTTGACAACTTGTTTTTCTTGCGATCGCCCCTCTCCTTCCCAGGAGCTTCGAGTACAGGAAAATAAAACCGATTCTGCCTTTTATATTAGAAATGTTTATGCTGTTGGCACTCCCTTCCGTTGACAACTTGTTTTTCATGCGATCGCCCCTCTCCTTCCCAAGAGCTTTGAGTACAGGAAAATAAAACCGATTCTGCCTTTTATATTAGAAATGTGTATGCTGTTGGCACTCCTTTCCGTTGACAACTTGTTTTTCCTGCGATCGCCCCTCTCTTTCCCAAGAGCTTTGAGTACAGGAAAATAAAACCAATTCTGCCTTTTACTTTTATATTAGAAATGTGTATGCTGTGGGCACTCCCATCCGTTGACAACTTGTTTTTCTTGCGATCGCCCCTCTCCTTCCCAAGAGCTTTAAGTACAGGAAAATAAAACCAATTCTGCCTTTTATATTAGAAATGTGTATGCTGTTGGCACTCCCTTCCGTTGACAACTTGTTTTTCTTGCGATCGCCCCTCTCCTTCCCAAGAGCTTTGAGTACAGGAAAATAAAACCGATTCTGCCTTTTATATTACAAATGTGTATGCTGTTGGCACTCCCTTCCGTTGACAACTTGTTTTTCTTGCGATCGTCCCTCTCCTTCCCAAGAGCTTTGAGTACAGGAAAATAAAACCGATTCTGCCTTTTATATTACAAATGTGTATGCTGTTGGCACTCCCTTCCGTTGACAACTTGTTTTTCTTGCGATCGCCCCTCTCCTTCCCAAGAGCTTTGAGTACAGGAAAATAAAACCGATTCTGCCTTTTATATTACAAATGTGTATGCTGTTGGCACTCCCTTCAGTTGACAACTTGTTTTTCTTGCGATGGCTCTTTCCCAAGAGCTTTGAGTACAGGAAAATAAAACCGATTCTGCCTTTTATATGAGAAATGTGTATGCTGTTGGCACTCCTTCCCGTTGACAACTTGTTTTTCTTGCGATCGCCCCTCTCCTTCCCAAGAGCTTTGAGTTCAGGAAAATAGAACCGATTCTGCCTTTTATATTAGAAATGTGTATGCTGTTGGCACTTCCTTCCGTTGACAACTTGTTTTTCTTGCGATGGCTCTTTCCCAAGAGCTTTGAGTACAGGAAAATAAAACCGATTCTGCCTTTTATATTAGAAATGTGTATGCTATTTACACTCCCTTCCGTTGACAACTTGTTTTTCTTGCGATAGCCCCTCTCCTTCCCAAGAGCTTTGAGTACAGGAAAATAAAACCGATTCTGCCTTTTATATTAGAAATGTGTATGCTGTTGGCACTTCCTTCCGTTGACAACTTGTTTTTCTTGCGATGGCTCTTTCCCAAGAGCTTTGAGTACAGGAAAATAAAACCGATTCTGCCTTTTATATTAGAAATGTGTATGTTGTTGGTACTCCCTTCCGTTGACAACTTGTTTTTCTTGCGATCGCCCCTCTCCTTCCCAAGAGCTTTGAGTACAGGAAAATAAAACCGATTCTGCCTTTTATATTAAAAATGTGTATGCTGTTGGCACTCCCTCCCGTTGAAAACTTGTTTTTCTTGCGATCGCCCCTCTCCTTCCCATTAGCTTTGAGTACAGGAAAATAAAACCGATTCTGCATTTTATATTAGAAATGTGTATGCTGTTGGCACTCCCTCCCGTTGAAAACTTGTTTTTCTTGCGATCGCCCCTCTCCTTCCCAAGAGCTTTGAGTAGAGGAAAATAAAACCGATTCTGCCTTTTATATTAAAAATGTGTATGCTATTTTACTCTCCCTTCCGTTGACAACTTGTTTTTTTTGCGATCGCCCCTCTCCTTCCCAAGAGCTTTGAGTACAGAAAAATAAAGCCGATTCTGCCTTTTATATTAGAAATATGTATGCTGTTGGCACTCCCTTCCGTTGACAACTTGTTTTTCTTGCGATCGCCCCTCTCCTTCCCAAGAGCTTTGAGTACAGGAAAATAAAACCGATTCTGCCTTTTATATTACAAATGTGTATGCTGTTGGCACTCCCTTCCGTTGACAACTTGTTTTTCTTGCGATCGCTCCTCTTTTTCCCAAGAGCTTTGAATACAGGAAAATAAAACCGATTTTGCCTTTTATACTAGAAATGAGTATGCTGTTGGCACTCCCTTCCGTTGACAACTTGTTTCTCTTGCGATCGCCCCTCTCTTTCCCAAGAGCATTGAGTACAGGAAAATAAAACCGATTCTGCCTTTTATATTAGAAGTGTGTATGCTGTTGGCACTCCTTTCCGTTGACAACTTGTTTTTCTTGCGATCGCTCCTCTTTTTCCCAAGAGCTTTGAATACAGGAAAATAAAACCGATTTTGCCTTTTATACTAGAAATGAGTATGCTGTTGGCACTCCCTTCCGTTGACAACTTGTTTCTCTTGCGATCGCCCCTCTCTTTCCCAAGAGCATTGAGTACAGGAAAATAAAACCGATTCTGCCTTTTATATTAGAAATGTGTATGCTGTTGGCACTCCTTTCCGTTGACAACTTGTTTTTCTTGCGATCGCCCCTCTCCTTCCCAAGAGCTTTGAGTTCAGGAAAATAGAACCGATTCTGCCTTTTATATTAGAAATGTGTATGCTGTTGGCACTTCCTTCCGTTGACAACTTGTTTTTCTTGCGATCGCCCTCTCCTTCCCAAGAGCTTTGAGTATAGGAAAATAAAACCGATTCTGCCTTTTATATTAGAAATGTGTATGCTGTTGGCACTCCCTTCCGTTGACAACTTGTTTTTCTTGCGATCGCCCCTCTCCTTCCCAAGAGCTTTGAGTACAGGAAAATAAAACCGATTCTGCCTTTTATATTAGAAATGTTTATGCTGTTGGCACTCCCTCCCGTTGACAACTTGTTTTTCTTGCGACCGCCCCTCTCCTTCCCAAGAGCTTTGAGTACAGGAAAATAAAACCGATTCTGCCTTTTATATTAGAAATGTGTATGCTGTTGGCACTCCCTTCCGTTGACAACTTGTTTTTCTTGCGATCGCCCCTCTCCTTCCCAAGAGCTTTGAGTACAGGATAATAAAACCGATTCTGCGTTTTACATTAGAAATGTGTATGCTGTTGGCACTCCCTCCCATTGACAACTTGTTTTTCTTGCGATCGCCCTTCTCCTTCCCAAGAGCTTTGAGTACAAGAAAATAAAACCGATTCTTCCTATTCTATTAGAAATGTGTTTGCTGTTGGCACTCCCTTCCGTTGACAACTTGTTTTTCTTGCGATCGCCCCTCTCCTTCCCAAGAGCTTTGAGTAAAGAAAAAAAAAATCAATTCTGCCTTTTATATTAGAAATGTGTATGCTGTTGGCACTCCCTCCCGTTGACAACTTGTTTTTCTTGCGATCGCCCTTCTCCTTCCCAAGAGCTTTGAGTACAAGAAAATAAAACCGATTCTTCCTTTTCTATTAGAAATGTGTATGCTGTTGGCACTCCCTTCCGTTGACAACTTGTTTTTCTTGCGATCGCCCCTCTCCTTCCCAAGAGCTTTGAGTAAAGAAAAATAAAACCAATTCTGCCTTTTATATTAGAAATGTGTATGCTGTCGGCACTCCTTTCCGTTGACAACTTGTTTTTCCTGCGATCGCCCCTCCCTTTCCCAAGAGCTTTGAGTATAGGAAAATAAAACCGATTCTGCCTTTTATATTACAAATGTGTATGCTGTTGGCACTCCCTTCCGTTGACAACTTGTTTTTCTTGTGATCGCCCCTCTCCTTCCCAAGAGCTTTGAGTACAGGAAAATAAAACCGATTCTGCCTTTTATATTACAAATGTGTATGCTGTTGGCACTCCCTTCCGTTGACAACTTGTTTTTCTTGCGATCGCCCCTCTCCTTCCCAAGAGCTTTGAGTACAGGAAAATAAAACCGATTCTGTCTTTTATATTAGAAATGTGTATGCTGTTGGCACTCCTTTCCGTTGACAACTTGTTTTTCTTGCGATCGCCCCTCTCCTTCCCAAGAGCTTTGAGTTCAGGAAAATAGAACCGATTCTGCCTTTTATATTAGAAATGTGTATGCTGTTGGCACTTCCTTCCGTTGACAACTTGTTTTTCTTGCGATCGCCCCTCTCCTTCCCAAGAGCTTTGAGTACAGGAAAATAAAACCGATTCTGCCTTTTATATTAGAAATATGTATGCTGTTGGCACCCCCTCCCGTTGACAACTTGTTTTTCTTGCGATCGCCCCTCTCCTTCCCAAGAGCTTTGAGTTCAGGAAAATAGAACCGATTCTGCCTTTTATATCAGAAATGTGTATGCTGTTGGCACTCCCTTCCGTTGACAACTTGTTTTTCTTGCGATCGCCCCTCTCCTTCCCAAGAGCTTTGAGTACAGGAAAATAAAACCGATTCTGCCTTTTATATTAGAAATATGTATGCTGTTGGCACCCCCTCCCGTTGACAACTTGTTTTTCTTGCGATCGCCCCTCTCCTTCCCAAGAGCTTTGAGTACAGGAAAATAAAACCGATTCTGTCTTTTATATTAGAAATGTGTATGCTGTTGGCACTCCTTTCCGTTGACAACTTGTTTTTCTTGCGATCGCCCCTCTCCTTCCCAAGAGCTTTGAGTTCAGGAAAATAGAACCGATTCTGCCTTTTATATCAGAAATGTGTATGCTGTTGGCACTCCCTTCCGTTGACAACTTGTTTTTCTTGCGATCGCCCCTCTCCTTCCCAAGAGCTTTGAGTACAGGAAAATAAAACCGATTCTGCCTTTTATATTAGAAATATGTATGCTGTTGGCACCCCCTCCCGTTGACAACTTGTTTTTCTTGCGATCGCCCCTCTCCTTCCCAAGAGCTTTGAGTACAGGAAAATAAAACCGATTCTGTCTTTTATATTAGAAATGTGTATGCTGTTGGCACTCCTTTCCGTTGACAACTTGTTTTTCTTGCGATCGCCCCTCTCCTTCCCAAGAGCTTTGAGTTCAGGAAAATAGAACCGATTCTGCCTTTTATATTAGAAATGTGTATGCTGTTGGCACTTCCTTCCGTTGACAACTTGTTTTTCTTGCGATGGCTCTTTCCCAAGAGCTTTGAGTACAGGAAAATAAAACCGATTCTGCCTTTTATATTAGAAATGTGTCTGCTGTTTACACTCCCTTCCGTTGACAACTTGTTTTTCTTGCGATAGCCCCTCTCCTTCCCAAGAGCTTTGAGTACAGGAAAATAAAACCGATTCTGCCTTTTATATTAGAAATGTGTATGCTGTTGGCACTTCCTTCCGTTGACAACTTGTTTTTCTTGCGATGGCTCTTTCCCAAGAGCTTTGAGTAGAGGAAAATAAAACCGATTCTGCCTTTTATATTAGAAATGTGTATGCTGTTGGTACTCCCTTCCGTTGATAACTTGTTTTTCTTGCGATCGCCCCTCTCCTTCCCAAGAGCTTTGAGTACAGGAAAATAAAACCGATTCTGCATTTTATATTAGAAATGTGTATGCTGTTGGCACTCCCTCCCGTTGAAAACTTGTTTTTCTTGCGATCGCCCCTCTCCTTCCCAAGAGCTTTGAGTAGAGGAAAATAAAACCGATTCTGCCTTTTATATTAAAAATGTGTATGCTATTTTACTCTCCCTTCCGTTGACAACTTGTTTTTTTTGCGATCGCCCCTCTCCTTCCCAAGAGCTTTGAGTACAGAAAAATAAAGCCGATTCTGCCTTTTATATTAGAAATATGTATGCTGTTGGCACTCCCTTCCGTTGACAACTTGTTTTTCTTGCGATCGCCCCTCTCCTTCCCAAGAGCTTTGAGTACAGGAAAATAAAACCGATTCTGCCTTTTATATTACAAATGTGTATGCTGTTGGCACTCCCTTCCGTTGACAACTTGTTTTTCTTGCGATCGCTCCTCTTTTTCCCAAGAGCTTTGAATACAGGAAAATAAAACCGATTTTGCCTTTTATACTAGAAATGAGTATGCTGTTGGCACTCCCTTCCGTTGACAACTTGTTTCTCTTGCGATCGCCCCTCTCTTTCCCAAGAGCATTGAGTACAGGAAAATAAAACCGATTCTGCCTTTTATATTAGAAGTGTGTATGCTGTTGGCACTCCTTTCCGTTGACAACTTGTTTTTCTTGCGATCGCTCCTCTTTTTCCCAAGAGCTTTGAATACAGGAAAATAAAACCGATTTTGCCTTTTATACTAGAAATGAGTATGCTGTTGGCACTCCCTTCCGTTGACAACTTGTTTCTCTTGCGATCGCCCCTCTCTTTCCCAAGAGCATTGAGTACAGGAAAATAAAACCGATTCTGCCTTTTATATTAGAAATGTGTATGCTGTTGGCACTCCTTTCCGTTGACAACTTGTTTTTCTTGCGATCGCCCCTCTCCTTCCCAAGAGCTTTGAGTTCAGGAAAATAGAACCGATTCTGCCTTTTATATTAGAAATGTGTATGCTGTTGGCACTTCCTTCCGTTGACAACTTGTTTTTCTTGCGATCGCCCTCTCCTTCCCAAGAGCTTTGAGTATAGGAAAATAAAACCGATTCTGCCTTTTATATTAGAAATGTGTATGCTGTTGGCACTCCCTTCCGTTGACAACTTGTTTTTCTTGCGATCGCCCCTCTCCTTCCCAAGAGCTTTGAGTAGAGGAAAATAAAACCGATTCTGCCTTTTATATTAGAAATGTTTATGCTGTTGGCACTCCCTCCCGTTGACAACTTGTTTTTCTTGCGACCGCCCCTCTCCTTCCCAAGAGCTTTGAGTACAGGAAAATAAAACCGATTCTGCCTTTTATATTAGAAATGTGTATGCTGTTGGCACTCCCTTCCGTTGACAACTTGTTTTTCTTGCGATCGCCCCTCTCCTTCCCAAGAGCTTTGAGTACAGGATAATAAAACCGATTCTGCCTTTTACATTAGAAATGTGTATGCTGTTGGCACTCCCTCCCATTGACAACTTGTTTTTCTTGCGATCGCCCTTCTCCTTCCCAAGAGCTTTGAGTACAAGAAAATAAAACCGATTCTTCCTATTCTATTAGAAATGTGTATGCTGTTGGCACTCCCTTCCGTTGACAACTTGTTTTTCTTGCGATCGCCCCTCTCCTTCCCAAGAGCTTTGAGTAAAGAAAAAAAAAATCAATTCTGCCTTTTATATTAGAAATGTGTATGCTGTTGGCACTCCCTCCCGTTGACAACTTGTTTTTCTTGCGATCGCCCTTCTCCTTCCCAAGAGCTTTGAGTACAAGAAAATAAAACCGATTCTTCCTTTTCTATTAGAAATGTGTATGCTGTTGGCACTCCCTTCCGTTGACAACTTGTTTTTCTTGCGATCGCCCCTCTCCTTCCCAAGAGCTTTGAGTAAAGAAAAATAAAACCAATTCTGCCTTTTATATTACAAATGTGTATGCTGTTGGCACTCCCTTCCGTTGACAACTTGTTTTTCTTGTGATCGCCCCTCTCCTTCCCAAGAGCTTTGAGTACAGGAAAATAAAACCGATTCTGCCTTTTATATTACAAATGTGTATGCTGTTGGCACTCCCTTCCGTTGACAACTTGTTTTTCTTGCGATCGCCCCTCTCCTTCCCAAGAGCTTTGAATACAGGAAAATAAAACCGATTCTGCCTTTTATATTAGAAATATGTATGCTGTTGGCACCCCCTCCCGTTGACAACTTGTTTTTCTTGCGATCGCCCCTCTCCTTCCCAAGAGCTTTGAGTACAGGAAAATAAAACCGATTCTGTCTTTTATATTAGAAATGTGTATGCTGTTGGCACTCCTTTCCGTTGACAACTTGTTTTTCTTGCGATCGCCCCTCTCCTTCCCAAGAGCTTTGAGTTCAGGAAAATAGAACCGATTCTGCCTTTTATATTAGAAATGTGTATGCTGTCGGCACTCCTTTCCGTTGACAACTTGTTTTTCCTGCGATCGCCCCTCCCTTTCCCAAGAGCTTTGAGTATAGGAAAATAAAACCGATTCTGCCTTTTACATTAGAAATGTGTATGCTGTTGGCACTCCCTCCCATTGACAACTTGTTTTTCTTGCGATCGCCCTTCTCCTTCCCAAGAGCTTTGAGTACAAGAAAATAAAACCGATTCTTCCTATTCTATTAGAAATGTGTATGCTGTTGGCACTCCCTTCCGTTGACAACTTGTTTTTCTTGCGATCGCCCCTCTCCTTCCCAAGAGCTTTGAGTACAAGAAAATAAAACCGATTCTTCCTATTCTATTAGAAATGTGTATGCTGTTGGCACTCCCTTCCGTTGACAACTTGTTTTTCTTGCGATCGCCCCTCTCCTTCCCAAGAGCTTTGAGTAAAGAAAAAAAAAATCAATTCTGCCTTTTATATTAGAAATGTGTATGCTGTTGGCACTCCCTCCCGTTGACAACTTGTTTTTCTTGCGATCGCCCTTCTCCTTCCCAAGAGCTTTGAGTACAAGAAAATAAAACCGATTCTTCCTTTTCTATTAGAAATGTGTATGCTGTTGGCACTCCCTTCCGTTGACAACTTGTTTTTCTTGCGATCGCCCCTCTCCTTCCCAAGAGCTTTGAGTAAAGAAAAATAAAACCAATTCTGCCTTTTATATTACAAATGTGTATGCTGTTGGCACTCCCTTCCGTTGACAACTTGTTTTTCTTGTGATCGCCCCTCTCCTTCCCAAGAGCTTTGAGTACAGGAAAATAAAACCGATTCTGCCTTTTATATTACAAATGTGTATGCTGTTGGCACTCCCTTCCGTTGACAACTTGTTTTTCTTGCGATCGCCCCTCTCCTTCCCAAGAGCTTTGAATACAGGAAAATAAAACCGATTCTGCCTTTTATATTAGAAATATGTATGCTGTTGGCACCCCCTCCCGTTGACAACTTGTTTTTCTTGCGATCGCCCCTCTCCTTCCCAAGAGCTTTGAGTACAGGAAAATAAAACCGATTCTGTCTTTTATATTAGAAATGTGTATGCTGTTGGCACTCCTTTCCGTTGACAACTTGTTTTTCTTGCGATCGCCCCTCTCCTTCCCAAGAGCTTTGAGTTCAGGAAAATAGAACCGATTCTGCCTTTTATATTAGAAATGTGTATGCTGTTGGCACTTCCTTCCGTTGACAACTTGTTTTTCTTGCGATGGCTCTTTCCCAAGAGCTTTGAGTACAGGAAAATAAAACCGATTCTGCCTTTTATATTAGAAATGTGTCTGCTGTTTACACTCCCTTCCGTTGACAACTTGTTTTTCTTGCGATAGCCCCTCTCCTTCCCAAGAGCTTTGAGTACAGGAAAATAAAACCGATTCTGCCTTTTATATTAGAAATGTGTATGCTGTTGGCACTTCCTTCCGTTGACAACTTGTTTTTCTTGCGATGGCACTTTCCCAAGAGCTTTGAGTAGAGGAAAATAAAACCGATTCTGCCTTTTATATTAGAAATGTGTATGCTGTTGGTACTCCCTTCCGTTGATAACTTGTTTTTCTTGCGATCGCCCCTCTCCTTCCCAAGAGCTTTGAGTACAGGAAAATAAAACCGATTCTGCATTTTATATTAGAAATGTGTATGCTGTTGGCACTCCCTCCCGTTGAAAACTTGTTTTTCTTGCGATCGCCCCTCTCCTTCCCAAGAGCTTTGAGTAGAGGAAAATAAAACCGATTCTGCCTTTTATATTAAAAATGTGTATGCTATTTTACACTCCCTTCCGTTGACAACTTGTTTTTTTTGCGATCGCCCCTCTCCTTCCCAAGAGCTTTGAGTATAGGAAAATAAAACCGATTCTGTCTTTTATATTACAAATGTGTATGCTGTTGGCACTCCCTTCCGTTGACAACTTGTTTTTCCTGCGATCGCCCCTCCCTTTCCCAAGAGCTTTGAGTATAGGAAAATAAAACCGATTCTGCCTTTTATATTACAAATGTGTATGCTGTTGGCACTCCCTTCCGTTGACAACTTGTTTTTCCTGCGATCGCCCCTCCCTTTCCCAAGAGCTTTGAGTATAGGAAAATAAAACCGATTCTGCCTTTTATATTACAAATGTGTATGCTGTTGGCACTCCCATCCGTTGACAACTTGTTTTTCCTGCGATCGCCCCTCCCTTTCCCAAGAGCTTTGAGTATAGGAAAATAAAACCGATTCTGCCTTTTATATTAGAAATGTGTATGCTGTTGGCACTCCCTGCCGTTGACAACTTGTTTTTCTTGCGATCGCCCCTCTCCTTCCCAAGAGCTTTGAGTACAGGAAAATAAAACCGATTCTGCCTTTTATATTAGAAATGTGTATGCTGTTGGCACTCCCTTCCGTTGACAACTTGTTTTTCTTGCGATCGCCCCTCTCCTTCCCAAGAGCTTTGAGTACAGGAAAATAAAACCGATTCTGCCTTTTATATTACAAATGTGTATGCTGTTGGCACTCTCTTCCGTTGACAACTTGTTTTTCCTGCGATCGCCCCTCCCCTTCCCAAGAGCTTTGAGTACAGGAAAATAAAACCGATTCTGCCTTTTATATTACAAATGTGTATGCTGTTGGCACTCCTTTCCGTTGACAACTTGTTTTTCCTGCGATCGCCCCTTCCTTTCCCAAGAGCTTTGAGTACAGGAAAATAAAACCAATTCTGCCTTTTATATTAGAAATGTGTATGCTGTTGGCACTCCCTGCCGTTGACAACTTGTTTTTCTTGCGATCGCCCCTCTCCTTCCCAAGAACTTTGAGTACAGGAAAATAAAACCAATTCTGCCTTTTATATTAGAAATGTGTATGCTGTTGGCACTCCCTTCCGTTGACAACTTGTTTTTCTTGCAATCGCCCCTCTCCTTCCCAAGAGCTTTGAATACAGGAAAATAAAACCGATTCTGCCTTTTATATTAGAAATGTGTATGCTGTTGGCACTCCCTGCCGTTGACAACTTGTTTTTCTTGCGATCGCCCCTCTCCTTCCCAAGAGATTTGAGTACAGGAAAATAAAACCAATTCTGCCTTTTATATTAGAAATGTGTATGCTGTTGGCACTCCCTTCCGTTGACAACTTGTTTTTCTTGCGATCGCCCCTCTCCTTCCCAAGAGCTTTGAGTACAGGAAAATAAAACCGATTCTGCCTTTTATATTACAAATGTGTATGCTGTTGACACTCCCTTCCGTTGACAACTTGTTTTTCTTGCGATCGCCCCTCTCCTTCCCAAGAGCTTTGTGTACAGGAAAATAAAACCGATTCTGCCTTTTATATTAGAAATATGTATGCTGTTGTCACCCCCTCCCGTTGACAACTTGTTTTTCTTGCGATCGCCCCTCGCCTTCCCAAGAGCTTTGAGTACAGGAAAATAAAACCGATTCTGCCTTTTATATTAGAAATGTGTATGCTGTTGGCACTCCCTTCCGTTGACAACTTGTTTTTCTTGCGATCGCCCCTCTCTTTCCCAAGAGCTTTGAATACAGGAAAATAAAACCGATTCTGCCTTTTATATTAGAAGTGTGTATGCTGTTGGCACTCCCTTCCGTTGACAACTTGTTTTTCTTGCGATCGCCCCTCTTTTTCCCAAGAGCTTTGAATACAGGAAAATAAAACCGATTTTGCCTTTTATATTAGAAATGTGTATGCCTTTGGCACTCCTTTCCGTTGACAACTTGTTTTTCTTGCGATCGCCCCTCTCTTTCCCAAGAGCTTTGAGAACAGGAGAATAAAACCGATTCTGCCTTTTATATTAGAAATGTGTATGCTGTTGGCACTCCCTTCCGTTGACAACTTGTTTTTCTTGCGATCGCCCCTCTCCTTCCCAAGAGCTTTGAGTACAGGAAAATAAAACCGATTCTGCCTTTTATATTACAAATGTGTATGCTGTTGGCTCTCTCTTCCGTTGACAACTTGTTTTTCCTGCGATCGCCCCTCCCCTTCCCAAGAGCTTTGAGTACAGGAAAATAAAACCGATTCTGCCTTGTATATTAGAAATGTGTATGCTGCTGGCACTCCCTCCCGTTGACAACTTGTTTTTCTTGCGATCGCCCCTCTCCTTCCCAAGAGCTTTGAGTACAGGAAAATAAAACCGATTCTGCCTTTTATATTAGAAATGTGTATGCTGTTGGCACTCCCTTCCGTTGACAACTTGTTTTTCTTGCGATCGCCCCTCTCCTTCCCAAGAGCTTTGAGTACAGGATAATAAAACCGATTCTGCCTTTTACATTAGAAATGTGTATGCTGTTGGCACTCCCTCCCGTTGACAACTTGTTTTTCTTGCGATCGCCCCTCTCCTTCCCAAGAGCTTTGAGTACAAGAAAATAAAACCGATTCTTCCTATTCTATTAGAAATGTGTTTGCTGTTGGCACTCCCTTCCGTTGACAACTTGTTTTTCTTGCGATCGCCCCTCTCCTTCCCAAGAGCTTTGAGTAAAGAAAAAAAAAATCAATTCTGCCTTTTATATTAGAAATGTGTATGCTGTTGGCACTCCCTCCCGTTGACAACTTGTTTTTCTTGCGATCGCCCTTCTCCTTCCCAAGAGCTTTGAGTACAAGAAAATAAAACCGATTCTTCCTTTTCTATTAGAAATGTGTATGCTGTTGGCACTCCCTTCCGTTGACAACTTGTTTTTCTTGCGATCGCCCCTCTCCTTCCCAAGAGCTTTGAGTAAAGAAAAATAAAACCAATTCTGCCTTTTATATTAGAAATGTGTATGCTGTCGGCACTCCTTTCCGTTGACAACTTGTTTTTCCTGCGATCGCCCCTCCCTTTCCCAAGAGCTTTGAGTATAGGAAAATAAAACCGATTCTGCCTTTTATATTACAAATGTGTATGCTGTTGGCACTCCCTTCCGTTGACAACTTGTTTTTCTTGTGATCGCCCCTCTCCTTCCCAAGAGCTTTGAGTACAGGAAAATAAAACCGATTCTGCCTTTTATATTACAAATGTGTATGCTGTTGGCACTCCCTTCCGTTGACAACTTGTTTTTCTTGCGATCGCCCCTCTCCTTCCCAAGAGCTTTGAGTACAGGAAAATAAAACCGATTCTGTCTTTTATATTAGAAATGTGTATGCTGTTGGCACTCCTTTCCGTTGACAACTTGTTTTTCTTGCGATCGCCCCTCTCCTTCCCAAGAGCTTTGAGTTCAGGAAAATAGAACCGATTCTGCCTTTTATATTAGAAATGTGTATGCTGTTGGCACTTCCTTCCGTTGACAACTTGTTTTTCTTGCGATCGCCCCTCTCCTTCCCAAGAGCTTTGAGTACAGGAAAATAAAACCGATTCTGCCTTTTATATTAGAAATATGTATGCTGTTGGCACCCCCTCCCGTTGACAACTTGTTTTTCTTGCGATCGCCCCTCTCCTTCCCAAGAGCTTTGAGTTCAGGAAAATAGAACCGATTCTGCCTTTTATATCAGAAATGTGTATGCTGTTGGCACTCCCTTCCGTTGACAACTTGTTTTTCTTGCGATCGCCCCTCTCCTTCCCAAGAGCTTTGAGTACAGGAAAATAAAACCGATTCTGCCTTTTATATTAGAAATATGTATGCTGTTGGCACCCCCTCCCGTTGACAACTTGTTTTTCTTGCGATCGCCCCTCTCCTTCCCAAGAGCTTTGAGTACAGGAAAATAAAACCGATTCTGTCTTTTATATTAGAAATGTGTATGCTGTTGGCACTCCTTTCCGTTGACAACTTGTTTTTCTTGCGATCGCCCCTCTCCTTCCCAAGAGCTTTGAGTTCAGGAAAATAGAACCGATTCTGCCTTTTATATCAGAAATGTGTATGCTGTTGGCACTCCCTTCCGTTGACAACTTGTTTTTCTTGCGATCGCCCCTCTCCTTCCCAAGAGCTTTGAGTACAGGAAAATAAAACCGATTCTGCCTTTTATATTAGAAATATGTATGCTGTTGGCACCCCCTCCCGTTGACAACTTGTTTTTCTTGCGATCGCCCCTCTCCTTCCCAAGAGCTTTGAGTACAGGAAAATAAAACCGATTCTGTCTTTTATATTAGAAATGTGTATGCTGTTGGCACTCCTTTCCGTTGACAACTTGTTTTTCTTGCGATCGCCCCTCTCCTTCCCAAGAGCTTTGAGTTCAGGAAAATAGAACCGATTCTGCCTTTTATATTAGAAATGTGTATGCTGTTGGCACTTCCTTCCGTTGACAACTTGTTTTTCTTGCGATGGCTCTTTCCCAAGAGCTTTGAGTACAGGAAAATAAAACCGATTCTGCCTTTTATATTAGAAATGTGTCTGCTGTTTACACTCCCTTCCGTTGACAACTTGTTTTTCTTGCGATAGCCCCTCTCCTTCCCAAGAGCTTTGAGTACAGGAAAATAAAACCGATTCTGCCTTTTATATTAGAAATGTGTATGCTGTTGGCACTTCCTTCCGTTGACAACTTGTTTTTCTTGCGATGGCTCTTTCCCAAGAGCTTTGAGTAGAGGAAAATAAAACCGATTCTGCCTTTTATATTAGAAATGTGTATGCTGTTGGTACTCCCTTCCGTTGATAACTTGTTTTTCTTGCGATCGCCCCTCTCCTTCCCAAGAGCTTTGAGTACAGGAAAATAAAACCGATTCTGCATTTTATATTAGAAATGTGTATGCTGTTGGCACTCCCTCCCGTTGAAAACTTGTTTTTCTTGCGATCGCCCCTCTCCTTCCCAAGAGCTTTGAGTAGAGGAAAATAAAACCGATTCTGCCTTTTATATTAAAAATGTGTATGCTATTTTACTCTCCCTTCCGTTGACAACTTGTTTTTTTTGCGATCGCCCCTCTCCTTCCCAAGAGCTTTGAGTACAGAAAAATAAAGCCGATTCTGCCTTTTATATTAGAAATATGTATGCTGTTGGCACTCCCTTCCGTTGACAACTTGTTTTTCTTGCGATCGCCCCTCTCCTTCCCAAGAGCTTTGAGTACAGGAAAATAAAACCGATTCTGCCTTTTATATTACAAATGTGTATGCTGTTGGCACTCCCTTCCGTTGACAACTTGTTTTTCTTGCGATCGCTCCTCTTTTTCCCAAGAGCTTTGAATACAGGAAAATAAAACCGATTTTGCCTTTTATACTAGAAATGAGTATGCTGTTGGCACTCCCTTCCGTTGACAACTTGTTTCTCTTGCGATCGCCCCTCTCTTTCCCAAGAGCATTGAGTACAGGAAAATAAAACCGATTCTGCCTTTTATATTAGAAGTGTGTATGCTGTTGGCACTCCTTTCCGTTGACAACTTGTTTTTCTTGCGATCGCTCCTCTTTTTCCCAAGAGCTTTGAATACAGGAAAATAAAACCGATTTTGCCTTTTATACTAGAAATGAGTATGCTGTTGGCACTCCCTTCCGTTGACAACTTGTTTCTCTTGCGATCGCCCCTCTCTTTCCCAAGAGCATTGAGTACAGGAAAATAAAACCGATTCTGCCTTTTATATTAGAAATGTGTATGCTGTTGGCACTCCTTTCCGTTGACAACTTGTTTTTCTTGCGATCGCCCCTCTCCTTCCCAAGAGCTTTGAGTTCAGGAAAATAGAACCGATTCTGCCTTTTATATTAGAAATGTGTATGCTGTTGGCACTTCCTTCCGTTGACAACTTGTTTTTCTTGCGATCGCCCTCTCCTTCCCAAGAGCTTTGAGTATAGGAAAATAAAACCGATTCTGCCTTTTATATTAGAAATGTGTATGCTGTTGGCACTCCCTTCCGTTGACAACTTGTTTTTCTTGCGATCGCCCCTCTCCTTCCCAAGAGCTTTGAGTAGAGGAAAATAAAACCGATTCTGCCTTTTATATTAGAAATGTTTATGCTGTTGGCACTCCCTCCCGTTGACAACTTGTTTTTCTTGCGACCGCCCCTCTCCTTCCCAAGAGCTTTGAGTACAGGAAAATAAAACCGATTCTGCCTTTTATATTAGAAATGTGTATGCTGTTGGCACTCCCTTCCGTTGACAACTTGTTTTTCTTGCGATCGCCCCTCTCCTTCCCAAGAGCTTTGAGTACAGGATAATAAAACCGATTCTGCCTTTTACATTAGAAATGTGTATGCTGTTGGCACTCCCTCCCATTGACAACTTGTTTTTCTTGCGATCGCCCTTCTCCTTCCCAAGAGCTTTGAGTACAAGAAAATAAAACCGATTCTTCCTATTCTATTAGAAATGTGTATGCTGTTGGCACTCCCTTCCGTTGACAACTTGTTTTTCTTGCGATCGCCCCTCTCCTTCCCAAGAGCTTTGAGTAAAGAAAAAAAAAATCAATTCTGCCTTTTATATTAGAAATGTGTATGCTGTTGGCACTCCCTCCCGTTGACAACTTGTTTTTCTTGCGATCGCCCTTCTCCTTCCCAAGAGCTTTGAGTACAAGAAAATAAAACCGATTCTTCCTTTTCTATTAGAAATGTGTATGCTGTTGGCACTCCCTTCCGTTGACAACTTGTTTTTCTTGCGATCGCCCCTCTCCTTCCCAAGAGCTTTGAGTAAAGAAAAATAAAACCAATTCTGCCTTTTATATTAGAAATGTGTATGCTGTCGGCACTCCTTTCCGTTGACAACTTGTTTTTCCTGCGATCGCCCCTCCCTTTCCCAAGAGCTTTGAGTATAGGAAAATAAAACCGATTCTGCCTTTTACATTAGAAATGTGTATGCTGTTGGCACTCCCTCCCATTGACAACTTGTTTTTCTTGCGATCGCCCTTCTCCTTCCCAAGAGCTTTGAGTACAAGAAAATAAAACCGATTCTTCCTATTCTATTAGAAATGTGTATGCTGTTGGCACTCCCTTCCGTTGACAACTTGTTTTTCTTGCGATCGCCCCTCTCCTTCCCAAGAGCTTTGAGTACAAGAAAATAAAACCGATTCTTCCTATTCTATTAGAAATGTGTATGCTGTTGGCACTCCCTTCCGTTGACAACTTGTTTTTCTTGCGATCGCCCCTCTCCTTCCCAAGAGCTTTGAGTAAAGAAAAAAAAAATCAATTCTGCCTTTTATATTAGAAATGTGTATGCTGTTGGCACTCCCTCCCGTTGACAACTTGTTTTTCTTGCGATCGCCCTTCTCCTTCCCAAGAGCTTTGAGTACAAGAAAATAAAACCGATTCTTCCTTTTCTATTAGAAATGTGTATGCTGTTGGCACTCCCTTCCGTTGACAACTTGTTTTTCTTGCGATCGCCCCTCTCCTTCCCAAGAGCTTTGAGTAAAGAAAAATAAAACCAATTCTGCCTTTTATATTACAAATGTGTATGCTGTTGGCACTCCCTTCCGTTGACAACTTGTTTTTCTTGTGATCGCCCCTCTCCTTCCCAAGAGCTTTGAGTACAGGAAAATAAAACCGATTCTGCCTTTTATATTACAAATGTGTATGCTGTTGGCACTCCCTTCCGTTGACAACTTGTTTTTCTTGCGATCGCCCCTCTCCTTCCCAAGAGCTTTGAATACAGGAAAATAAAACCGATTCTGCCTTTTATATTAGAAATATGTATGCTGTTGGCACCCCCTCCCGTTGACAACTTGTTTTTCTTGCGATCGCCCCTCTCCTTCCCAAGAGCTTTGAGTACAGGAAAATAAAACCGATTCTGTCTTTTATATTAGAAATGTGTATGCTGTTGGCACTCCTTTCCGTTGACAACTTGTTTTTCTTGCGATCGCCCCTCTCCTTCCCAAGAGCTTTGAGTTCAGGAAAATAGAACCGATTCTGCCTTTTATATTAGAAATGTGTATGCTGTTGGCACTTCCTTCCGTTGACAACTTGTTTTTCTTGCGATGGCTCTTTCCCAAGAGCTTTGAGTACAGGAAAATAAAACCGATTCTGCCTTTTATATTAGAAATGTGTCTGCTGTTTACACTCCCTTCCGTTGACAACTTGTTTTTCTTGCGATAGCCCCTCTCCTTCCCAAGAGCTTTGAGTACAGGAAAATAAAACCGATTCTGCCTTTTATATTAGAAATGTGTATGCTGTTGGCACTTCCTTCCGTTGACAACTTGTTTTTCTTGCGATGGCTCTTTCCCAAGAGCTTTGAGTAGAGGAAAATAAAACCGATTCTGCCTTTTATATTAGAAATGTGTATGCTGTTGGTACTCCCTTCCGTTGATAACTTGTTTTTCTTGCGATCGCCCCTCTCCTTCCCAAGAGCTTTGAGTACAGGAAAATAAAACCGATTCTGCATTTTATATTAGAAATGTGTATGCTGTTGGCACTCCCTCCCGTTGAAAACTTGTTTTTCTTGCGATCGCCCCTCTCCTTCCCAAGAGCTTTGAGTAGAGGAAAATAAAACCGATTCTGCCTTTTATATTAAAAATGTGTATGCTATTTTACACTCCCTTCCGTTGACAACTTGTTTTTTTTGCGATCGCCCCTCTCCTTCCCAAGAGCTTTGAGTATAGGAAAATAAAACCGATTCTGTCTTTTATATTACAAATGTGTATGCTGTTGGCACTCCCTTCCGTTGACAACTTGTTTTTCCTGCGATCGCCCCTCCCTTTCCCAAGAGCTTTGAGTATAGGAAAATAAAACCGATTCTGCCTTTTATATTACAAATGTGTATGCTGTTGGCACTCCCTTCCGTTGACAACTTGTTTTTCCTGCGATCGCCCCTCCCTTTCCCAAGAGCTTTGAGTATAGGAAAATAAAACCGATTCTGCCTTTTATATTACAAATGTGTATGCTGTTGGCACTCCCATCCGTTGACAACTTGTTTTTCCTGCGATCGCCCCTCCCTTTCCCAAGAGCTTTGAGTATAGGAAAATAAAACCGATTCTGCCTTTTATATTAGAAATGTGTATGCTGTTGGCACTCCCTGCCGTTGACAACTTGTTTTTCTTGCGATCGCCCCTCTCCTTCCCAAGAGCTTTGAGTACAGGAAAATAAAACCGATTCTGCCTTTTATATTAGAAATGTGTATGCTGTTGGCACTCCCTTCCGTTGACAACTTGTTTTTCTTGCGATCGCCCCTCTCCTTCCCAAGAGCTTTGAGTACAGGAAAATAAAACCGATTCTGCCTTTTATATTACAAATGTGTATGCTGTTGGCACTCTCTTCCGTTGACAACTTGTTTTTCCTGCGATCGCCCCTCCCCTTCCCAAGAGCTTTGAGTACAGGAAAATAAAACCGATTCTGCCTTTTATATTACAAATGTGTATGCTGTTGGCACTCCTTTCCGTTGACAACTTGTTTTTCCTGCGATCGCCCCTTCCTTTCCCAAGAGCTTTGAGTACAGGAAAATAAAACCAATTCTGCCTTTTATATTAGAAATGTGTATGCTGTTGGCACTCCCTGCCGTTGACAACTTGTTTTTCTTGCGATCGCCCCTCTCCTTCCCAAGAACTTTGAGTACAGGAAAATAAAACCAATTCTGCCTTTTATATTAGAAATGTGTATGCTGTTGGCACTCCCTTCCGTTGACAACTTGTTTTTCTTGCAATCGCCCCTCTCCTTCCCAAGAGCTTTGAATACAGGAAAATAAAACCGATTCTGCCTTTTATATTAGAAATGTGTATGCTGTTGGCACTCCCTGCCGTTGACAACTTGTTTTTCTTGCGATCGCCCCTCTCCTTCCCAAGAGATTTGAGTACAGGAAAATAAAACCAATTCTGCCTTTTATATTAGAAATGTGTATGCTGTTGGCACTCCCTTCCGTTGACAACTTGTTTTTCTTGCGATCGCCCCTCTCCTTCCCAAGAGCTTTGAGTACAGGAAAATAAAACCGATTCTGCCTTTTATATTACAAATGTGTATGCTGTTGACACTCCCTTCCGTTGACAACTTGTTTTTCTTGCGATCGCCCCTCTCCTTCCCAAGAGCTTTGTGTACAGGAAAATAAAACCGATTCTGCCTTTTATATTAGAAATATGTATGCTGTTGTCACCCCCTCCCGTTGACAACTTGTTTTTCTTGCGATCGCCCCTCGCCTTCCCAAGAGCTTTGAGTACAGGAAAATAAAACCGATTCTGCCTTTTATATTAGAAATGTGTATGCTGTTGGCACTCCCTTCCGTTGACAACTTGTTTTTCTTGCGATCGCCCCTCTCTTTCCCAAGAGCTTTGAATACAGGAAAATAAAACCGATTCTGCCTTTTATATTAGAAGTGTGTATGCTGTTGGCACTCCCTTCCGTTGACAACTTGTTTTTCTTGCGATCGCCCCTCTTTTTCCCAAGAGCTTTGAATACAGGAAAATAAAACCGATTTTGCCTTTTATATTAGAAATGTGTATGCCTTTGGCACTCCTTTCCGTTGACAACTTGTTTTTCTTGCGATCGCCCCTCTCTTTCCCAAGAGCTTTGAGAACAGGAGAATAAAACCGATTCTGCCTTTTATATTAGAAATGTGTATGCTGTTGGCACTCCCTTCCGTTGACAACTTGTTTTTCTTGCGATCGCCCCTCTCCTTCCCAAGAGCTTTGAGTACAGGAAAATAAAACCGATTCTGCCTTTTATATTACAAATGTGTATGCTGTTGGCTCTCTCTTCCGTTGACAACTTGTTTTTCCTGCGATCGCCCCTCCCCTTCCCAAGAGCTTTGAGTACAGGAAAATAAAACCGATTCTGCCTTGTATATTAGAAATGTGTATGCTGCTGGCACTCCCTCCCGTTGACAACTTGTTTTTCTTGCGATCGCCCCTCTCCTTCCCAAGAGCTTTGAGTACAGGAAAATAAAACCGATTCTGCCTTTTATATTAGAAATGTGTATGCTGTTGGCACTCCCTTCCGTTGACAACTTGTTTTTCTTGCGATCGCCCCTCTCCTTCCCAAGAGCTTTGAGTACAGGATAATAAAACCGATTCTGCCTTTTACATTAGAAATGTGTATGCTGTTGGCACTCCCTCCCGTTGACAACTTGTTTTTCTTGCGATCGCCCCTCTCCTTCCCAAGAGCTTTGAGTACAAGAAAATAAAACCGATTCTTCCTTTTCTATTAGAAATGTGTATTCTGTTGGCACTCCCTTCCGTTGACAACTTGTTTTTCTTGCGATCGCCCCTCTCCTTCCCAAGAGCTTTGAGTAAAGAAAAATAAAACCGATTCTGCCTTTTATATTAGAAATGTGTATGCTGTTGGCACTCCTTTCCGTTGACAACTTGTTTTTCCTGCGATCGCCCCTTCCTTTCCCAAGAGCTTTGAGTACAGGAAAATAAAACCGATTCTGCCTTTTATATTAGAAATGTGTATGCTGTTGGCACTCCCTGCCGTTGGCAACTTGTTTTTCTTGCGATCGCCCCTCTCATTCCCAAGAGCTTTGAGTACAGGAAAATAAAACCAATTCTGCCTTTTATATTAGAAATGTGTATGCTGTTGGCACTCCCTTCCGTTGACAACTTGTTTTTCTTGCGATCGCCCCTCTCCTTCCCAAGAGCTTTGAATACAGGAAAATAAAACCGATTCTGCCTTTTATATTACAAATGTGTATGCTGTTGGCACTCTCTTCCGTTGACAACTTGTTTTTCCTGCGATCGCCCCTTCCTTTTCCAAGAGCTTTGAGTACAGGAAAATAAAACCGATTCTGCCTTTTATATTAGAAATGTGTATGCTGTTGGCACTCCCTGCCGTTGACAACTTGTTTTTCTTGCGATCGCCCCTCTCCTTCCCAAGAACTTTGAGTACAGGAAAATAAAACCAATTCTGCCTTTTATATTAGAAATGTGTATGCTGCTGGCACTCCCTTCCGTTGACAACTTGTTTTTCTTGCGATCGCCCCTCTCCTTCCCAAGAGCTTTGAATACAGGAAAATAAAGCCGATTCTGCCTTTTATATTAGAAATGTGTATGCTGTTGGCACTCCCTTCTGTTGACAACTTGTTTTTCATGCGATCGCCCCTCTCCTTCCCAAGAGCTTTGAGTACAGGAAAATAAAACCGATTCTGCCTTTTATATTAGAAATGTGTATGCTGTTGGCACTTCTTTCCGTTGACAACTTGTTTTTCCTGCGATCGCCCCTGTCTTTCCCAAGAGCTTTGAGTACAGGAAAATAAAACCAATTCTGCCTTTTATATTAGAAATGTGTATGTTGTTGGCACTCCCTTCCGTTGACAACTTGTTTTTCTTGCGATCGCCCCTCTCCTTCCCAAGAGCTTTGAGTACAGGAAAATAAAACCAATTCTGCCTTTTATATTAGAAATGTGTATGTTGTTGGCACTCCCTTCCGTTGACAACTTGTTTTTCTTGCGATCGCCCCTCTCCTTCCCCAGAGCTTTGAGTACAGGAAAATAAAACCGATTCTGCCTTTTATATTACAAATGTGTATGCTGTTGGCACTCCCTTCCGTTGACAACTTGTTTTTCTTGCGATCGCCCCTCTCCTTCCCAAGAGCTTTGAGTACAGGAAAATAAAACCAATTCTGCCTTTTATATTAGAAATGTGTATGCTGTTGGCACTCCCTTCCGTTGACAACTTGTTTTTCTTGCGATCGCCCCTCTCCTTCCCAAGAGCTTTGAGTACAGGAAAATAAAACCGATTCTGCCTTTTATATTACAAATGTGTATGCTGTTGGCACTCTTTTCCGTTGACAACTTGTTTTTCCTGCGATCGCCCCTCTCCTTCCCAAGAGCTTTGAGTACAGGAAAATAAAACCGATTCTGCCTTTTATATTAGAAATGTGTATGCTGTTGGATCCCCCTCCCGTTGACAACTTGTTTTTCTTGCGATCGTCCCTCTCCTTCCCAAGAGCTTTGAGTACAGGAAAATAAAACCGATTCTGCCTTTTATATTACAAATGTGTATGCTGTTGGCACTCCTTTCCGTTGACAACTTGTTTTTCCTGCGATCGCCCCTTCCTTTCCCAAGAGCTTTGAGTACAGGAAAATAAAACCGATTCTGCCTTTTATATTAGAAATGTGTATGCTGTTGGCACTCCCTGCCGTTGACAACTTGTTTTTCTTGCGATCGCCCCTCTCCTTCCCAAGAACTTTGAGTACAGGAAAATAAAACCAATTCTGCCTTTTATATTAGAAATGTGTATGCTGTTGGCACTCCCTTCCGTTGACAACTTGTTTTTCTTGCGATCGCCCCTCTCCTTCCCAAGAGCTTTGAATACAGGAAAATAAAACCGATTCTGCCTTTTATATTAGAAATGTGTATGCTGTTGGCACTCCCTTCCGTTGACAACTTGTTTTTCATGCGATCGCCCCTCTCCTTCCCAAGAGCTTTGAGTACAGGAAAATAAAACCGATTCTGCCTTTTATATTAGAAATGTGTATGCTGTTGGCACTCCTTTCCGTTGACAACTTGTTTTTCCTGCGATCGCCCCTCTCTTTCCCAAGAGCTTTAAGTACAGGAAAATAAAACCAATTCTGCCTTTTATATTAGAAATGTGTATGCTGTTGGCACTCCCTTCCGTTGACAACTTGTTTTTCTTGCGATCGCCCCTCTCCTTCCCAAGAGCTTTGAGTACAGGAAAATAAAACCAATTCTGCCTTTTATATTAGAAATGTGTATGTTGTTGGCACTCCCTTCCGTTGACAACTTGTTTTTCTTGCGATCGCCCCTCTCCTTCCCAAGAGCTTTGAGTACAGGAAAATAAAACCAATTCTGCCTTTTATATTAGAAATGTGTATGTTGTTGGCACTCCCTTCCGTTGACAACTTGTTTTTCTTGCGATCGCCCCTCTCCTTCCCCAGAGCTTTGAGTACAGGAAAATAAAACCGATTCTGCCTTTTATATTACAAATGTGTATGCTGTTGGCACTCCCTTCCGTTGACAACTTGTTTTTCTTGCGATCGCCCCTCTCCTTCCCAAGAGCTTTGAGTATAGGAAAATAAAACCAATTCTGCCTTTTATATTAGAAATGTGTATGCTGTTGGCACTCCCTTCCGTTGACAACTTGTTTTTCTTGCGATCGCCCCTCTCTTTCCCAAGAGTTTTGAGTACAGGAAAATAAAACCGATTCTGCCTTTTATATTAGAAATGTGTATGCTGTTGGCACTCCTTTCCGTTGACAACTTGTTTTTCTTGCGATCGCCCCTCTCCTTCCCAAGAGCTTTGAGTTCAGGAAAATAGAACCGATTCTGCCCTTTATATTAGAAATGTGTATGCTGTTGGCACTTCCTTCCGTTGACAACTTGTTTTTCTTGCGATGGCCCCTCTCCTTCCCAAGAGCTTTGAGTATAGGAAAATAAAACCGATTCTGCCTTTTATATCAGAAATGTGTATGCTGTTGGCACTCCCTTCCGTTGACAACTTGTTTTTCTTGCGATCGCCCCTCTCCTTCCCAAGAGCTTTGAGTACAGGAAAATAAAACCGATTCTTCCTTTTATACAGGGTGATTCAAAAATCGATCACGAAACTTAAGGGGGTGATTCTACTTGACAAAATAAGGGTAGAGCTTCATATAATTTTTTTTCAAAATGTCATTCGTTTTCGAGTTACAAGCCGTCCAAATTCAAGTTTTTATTTTTTGTTTTTTGAATTACTCGCTTACAGGAAAACCGATTTGACTAATATTTGAAAGATAGGCTAAGTCTTCTGCGCTTCATCATTTTAGTAACAATTCACATTGATTGTTTGCCGCTAGAGGGCACTTTACCTACATTGAAAATTGTTTTTTTGTCATAATTTTTTAGTGTTGACAGCTACAGTAGTTTTTGGCATAATTTCTGAAAGACTGATGCCAGGCCTTTAAAAAAGGTGCTCTTTATTTACATCGCTAAACCCAACGGTTTAGACGTAAATCACCCTTAAAAATTAAGTGGTAAATTTACTTTTCTCATTTCATTACCACCAGCTACCAGGTAAATAGCTATCAAAGTATACTAGAGCTGTCAGTTTAACATCAAATAAATTCGCTTTTTAAACTATTTAATTTATAATCTTAAAATAACTAATAATGGCTAATCAGTAAATATTCATATTATGGATTATTGCGATATACATTTAATTGATAAAAATTAATGAAACAGTACTAAACAAACTAAAAAAGATTCTCAAAATGTCCCCCATTTTCTTCCATACATTTCCTAACACTCTTCAAAAAATGTCGCCTAACTCGATGAAAAATTCCTGGTGTTTCTTTAATGATTTGGCACTTTTCGATTATCCTGAAGCGAAGATCCTCGACGTTGATTACTGGAATATCGTACACCAATTGTTTCAAATGACCCCAAAAGAAAAAATCCATAGGATTAAGGTCTGGTGACCTCGCTGCCCATGCCAATGGTCCACTTCGTCCTATCCATCGCTCAGGATACGTTGCATTCAAATACTGTCGGACACGTATACTAAAGTGGGGCGGAGCTCCGTCTTGGAGGATCCACATGTTGGCCCTTACTTCCAATGGCACATCTTCCAGATACAATGGGAGACGATTTTGGATAAAATCTAAGTATACGTCACCAGTTAATGGGCCATCAAAGAAATGAGGACCAATAAGGTAATCTCCTATTATCCCTGCCCACACATTTAGTGAAAATCTACGCTGATGTTTCGTTTCTACCACATTGTTTGGGTTCTCGTAAGCATATGTGTGGATGTTGTGTAGATTTGTTATGCCATCACGAGTGAAACCAGCTTCGTCAGTGAATAATATGACGCCAATTAATCGATTATCGTGTTCATACTTAGCTAGGATCTGATTGCACATTTCCAACCGTCTCGGCCGATCATCGTCATAAAGAGCCTGCACCTTTTTTGAATGAAACGGGTAGAGTTGTTCTTCTCTTAGTATCCTCCATGAACTAGCCTGACAGAGCCGCACTTCATTCCCAATTTTTCTAGTACTAATACCTGGATTATCTTCAATAATTTCAAGCACTCTTTCTTCTTGTTGCACGTTTCTAGCAGTTCTAGGTCTTCCCCTATTTCCATTATAACTTTTAAAGGAACCACATTCCGCAAGCCTCCTGTGCACACTGGCAAAT
Organism: Diaprepes abbreviatus; assembly: GCA_034092305.1. Taxonomy (NCBI): domain Eukaryota; kingdom Metazoa; phylum Arthropoda; class Insecta; order Coleoptera; family Curculionidae; genus Diaprepes; species Diaprepes abbreviatus. Next base: position 1,242,231 of record JASJET010000247.1, read on the forward strand.
GTTTGAGCATGAGGGATATTTCTTTCCGGATAACTCTCCATATAATATCTTCTTGCCAACTCTGCATTACCATTTGCTTTTCCATAACAAAAATGGATATCACAATATTCGATATTTGAATATTGGTGATTAGCCATTATTAGTTATTTTAAGATTATAAATTAAATAGTTTAAAAAGCGAATTTATTTGATGTTAAACTGACAGCTCTAGTATACTTTGATAGCTATTTACCTGGTAGCTGGTGGTAATGAAATGAGAAAAGTAAATTTACCACTTAATTTTTAAGGGTGATTTACGTCTAAACCGTTGGGTTTAGCGATGTAAATAAAGAGCACCTTTTTTAAAGGCCTGGCATCAGTCTTTCAGAAATTATGCCAAAAACTACTGTAGCTGTCAACACTAAAAAATTATGACAAAAAAACAATTTTCAATGTAGGTAAAGTGCCCTCTAGCGGCAAACAATCAATGTGAATTGTTACTAAAATGATGAAGCGCAGAAGACTTAGCCTATCTTTCAAATATTAGTCAAATCGGTTTTCCTGTAAGCGAGTAATTCAAAAAACAAAAAATAAAAACTTGAACTTGGACGGCTTGTAACTCGAAAACGAATGACATTTTGAAAAAAAATTATATGAAGCTCTACCCTTATTTTGTCAAGTAGAATCACCCCCTTAAGTTTCGTGATCGATTTTTGAATCACCCTGTATATATATATATATATATATATATATATATATATATATATATATATATATATATATATATATATATATATATATATATATCCAAAAAAAAGTTTTATTAAAGAAATTAAAACAAAATATATATCATAAAAACATATAAATTTAACGTTAGTTACAAAAACATATCTTAAATTGTTTTTAATAAATCAAGGAAAATATATAAATAAAACAATAATTTTGAACTTAGGTAGAAGTGGTGCGTCGTTTTCGCAAAATTTTTTGCTGCTGACTTCCGTTCATAGTTAAAAGAATTAAAGAGCCAGGATTATTTTTTTAATTCTGTGGATTGGCTTATACATGGAATCTCATCTTGGTAAAAAAAACTTCAGGGATATTTTTCACTGCTTGGAGTTTAACAAAACCTGAAATATGAACTTGAGTCTCATCGGTAACATTATTTTTATTCATTTCTTCATGGTACAGAAGTGGACGTAATTCAGAAATATATATTTTTTTAAATTACCAATAGTATTAAAATATTTTAATTTTCGATTACACAACCGACATAGGGGAAATTTACTATTTGATGAATTGACAAAAAAAACGATTGATTTTTGTGCGGGAGCCATGATATAAAACCTAAATTTTGAGGCGGCGCCTATGTCTAAATTTTTACTAAACCACTGTTGTCCAATTCTCTATCTAAAGCCGCGAGGAGTTCGATTCGTATTAATTCGTAATGTTTCGTCAACATTCCACAATTCGTATTGTTAAACAATCCGAATATTACATTCATCCGCATCCGTATTATTCGAATATTAAAATCATCCGAATATTTACAACACTATTAGGTGGGATTATTTTTTGGTGAAAAAAAAAAGTTACTAACATCAGAGCCAGCTATTGTTTGGTTAAGGAAGCTTTAAAGAGCGCATCTGTTAAAGAAAAGCAAACTTTATAAAAATATGGTTTGTTGCAGATACGATCCTGAAAATGTAAACCTAAATTATATAAATCTTATTGTCGATAAAGTTTCATTTAGTAATTAGTATGCAGCTAAGAAAAATGTTTACAGCCGGATTCAGTAACAAAGAGGATTCATTTATTGTGAATAATTCTTTGTCGATAACATGATTTTAATTTAAAACCGTCCTAAATCGGCAGCAGAGGGCGTAAACTGACAAAAGTAACAATAAGTCAAGCAAGTCTTACACCCTGAAAATACTAGCATAAAGAAATCATTCTATTTTATTATTGAACCGGCAAAAATGAAGAACTTTATTTATTTTCGGGACACAGCTATTTCTCTTACATATTTCAAGACTTTATCGCAAGGTTCTTATTCTTAACATCCTTATATAAGCATTTATTTGATGACATACATAATATAAATTATGACAATATCATAAGCAAAACAAAACTGGTCGACTATAAAATTTAAATTTCATGATTTCATGGCAACTAGATCGGGTTGAAATTTTATATCTTGGTGAATCTAGTTGTTATATTTTTAGTCTGAAAAATTCTTAAGAAAATTGAAATGATTTGTTAAGTTAAAGTTTATAGAATCAGCGACAAGATTTTAATACAATTTTTAGTATTTTGTTTTTACGTGATCATATAAAATAATTGTTTACATTTTTTTAGGTTCAATTGGTCTTTTTAATGACCAATCCCCAAAATGCATGAAATCCGCTTAGAGAGTGAAAATGATAATAAATTCGTTGAGATAATACGAAGAATTTTTTTTGATCTTTTTTCAGTTTTTACCCTCGTTGCAACCGACCCACCGCGATAAAACTGCTGCAGACCGCTTTGTAGGTCATTCCTATATTTTATTTTCATTAAAAGTTAAGCAGCAAGACGAAGAAAAAAACAATAACATATAGAATGAATATGCATATGATCTAAATGTACGATTCATCTCGCTGAACCACACAGTTTTGTTAAAATTGTAAATAGCCCACAATCATCCCAAAATAAATAGGTAATTTTATAAAATTATGCGATTATGGTGTCATAAAACCGTTTAATTTTAATAAAATCACGTTGAACGTGTTCTTAACTCACAGTTATTTTAAGTAATAATGTTATTCGAAAGCTTGTGTTGTAAAATTTTAGTAGTTGGTTAAATGTTACCGTGTCAGGAGAAGGTTTTAAAAATATCCTATTTTTATCCGTAAAAGGAGTTTATTAATACGTAACAATTTCTAAAGCAGACAAGTAAATAATTTTTCTAATTCTGAAAGCACAAAACACGTACGGCAACTAGGAAGTGTGTCTAACTTTCTAGAAACAGTTATTTCATTAATTTTTTTGTGTAAGCGAGTGGACATAATCGAAAATAAATGAATTTTTTTACCAGAGTGAAAAATAAAGTAAGTAAACAAATTTTATATTTAATTGAATAATTAGCGGAGACAGTGGCGTAACATAGGGTTTTTAAGAGGCACAAACCTGGGAGGATAGTTGGGTGAAGCATGCACTATATAATGTACCTGGTTCGAATATGTTCATTTATATATATATATATATATATATATATATATATATATATATATATATATATATATATATATATATATATATATATATATATATATATATATAAACGGTGGGGACCAAAAGTAACGGCAACTGGAAAATTATTAAACAGCGTTGACGTTTCGCCAAAGCCATAAAAACATTAAATAAAATCGTCGCAAAAATAATCCTAAAAATCCAGGTTGAATACGTATTTTTTTTTGTTAATTTCAACCTAGTTTTTCACGATTATCTTTCCGACGATTTTATTTAATGTTTTCTCGGCTTTGGCGAAACGTCAACGCTGTTTAATAATTTTCCAGTTACCGTTACTTTTAAACAGCGTTGACGTTTCGCCAAAGTCGGAAAAATATTAAATAAAATCGTTGGAAAGGTAATCGTGAAAAACCAGGTTGAAAATAACGGAAAATACGTATTTTCAATCTGATTTTTCACGATTACCTTTCCGACGATTTTATTTAATGTTTTTCCGACTTTGGCGAAACGTCAACGCTGTTTAAAAGTGACGGTAACTGGAAAATTATTAAACAGCGTTGACGTTTCGCCAAAGCCGGAAAAACACTAAATAAAATCGTATCGTATATATATATATATATATATATATATATATATATATATATATATATCCCCCTCTTCCCAGAACAGTTTTGATGCAAATTGGGCCTATGAAAGCTTAAATGACACCTTTTAACTTTTACCGTCTGGCCATTTTGCTAATTCAAAATGGCGGACTCAATATGGGGACTGAAAGCACTAGTGTGTTGGAAAAAAAGTTTTTCCGATTTATTGACGTATTTCAAATGGAAATCATTATCTTTTGGCACTGATTGAAAAGAGCGGAAAATTTACGTTCTGATACCGTTTAATGTGAGAGTTAAATAACATCTGAAGGTCATTTGAAGGTCAAAAGTCTTTTTCAGGATGTTTGGACTAGAATGTCATCAAGGTAGCTGAATATCGGGAAAATACCTCTATGAATGTTGTGGAGATTACGAAGGGCTGTTTTTCAAGACCTTGATTTGACCTTGGGTCATTTTTCAAGGTGATTTTGAAAGGTTAAGTTCTATTTTTGTATAATTAATGCCAGCTTTGACGCAGGATTTCATAAGCCACTTTGTTTTGCAGTGTATACAACTCTCAGGCACGTATATATTTTTTTAACAAATTTTAAGTTGGCAACACTGAAAAACTTTAATATTGCATATAAAATAAAAACTAATATGGGCAAGTGATATATCGTTTTATAGGTTTTAGGGGTAGCTAATCACAATTCTGGGGTCTGATTTAGGAATTTAGAAGATTGGCCCCCTAATTAGGGTCAATTTTTCAATAAACTAGGAAAAGGGTGAAAACATGACTCCGGGGGTTTTTGGGGTCCTGATCCCGAATCAGGGAACCTAATTTGAGAACTCAAAATAGTGCACCAAATATGGCCACAAAAAAGACCAATTTTTCGATATTCTAAAATCTTAAAAAAGTATGGGTTACACTATATACTCATATATATATATATATATATATATATATATATATATATATATATATATATATATATATATATATATACAGTGAACTCTCTCTTAACGGACACCTCTATTCAATGGACACCTCTTCTATATGGGCAATTTTTGAGACAAAAACCATTCGTATATACCAGTCTGTACTTTTTAACCTCCCTCCAATGGACGCTCTCAACAACGGACACGGACAGTAAATTATTTATAAAAAATAATTCTAACGGACAAATATTTTACTATTTTCCTTTCAATATTTGCCTAAATTTTAAATTTTATTAAAGACACATTTTATTTGCGTAAATACCCACAAAATAGGCGGCAGCCAGGTATATTGGTAGGTAATTAGGGTTTTAGGGTTTTCCAAGGAATTTTATTGGTGCACGTGAATTCTATTAAGCACATTTTACTTTATTATGTACGTTTTGTTAAAACTGCTGCGGAAAGGATAATATCATTTTAGTTGCATAAACGTTTTGTGACGCGAATAACATGGCTACCAACAAAAGAAAGTTTTTAAGTTTGGCAGAAAAAGTCGATGTAATCCATTATGCGGATACGAATAAGTTAAGTGTTAGACAGTTAGCAGAAAAGTTTGGAATTGGAAAAAGTCAAGCTAGTGAAATTTTAAAACGTAAGAGTGATATAATTAAGCAGTTTTCTGAGAGCGGAAACACCGAAAAGAAAAGGAAATTTTTGAAAACTGAGGGTGCTGCATTAGATCAAATTGTTTTCGATTGGTTTTGTAAAGTGCGTTCTAAAAACATTCCTGTTTCTGGTAAAATTATTCAAGAAAAAGCATTAGAAGTTGCAACGGAACTAAATTTTGACATGAAGGCTTCCAGCGGATGGCTCGAGAAGTTTTGTAAGCGGCACAATATTTCCTTCAAATCTATATGTGGCGAAGCAGCGGCTGTAGATTTATCAGTGGTTGCTGACTGGAAGAAAAAACTGCTCACTATAATGAAAGAATACTCTCCTCGTGATATTTTTAACGCAGATGAGACGGGACTATTTTTTCGTGCCTTGCCTAACAAAACATATGCTCTGAGAGGAGAAAAATGCACTGGAGGTAAGGCTTCCAAAGACAGACTCACAATTCTGTTTTGCACCAATATGATTGGAAACAAAGAAAAGCCACTGGTAATTGGAAAAAGCAAGAATCCTCGTTGTTTCAAGAACTCCTATGTAGAAAAATTACCTATCGAATGGTATTACAATAAGAAGTCATGGATGACAAGAGAAATCATGACAGATTGGCTAAATAAATTTGACAGAAAAATGCAGAGAGAAAATCGAAAAGTACTTTTGTTCCTAGACAATGCTGCGTCTCATCCACAACTTGTATTATGTAATGTTAAATTGATATTTCTGCCGCCTAATACTACATCTGAATGCCAGCCCCTCGATCAGGGGATTATAAAATGTTTCAAAAGCTACTACAGAAAGTTATTGATCCGAAGACTGCTATCGTCGATAGAAGAGTCTGATTCTATAGGGGAACTTGAGAAGTCTATTAACGTTACCAATGCCTTGATTTGGACTGTAACTGCATGGAAGGAAGTACAACCGAAAACTATCAACAATTGCTTTCTTAAAGCTGGATTCGGTACACAGGACAACGTTGAGCCTGAAGAAGATTCCGAGGACGATCTGCCACTTTCTGAATTATGGAAAAAAAACAAACACTTTTCCATTGATTTATTAAGTTATACGGAAATTGATGGAACTTTGTTGACTGAAAATCCCGATTTAAGTATTCAAGAGTGTGTACGTGAGTTTCAGGTGAATCAGGTTGTTGAAACATTATCTGAAAGTGAAAGTGACGACGAAGAAACGAATACTTCGAATATAAAAGACATTAATGAAGCCTACAAAAAACTAAAAGACATTGAAACATTTTTTGTATTACAGGGAAATTCTAACATTGCACAACAAATCTCCCAAGCTGTAAGTTCAGTAGAAACCCAAATTGTTAAAAATAAATTAAATGGCCTTAAGCAAACCACCCTTGAAAGTTTTTTTTTAAATAACAAATGATTTATGTGCATATTTTAATTACATATACATAGGTTATATACATATTTAGTATTAAAAACTTGTGTTTTTGCTAACTAACATTTAAACATTGACTACATATACGTAATATACATGTTTAAATATTTGAAGTTTATTTTATTTTCTCCATTCAACGGACACCTCCATTCAAAGGACACTTTATGCTACACAAGTGCTGTCCATTCAAGAGAGAGTTCACTGTATTTCCACCGAATTTCAGGAATATCGCAAAAGGTAAGTCTTTTTGGAGTCATATTGGACCCTCCGTCGGCATTTTTTAAATTCTAACCTCAACCTTTAGACTAATTCTTAAACTTCTTTTTTACCGCTTTTACAAATAGCTCTAACACCAAATTTATTTGGATCTATTTTCTTGATATAAAATTGCCATATGTAGTATTCTTTCCTCTCTGCGATTTCAATGAGAATAATTATTTGAATAGAAACTACACTACTGCACTGAACCAGTAGTTTAACAAAATGAGCACGAATTATTACCCCTTAACAATTTATAGACAAACAAGTAAGCGAGTTCTGATAACAATTTTTTGGCAGTAAGAGCCTCTAAATATAAGCGAAGTTTTTTTTTTAAATCGGAACTAACCCAATCATGGCCTTTTCGTTGTGCTCGAATATTATAAATTGAAGGCGATGTTCTGTTTCATTGCCAGTCCTAAATTCTGCCGATTTCCTTGGCTGACACACTAAAAGTTTTTCATGATGTTCTATGGTGATAGGCGGTAAGTCGTTTGACCCTTAATTCGTATGTATTTTAGATATTTCTGTACGCCTGACAGACAGACATTCCTCAAATCTGTTAGATGATTCTTAAAAAAATTTAGGGTTTCATTACCTTGTCTGAGAATAATCCATCTATTACTCACAATCAGTTGAACTTAAGTAAATACTCGAGTAACGGAGACGTTGATTACTCATCGAAAGACATAATATTTTAACTCTAGGATTAAGAAATTGTTGAATTCTATGACCTCAGGTAACTTGAATAAAGGTTGAAAATTCACGTGGTTACGGACACTCTTAATTCGACATACTTTGTAGACGCCTTTTCAAATTTAATCGGGATAATACATTAATCGCGTAATGCGTTTATATAGAAAGAAATGAAAATATATTTTTATATAGTGCTTGTCGAGAATGCAGAATAATATTGGCAAATCGCACTAATACAAAGTAAATGAGCCGTACCGAAAGTTTAGAAACTATGAGGAATTAGCTATTGTCGTATTACTAATAATACTTGTTACAGTGCTTGAGGTATTTTATTATCATGGCCTTTAACATATGTTAAGAGGTTATACCACTGTGTCATGGATGTTGCTGTATACATTGTAGGAGATAGGGAACATAAATAATAAACAATTTAAAAAAAAATCGAAACGAATATATTGTAGTTTGGGTGTAGGAGCTATATAGGAGTCTTCGTGGCTGATGGAGGTCCCCGGGTTGTAGATCTACGACCACCAAGCATAGAAATGTCAAATGATATTTTTGCGAAACGTCTGCAAACTTTTACAGAAAACTAAACGAACGAATAGATGTATTTGCGGATTAATACTGATTAATACTGAATCATAGGGCACTAATGCGAGGCGATGGCAGGGTTGCCAGACCTAAGGAAATTTCCTTAAACTTAGAGAATTTTACGACATATAGGGAAAAAGGAAATTATATTCTATTTAACGTAGTTTACTCGCGGCAATCGTAGACAAAATATAGCTTTTAAGTAAGTACCAAAAGTTAAAGATTCTCAGGCCTAAAGAATGTTGTTTTTGTACAAGACTGTACTCAACACACGTTAACTGAAAATATAGAGACATATTCTTATACAGTAATAACTTTAAATATAATAAATCTGGCAGCGCCGCAAATGTCTATATTAAATGGTCTATAGAGTAAACGTCTGTATAGTAACGTTCATATAGCGTGAGTCTTATACCTATACGGTTTGTTGTGTTGACATCCTAACATATTGAGAAAATAAATAAAAATATATTTAAAAAAAAAGTCACATTTTGAAGAACTAACCTAACTAACTTAGGTTTGAATTATGACGCGTTAAGTATGACGATAACAAGGTTGCCAAGTTGTGATCACTGTACCCCACTATGCGTCAGATGTTTTCAAATTATTTTTATTTAAAAAATCTGTATTTTCTAAACAAAACGGTCAAGAAATTCCGGGTTTTTTCTAAAAAATTCATAATTTTTTGATCTACCTTGCATTCGTTTTAAAAAATATGGTAAAAACCGTTTTTGAGATATTCCAAAATGTATTGGCATTTTGATATATGTAGTGACCTCCAGCATGTTAATTAGGCGTATTTTAATTGTTAATATTTTGTCTGACAGACGATTAAAAAATTTCGTTTTTTTGTAAGCTATATATTCAAATTCGATTACATTCGTAAGAAAAGCTGTTTCGCGAGTGAATTATTATATAAAAACTAGTAAATAATGTTTCTTTTTACGCTTTGATATACAAAACGACTTACAAATCCTGAATCCAGTTCTATATGTATCAAGAAATTTCAGTGATTTCCCATGCTCCTTAGCTTTTAGTAGGTAAACTACTTGGGAATCCTGGATCGCTTTATATATTATGCAATTTTGGTATAAAATATGCAACGTTGCCATATATATTGTGTGGGATTTTGCATACTGAAAGTTTGTTAAAGTCCAGCAATTGTTGTAATCTCTGTATTAGGCCAGAAATGGTTAAGAAATTTAAATCAGAAATGTTGTATCGAGAGGACAAAAATCCAATATAAATTTAAAAAAAGTGCCATGTTTATTTTATTTAAAATAGGTTAGCGATTGGGTATATTAAGCACACACTTTTACATTTTTAAAGCTTAGATTTAATATTTGTAGATAAATAAACTTTAAAAATAAATAAAAAAAATTATAAATCATTTATGGGCGTAAAAGTGACCAATCATATTGCGGCGAGGTCACATGTAGGGCGTCAATTCGTTAATTTCAAATACTGCGCGGAATACGTGAAATAAAGAGAGAGAAGAGATGTAAAATAGATAGGAATTATATTGTAAAATAGAGCGTGCCATAAATTGGAGATTGCAGTGAACTTGCCTAGTGAAATCTAGGGAATTTTTTGTTAAAAATCTAGGGAAATAAAATAAAATCATCTGGCAACCATGCACTGTTACTTAAATTAGCTACAACTTCGGTTCTAATTGGAACAATTTAAAAAATCAAAAAGTCTCCGAACCTATGTAATAAATCCTTTCTTTTTGCATAACTTTTGTGGAAGATATCACACCATAATTAGAAAAAAATGATGAAAAATTTCGACCTTATGCTATAACACTATTATTAAAATCGATCAATGACTATTTTTAACGATGGATTATCAAAGTCTAGGCTCTTACCTTTATAGAGAATCATTATACTTCCAAAAATATTCATTAGAGTCCAAGTAATACCCGATTTTGTCCGATTTTTTGGCTATTTTGCATTAAATTTGCCATAACCTTTGTTCTAATAATTTTATCAAAATGAACTCTAATACGAATTTGTTCTTTTTATAAGGAACAATAAACTATTTGGAAAAAATTTTGCATCTTGCTTAAGTAAAAAGTTGTCGGGTTTTAAACAATTTAAAAACAATAAAATTGTTAAAAACAAATTGTCTATAACACCCTTGTGATTCCTGTTCAGCGCTCCGAAAAACGTTAAAAAACTTGGGTACACCGGGGACCTTCATCGGCCACAAACACCCCAGTGGCTTCTAGGCTATTAATTCACGCTACAACTTATTCTACATATGTAGGTACCTTAAAGAACCAAATATAGACTCCAAAAAGATGTTCGTACATGAAACTTTTGTATATTTTTATTAAATTGTTGTATTGTCTTGCTAGGCTTGGAACATTACTTGTTGAACTACCCCTGTATGTGCCTAATAATATAAGCAACTTTCGGTTTTCTTTTAATAAAACTTTCATAAGTGTGAATTACAATTTCTCTCTTTCTCGGGCTTATCACTTGTCTCTGTCGGGATTAATCGTCTATTCTATACTTTTTGATCAGCACGCTTTCATTATTGATAACAACTGTTCGCTAACTCGTCTTCATCGGGTAAATATGGCAGGGAAAATCTAGAAAAGACCTGCATCGGGTTACGAATTTCTCTAAAATTGTGGGTGTTTGGTCTCGGTACCGAATATGGGATTTGTCAGTGGGATTCTAGTTGGTACCTTCCGTCCTATTTATTGTTGTTTGAATCTTGTATTTGAAGTTAAATCTGATCGGAGAATGGCGGTAAGATGTTGATAAGACGACACTATATTGTATATAAAATATTCTATTTACGTCTGCGAGTGTTTGAAAGACGGTTTTTCCAACCCATAACCCTCTCAACTATTTTTTCCCCTATTTTCTGCAAATTTACCTATTTTTATAGTTCTGGTTTACTCCCTTAAGGCAGTGTTTAAAAAATTATGCAATAATTAAATGCTTACTACAGAGTTCATATGGGAAAAATTTCTATACAACTAAAGCGATAACAACCCATAACAGTAATTACTTTTATTCAATTGTTTTTCTCTACCCAACCATAGCTCCATTACGTTAGGCAGTTATCGCAGATGAAGGAACTCCCTTTATCGCTAATAATTCCTGTATTCTGGGAAATGATTTTAGCGTCTTGAACCAATACATATACACGGTGTCCCACCGGGAATCAATTCGATCTATATATGGAAAAATATGTAAAGGAAAATTTTGAAAATTTGATAATTTAATATTTCCTATAAGGAAGCCTTTTTTATTTAATTTGGGTTGGATTCCTTATTGAAAAGAGTTTACTTTATTAAATTTTTATATTATTTTGAAAACTAATAATACAGGGTGTTCAAAAAATAAGATTAAATATTAAATTGAAAAAATCGTTAAAAATCAATTTTTTTAAATGCAAACCCCCAAATTTTCTAACTTTATATTATTTAACATTAAAAATAAAGGTAAGTTTGTGTAAGGTTACCTATGCAGAAAATTTTTAGTTTTCGAAATATTGCCAGGTTAATATTTTTATATGGCGATTATGCAACGGATTTTTAGTTCAGTTATAATCTTAGTTGGCTATGACGCTTTACTCATAGCTGGCTATGACGGCATTTAATTTCATTTTCAATGTCGTCATAGCCAGCTATGAGTTAAACGTCATAGCCAACTAAGATTTATAACTAAACTAAAAAATCCGCAGTAAAACCGCCATAAAAAATATTAAATTGGAAATATCTCGAAAACTAAAAATTTTCGGCATAGACAACTTTACACAAATTAACCTTTATTTTTAATACTAAATAAGATAAAACTAGAAAATCTGGGGGTTTCCATTTGAAAAAATTGACTTTCAACGATTTTTTCAATTTAATTTTCAATCTTATTTTTTGAACACCCTGTACTGTTGGTTATCAAAATATTACAAAAATCTAATAAAGTAGGTCATTTTCAACAAGGAATCGAACTCAAATTAAATAAAAAATGCTTCCTTATAGGAAAAATTGATAATTATTTTAGGGTCTGCAAACCTACTTTTTGACATAAGAACTTAAATATGTCAAAAACCCTTAGACTTAGGTATATGACATGATACATAAAATGTTCCTAGAATCTTGCACAGAATCTAAAAATGGTATAATATATAGGGTGTTCTATTTAAAATAAGCAAGTTAACACCTACTTCCGGTATAACCGGAAATGCCACCATTTTGAAAATATTTTAACGGAGTTGCTCTCATCATCATTAGTATACGGTCAAATTTTCAAAATTTTCCTATATATATTTTTTCATATATAGATCGAAATGTTTCTCGGTGGGACACCCTGTATATATGCAGCGCACACTCTAAAAATAAAAAATCATCGGATTACGCGAAAACATCAGAATAACATTCCCCACGTCTCTCGATGTTGCAGCAGCCTCTCTCTCCTGCTTTAGATCGCATTTGTTTCAATAATTGAACATCGAGACGTAGTCAGCGAGTTTGTTTTTGTTTTTTATTTGCGCTGCGCGCTTGTTTTTAATCGATCGGTATCGAATGCCTTTGTAAGGTACCAAAGTACGACTAGACGAGCGAAAATTTCGAAAGCGTTGTGGATTTTAACTTTTAAGTCATCAAAGATTTAAACAGAGTTTAAATGTGACTTAGCGATAGGTGGTAAATAAAAGTAAAATGGGGAATAAGTTATGTAAAAGTAAAAATTCTGACGTAGTTGATAGTGCGCAGAATGTAAATAATAATAATAGATCTCCAACGAAGTTCGACAGGATTATAAATAGACTACACGTAAGTCACTAAACAATTTAATTTTATATTAAAAATGCATTCCAGGAAGTGCTAAAAAAAGTAAATAAACGATTATTAAATTATAGTCTATTCAAGAACTAGAGAGAGTAATATATCATTTTTGATCCTTTTTTTCTTCGCAAATACATACATTTTTTTATAGAAATGTCTGGTCTATAATAATGAACTATTTGGTTTTGATAACAATGAATATTTGTGATGTGTTAAAAAGGATTTTAATCATTGTCATAGGCGTCGGAAGGATGTTTATTTTATCACTATTTATGGCATAGAATATTATTTCGGTCATAAGTTCAAAATAGAACTAAGTTATTATAATAATATTATTTTATTTCTAATGATTTTTTAACAATTCACATACATTACACAATAGAAATAATTTTGCCATGTTTAACACAAATCTCACACAAATTATTATTTTTAGTTTTGGCACATTCAAACTAAAATGTAGCCTTATTGTCTCAAAAAATTTCAAGTTATAATTTTAAATACTTATAAAATACCCATTATTATAAATATAAGAAGTTAAACATATATAAAAAAACAAATTCGTCCATATAATATTAAAATTTTTTTTTGGGGCTATCGGTCATTTTATTATTAATTAAAAACACTTTAAGGACATTTGACGTTTCAGTTTATTTATTTCTTAAACCATCTGCAGAATTACAATTAAACGGGTTTCAAAAGTAATTAATTTTTATATGTTATAGTTAAAATTAGACTTATTTTTATTTCTATTGCACTGACATCTAGATTTAATTTACTTTATTATGTGGAAATCCGATAACCCCAAGAAAATAAAAAAAAAACGTGTTAAGTGTACACGCTTAAGAAAAAGACAAATACAATAATAAAATAATAAGAAAATTATGACTAATTGGACTAACAATATCTATAAAATTATAGAGTGAGACATACCAAAATAAAAATGTATAAAAAAATAAAAATATATATAAACAACATTAAACAATAAAATACAACAAAAACAAAAATTTAAATAATAAATTGTGTTTACACTGTTAAACATTACATATATAATTCGTTCAGTTCTTTTAATTTCAGGTAAATCCCGATCTTCATTGATTTTAGTTAGAATTTTGTTGACGGTTGGGCTCTGCTTCTTATAAAAAAATGTATTTTTATTGCAGTTTTGTTTTGGAACACATCTCAACAGAGCTTTTAATTTTGAGAAATTTTATTGTTGCAATAAATTTATAAAAGCTTATAATATTTAAATCTAATTAAATATAATTAGATTTATGGCAGTCCTCAGTTAGTTGCGGCACTGGAGCAGGTACCTCGGAGATTTCGGTGACAGTTTTATTACTCTCTCTAGTTCTGGAATAGAGTATAAATACAATATAGAATTTATTTTTACCTTTTTAGAGCCATTTTTTGAAGTTTGTTATTGCATTTTATAGTTTCAATTAATCTTTAAAAATGGATAGTCCTAATAATAATGTGTCTTCAAAGAGAGTGAAAAAAACTACAATAAAATAAAATGAAAAAGATTATAGTTAAAAAAAGAAAGATTTACTAACCAACAATTGGGATTTAATTTTTTCCAGTTTTTAACTTCTTTGCCATAAACCTAGCGTGGAAATATTTTGACATGATCCGCTTAGAAGTACTCCCTACAACACACTGAAAACCGATTCTAAAAATGTGATTCTTTTCAAAAGTTATACACGAAAGAGTTCGCTTATCAACAATTTCTTTTTTTCAATTTTTAACTTCCTGTATTTCTCGTGGTTACGCGATCCTTTATAACATGCTAAAAACTAAATCAAAACATTTTATCTCTTATGAAAGATAACCGTTAATATACAGGATGTCCGGAAAATGCTTGTACAATATTTGATGATAGACTCTTGAAGTCAAAATAGGTTGATTTAAGCCAACTCGAAGTCGATACTGCTTCTTTTATAGCTGCCAGATGGCCTAAAAAACAGAAAAAAAAATCCGTGATTTTCTTGCATGGGTGTCTTGGATATTGTGCTTCTTTCTCATTTCGTGCTTCAAAAAAAAACTATGCATCTTTTTTTTTTAAGCCATTGGTATGTTGACTATCTGCCTTAATAAATCCATTTTCCATCATGGGAAAACTTCTTAGAATTGTTTTCAAGTAAGCAAATTTCGAAGAAATTACACAAAAATGACTATAAAATATTAACTAAGTAACCAAAAAATTGATATGTCAAGTTCGTGACAGCGATGACGTTGGCCGTATTCTTTAGAGTAATTATCAAATGATCAAAGTGAAAAAATGAAATTGATAAGTTCATGTTCTTTTGAATACGCATTTACTTGTCATTAGGTCGAAGTGATCATGATTACTTCAAGTGATAGAACTGAAAGTAATAATGATTCAAAAGAATAACTGTATCCGGGCGGAGTGTCAGCAACGACGTTAGTATGGAGTGATATTATTCACATTGATTGGTGTTCGTTGTAACGTGACTCGAAGGAAAAACTAAAGAAAAATATTATGCTTTTTAAGATTTCTATTGTGCAAACCACCACGTCGTACACGTATTTTCCGGACACCCTGTATACACTCAGAAAATATTATTAAATTTCAATAGTTCAAGAAATTAATACACAAAATTGAAAAGTGTATTTTTAATATTACTTAAACATCTGGTGTATTGGAAATGGAGTCTTTTCGTAAAGTTCCTTATATACAGGGTGTCACACTACATTTCCATCGGTTTATATACAGAGAACAATAAAATATTTTAAAAATATTTTTAATAAGTGATGTAAAATCACAGGGAACCAAAAAAAGTTTCACTCCAAAACTCTCAAGATTTAAATGGTATGCCCTAAATATAATTGCATATTTTGACAGCGCAATGATATATGGGTTATTCCATTTAAATTTTGACTACTTTGGTGAGCCACTCTGTATACCTCACAATAATTTTAGATTGTGGTCCTAATAGACCTATACATACTGTATAATTTTTTTATCTTATTTTGTCAGAGAATTGCACACTTGTCACTCAATACGACGTATATTTCTGTGCCCCGAAGACAAACAAGTAAAAGTAACAACATAAGAATCAAAATTGTCCAAGAATATTATTATAATAATATTAAGATTCAACTTTTACCGAATTTGAAACACAGTATTATAATTAACATTTAATATGTGGACTTTTGTAGAATCAAAACTTATTCCTGATGTTTTTTATGTGTTTTTAATTAAGCATATAAATTAACAAAAGAATACAACACAGATAAAATCTCTTCATAAAGATCTGTCTTTAACGGTTCTCTCGAAATCAATTAGAAAACTTTCTCATAAAGGGAATGTCTTGGACAGCGATTTTTTGTTAGTTTACTTAATGTCATAACCAGATAGAGAGCAATTTTGGGTTTAATACGTAATTCCATCAAAAATATATACAGTAAGGCAAAATGAAAGTCATACGTTCGTCAAAATTTATCTTATTTATTAATTAAAAAGATAACACTGAGAAACACATACTGAAATATTAACTCTAAAATTAATGGCAAGAAAAATGCAAATATACTTAATAACGATCCATAGCAATTAAGAAATCTTTGTTCTCCACCTCAACCAGGTCAATTCTTTGTTGGAAAACTTTAATAATAAACATCCTTTAAGGATTCGGTTGTTTTAAACCAAATTATTTAAAGGGTCTAGCCGATTAAGAGGGTCAAAACTGCTTCCTCGGTAATAAAAAAATAAAAAACAACCGGTTGTTCTACATCAAAAAGTACCCACAAAAAAAATGTTTAGCCACTTTTATTGTCACATAACCTCAAACAAAAATAAAACTTTTTTTTAGTTTTTTGACGATATCTTTCGTTCTAATCATAGTAGAGATTTCTTTTTTTTTTCATTTTGTAGGTTTTTTTATCGTCTACAATAAAATTTTTTTCAGATTTTTATAAGTGGTTTAAAATAGTCAAAATTGCAAAAAACGGTATTTATTAGCATGTTTTCGCATTTTTATCGAGTTTTGAAGCATATATATATATATATATATATATATATATATATATATATATATATATATATATATATATATATATATATATATATACAAGTTGGTTGAAAAGTTTTGAAAGCGACACCTATTAACCAGTACAGGAATCAAAATTTATACGCCATTTTAATATTTCATTTACGTCTGTTCTTAGAGCGTATGTCACTGTCATTATCTACTTAAGTGAGTGCTTTGTTTTCCAAAGAAGACTTGATAAAAACAGTTGCAAATTATTATGCATCATGGCTGTCCATGGCGCACTTGTCATAAGTAAATAAATTATCCAGTATTTTGCTTAATAATATTAATTTCTGTTCTTATGTCTAATCCAATCGCAAATAAATTAGTACCGTTAGATTCGTCAAAGAATGCTTTTTTCGAAAAGTAGTTGTCAAAAAGGGGTCGCCATTTGAAAATTAATAGTTAGAAATGAAAACGTAATTTTGTCAACTTGTCTTATTCCTGTCTTTCATACTAGTAACTAAAACTTTGCGATTGTATTGTTTTGACATCACCTAAGGCCCTTAGATTAGTTTGCGTCCGATCATGGCCACCTAGATGCAATTTTAAAAGTGGCTCTAAAAAAATGAAGTAGACGTAAAAAGTTTTTAAAATGTCACATTCTGATCTAGAATTGTCTCAGAAATCCAAAAATGTTAAAATATACAGGGTGTTCCATTTAAAAATTCAAAACCGGGGCCATTTCCGGTGAAACCGGAAGTGACCGGAAAGTGGAAAATATGCGAAAACTCTCCCCTTCACATAACATTTACCTGTACCAATTCTCATTTTGATACACATAATACTCTAGAAATTATGACTTGTCTAATAGATTCGTTGACACCCGGTATATATATATATATATATATATATATATATATATATATATATATATATATATATATATATATATATATACCTTATAAACCTCCGGTCTTCACTCTTTGGTGTTTCCGCTCCAGAAGCCGGTGCTCCTATTGCTTCGCACTTCTTTGCATTTCGCATACAATGCAAGGTTGGTCTCTCTGCCATTCGCACGTCGTTCACTCCGTCTCATACATGCTTAAAAATTGGACTTGGGGCTATTAGCTCCCTAATGCGTTCGAAGTAACCCTTGAGGGATATTCCTCTGGGTTCTGTTTTACTCTTACCTATCCTTGTGTTCTTCTCTCTTCTTTCTTCTCTTTTTGTCCTTTTGGTCTTCTATTCCTCTGTTCCTCCGGAGTCTCCTGCTTGCTTCGCCTAGATTTGTAGTCTAGGTTTTTTATGTTCTCTGGCTTCTACTTCCGGGTTATAATCCACTGATTGCCTAATCAGTGGATTATCGTGGAGTTCAGCTGTATGGAAGGCTTTTGCAGTCTTTTGTCTTAGGACTTCTCGTAGAGGAGTCCATATCATCTCTCTACGTATTTGTTCGTTCCTGACGACCCACGGAGCGTCTAAGGCCATTCTCAGTACTATATTTTCCTGAGCTTCTAGCCTTTTGATGTGCGTTGCGGCAGCGTGGCCCCACGCTACTAATCCGTATGTCAGCACTCGCCTAAGTACTGTTTTGATTATCGTCAGTTTGGTCTTTAGGCCCCATCTTGCTTCTTTTGTTTATATATATATATATATATATATATATATATATATATATATATATATATATATAGTAAATATATATATATATATATATATATATATATATATATATATATATATATATATATATATAGTAAATATATGATAACACAAAGCAACTATGTTGTATAAAACCGCCATGTGGTGGCGCGACGGTAAATTAGAAAAGAAATATTTCAAAACTCGACACACGAAACTTACTACTCAAGGATAGAGGTCCCATTATCCGACATCGGCAACCAAACTAACTATGAATTTCACAGTTTAAGTAAAGTATCGGACCAACGATCTCTCTAAGAGAGCTGTTGTGTATTTTTAAGCCAACACGGACAATAACTTCTCTTTTTTTTTATATTTGTACTTATATCAAGAACTAATGTATTACAGTTCTCCCCATTATTCTCGATGTGTTCCCTTTATCATCGCCAGAAAGATAAATTTGGTATATTTTATTGCAATTATTCTGTCAAAGTGTTTATTTACAATTATCTGTAACTGATTTATTGGCTACGTTATACTTATTGTACTATCTGCGTTATCACTACATAGTATAAAACAAAGTCGCTTTCTCTGTCCCTATGTCCCTTTGTATGCTTAAATCTTTAAAACTACGCACCGGATTTTGATGCGGTTTTTTTCAATAGATAGAGTGATTCAAGAGGAAGGTTTATATGTATAATAACATCCATTAAATAGTGGAGAAATACTGTTATTTTTGAGGTTTCTAATGTGATGTCGTTAATTATCATATTTTTTTCCGCTTACATTGCAAACGCAGGCTGAACCCTACGAGATTTATCAAAATAATGTACTAATTATTTGTACACATTGAAAAGGTCTACAGAAAACTCCGCGATGGTGTATGTCTATCTTTCATGGATATCCCACAATAACATTTTTTTGTCATTTACTTTTTACGACAAATAATGGCAAATTTTGATGCGATTTTAACCAATACAGCATTAATCCTTATCCAATTAAAGAGCTTAAATACATTGTTGATTTAATATAGATCTATATGGTCCTTTACAGCACAAGATTTAAATGAATATTTTCGAAGATATTACAGATTTAAAATTGCGGGAAGTAGCGCTTGCGGCGGTACTGGCCGACCGGGGCGGCGGCAGCGTGCCTATAAATAGCGCGTCGGAGGCCGATGTAATAATTGTTGTAAAAATAAAATAAATAGTCACAGTTTTTCTGTAGTGTATTTAGTATCAGCATTGCACCCGTGCGAAGCCGGGGCGGGTCGCTAGTATATATATATATATATATATATATATATATATATATATATATATATATATATATATATAATTTTAGTATTTATATAACTATGTTCTTTTTCCTGCCTAATAATAGGGACTCTGGTCCTGTAGGGCAGTGTAAATAAATAAAATAGATAAAATAAAATAAATAATATAGATACTCTACAAAAGTATAAAAAATTGGATATCTTGTATATTCTTAAGACGTATGAACGTTTTTATTATCTTGCATTTATTTTAAACGAAAATTATAAAAAAAAGACACGTAAATAAGTTTCATTGATTTAATAAAACTACAATCGCGCATACGAAATATATTTTGTTGTGATGATATCATTATAAGCAGTAAGGTGAAATTTTTTATTGGCGTATTTAACCTTGTAACCAACTATAGGCTGACTGGTCAACTTTTCTGTGTAGTCCATTATTGGCATGGTCAATGATTTTCTCATTGATTTTTTATTATTTTAGGTGTATTTTATAGTTGTTTTAGCAATTGATAGCACATGGTATACGTGCCAAAGATTATACAAACGGGACATTAGATATTCGGTGTTAACACGTTTCAATTTAATGTAATTATTCGTATTTTATTTTTACTTTTCAGCATTCTTAATTTTTTAAAATAGATGAAATTAAGGTTATATATTATAATACTCCAGTCTTCTTATGAAAGCAGGTGAAAAAATTTATTGCAGATATCTGAAAGTTTCATATCGTAGGGGGCACTCAGTAGATGATAAATACGTAAAAAAGTACAGCTAGATCAGCCCTGTTTTTTTTTATAAACAATATCCAAAATCGGAAAGTTCGAGTTCTTGTCCGTAGAATTTTCCGGTTATATTTTAGAGAAAACTTGTCCAAATGAAAGTTGTGGGTATTGAAAAGACCTTTAACTTCATTTTTTATACGTCAAAATCGATAAATAATTTATCGAGATAATGGTGAAAAACCACCTTTTTTACATTATTTTATAAATGTTAATAACTTTTGCAAGAAAGGCCGAAAGTGATATATAACCCCTTGATGATAAGGCCATTATGTGCCTTTATAACTGTGCGAAAGCTGGACCAAATCGGTTTGGTAGTTTATGAATAATCTTAATTGTTTATCCCAGATACTGAATGTTTAAACAATTGTCCTTGCCCTGAAGATGATTCTACAGATATTTGCAAAAGCGAAATGGGTTCTTTGAAGTTCAAACTACAAACGAAGATGAAAAAACGATTGATTTTTAGAACAATTGAAGTTTGAATTTTAAAAACACATAGTGAGAAAGCCGACCTTTCCCCACCACTCGCTACAACGCACTTGTAAAAGTACCTTCACTTCGAAGGGCTATAACTTTACTAACGATGCATGAATTTCATACTTATCAATTGCATCATAAAATATAGGTCTTCGTTTAAAATCTGTGAAAATTTCGACTCTGAATGTTTATAAGATATATGGATTTTTAAAAAATGCTGTCTTAGCTCCTATTGGTCGTAGGAGACATTTTTTTTTAAATTCGTGTTTTTTCACCAGCTTTCAGGTCCACTTATTCACAAATTTGTATCATTAAAATTAACAAAGTTATTCCAGTTGTTTATAAGTAAAAAAGGTACCCCTTCTTTAAACGGTTTTTTAACAACATTTTTTAAAAAATCCATCATTTTTTCATCTTTGTTTGTAGTTTGAACTTCAAAGAATCCATTCCGCTTTTGCAAATATCTGTAGAATCATCCTCTGGGCAAGGACAATTGTTTGAACATACAGGGTGAGTTAACGATTGGATGAAGTAGGTTTGTGCCTTTTCGGTGAAATTAACAAAGAAACTATATTTATTGTTTGATACAGTTTATTTTTACGCAGATTTTAAAAATATTTAGGACTCTACAGGGTGAGCCAAAAAACAAGGACAGCATAAAGTTGTATTTTTTTAAATAGAACACCCTATATACGAATCATATTTTCGATTTAGCTTATAATTTTAAATCTTTTTTATTAAGGGTTTACTATAACAAAACTTTATAGTTTCTGAGATAATTAAGTTTAAAGAAAAAAAGTCACATTTTCAAGCATCAATTCAATCCTAAATAACGTTTTCAATTTTGTGACAAATATATTCAAATTTGGAATTTAGCAAGGCCAAGAACAAGTTAACATAATTTTTACCTAATATTTGCAATAAAAGTTACAGGGTGTTGAACACATCGGCTCAAATTTGAACAAGTTTAAATGAATAAATATCTTTTTTTTTTAAATGGTACACCCTGTATATTTTCATGTTATTTAATAGAGTAATAAAAACCCTAAAAGTTTTGTTCAATATATCCTATACCTATTTATAATAGTTTTTGAGATATGTCAGTTTTTCTTATTTTCCATACTTTTTTACAGAAATAGTCTTCATTATCATAGTAGCCATGTAAAATAATAAAAAGAAACTACAGAAACAAACAGAATGTGGTTAAATATGATGAAATACATTATTCGTTATATTACAACGGCAATAGTTTAATTAAACATAATGTGAAAAAATTAACACAACAATAACGTCAAGGCAAATACATATTTACTTTTATACTAAATTGAAACAAAAAAATTACCTATTAAATACTGAGATTAATTATTTCTTTTTAATAAGTGTTCGAATAAACGACCCTCTTGTGCAATGCACAAATTTAGTCTTTTTTGCAGATTTTCTCGGACCCTGGACAAAATTAGTGGCGTTATTGTTCTACAGGTATCCCTAATCCTGTTTCGCATATCTTCCACTGTTGTTGGTGGATTAACATACACCTTATTTTTAATATAACCCCGTAGGAAGAAATCTAATGGGGTGATGTCGCAAGACTTTGGTGGCCACTCAATGAAACCCCCACGTCCAATCCATTTTTGCGGATATCGTTGGTCCAAAAACGCACGAACTTCACGATGGTAATGCGGAGGCGCACCATCGTGCTGGAACCACATACTGTCGAGCTCATCCCTATCGAGACCTTGAAGCAGTTGGGGTAGTTCTTCTTGTAGAAAGTTCAGGTAACTATGGCCATTTAGTGGTTCATTAAAAAAGTGTGGTTCAATAATTCGATTATGATGAATACCACACCAAACATTTAATGACCAGTGGTTTTGATGTTGCAACTCTCTAATCCAAAATGGGTTTTCTGCGGCATAATAATGCATGTTGCGTCTATTTACGGCACCGTTACTTCTAAAAGTAGCTTCATCACTAAACATTACCTTGCATAATAAATTTGGATTTAATTGAATCTCCGCATTTATTGTACGACAAAAGTTTACACGACTTTCAAATCCTGTCCATGCAATTCTTGGTGTAATTCCATGTGATATGGATGATACCTATATTTCTTGGTAGTACGATTAGCGGTGGATTGTGATGTTTCACATAATGCTGCTAACTGACGGCTACCAATATAAGGATTTTCCTGAACATTTAACAATACTTGTAGTTCTTTTTCTTCATTAGTTACTGGTTTGTTGACCACTTTACGTTTTGGATAATCAACAGTACCAGAAGAATCAAATCTTTGCATTAAGTTTTGAAAAGTATGGGTATTAGGCTGGCGTCGATCAGGATACTTCATTTTGTAAATTCTTTGAGCAAGAAGGCAATTTTTTTGAGCCTCTCCTATTGTATAAATCATATCTATTAACTCATTCTTTGGAAAATTCATTTTACAATATAAGATGAATGCAAAAAAACCAAACTACACTACATAAAAACCAAAAGAAGCGATTGCGGTTATAAATTTGACACACAGAAAAATGTTCTTTCACATTGTTTTTGCCATGGCTACTATGATAATGAAGACTATTTCTGTAAAAAAGTATGGAAAATAAGAAAAACTGAAATACCTCAAAAACTATTATAAATAGGTATAGGATATATGAACAAAACTTTTAGGGTTTTTATTACTCTATTAAATAACATGAAAATATACAGGGTGTACCATTTAAAAAAAAAGATATTTATTCATTTAAACTTGTTCAAATTTGAGCCGATGTGTTCAACACCCTGTAGCTTTTATTGCAAATATTAGGTAAAAATTATGTTAACTTGTCCTTGGCTTTGCTAAATTCCAAATTTGAATATATTTGTCACAAAATTGCAAACGTTATTTAGGATTGAATTGATGCTTGAAAATGTGACTTTTTTTCTTTAAACTTAATTATCTCAGAAACTATAAAGTTTTCTTATAGTAAACCCTTAATAAAAAAGATTTAAAATTATAAGCTAAATCGAAAATACGATTCGTATATAGGGTGTTCTATTTAAAAAAATACAACTTTATGCTGTCCTAGTTTTTTGGCTCACCCTGTAGAGTCCTAAATATTTTTAAAATCTGCGTAAAAATAAACTGTATCAAACAATAAATATAGTTTCTTTGTAAATTTCACCGAAAAGGCACAAACTTACTTCATCCAATCGTTGACTCACCCTGTACAGTGTTTGGGATAAACAATTAAGATTATTCATAAACTACCAAACCGATTTGGTCTAGTTTTCGCACAGTTATAAAGGCATACAACGGCCTTATCATTAAGGGGTTATACATCACTTTCGGCCTTTCTTGTAATTAACATTTATAAAATAGTGCAAAAAAGGTGGTTTTTCGCCATTATTTCGATAAATTATTTATCGATTTTGACGTATAAAAAACTAAATTAAAGATCTTTTTAATACCCACAACTTTCATTTGAATAAGTTTTCTCTAAAAGGTAACCGGAAAATTCGACTGACAGAAAATCGAATTTTCCGACTTTGAATGCTGTTTATATAAAAAAACACTGGGTGTCCCCTACGACTTGAAACTTTCAGATATCTGCAATAAGTTTTTACATGAAATCGCTACAAATTCAATAGGAAGACTCGAGTATAAGTTAAAATAAAAATATCTATTATTTACGCTGTAAATAACATTTTTTGTATTCATTTGAGCAGAATAAAGAATAAAAGCAACTAATAACTACATAGAAATAGATAATATGTATAATAGTCTTCTTGAATGCTACATAACAGTAAATAAATGTACTAAATTATAATCTTTACAGAAACCCAAGATAATCTCATTTAATCCCATTATAAGCAGGTCGCTTAATGTATTTTCTTCCGTTAGTTCGTTTTACGAGTTGCAACAAATAAATAAATTTCAAATAATTTTGCATGTTGATTGTGATAGCCAGCGACGTAACATGCGGGAAATTTTTAGGGTTCTAGGAAGATCTAATGAAGCATTTATCTTCAAGCTTTTCTTCTTTAAATACTTGGAAAGCGAGTTAAGTGTTTTTGACTGCAAAAATTAGGGAAATCTCATGTGAGACTTTCATTTACACGTCTCTATAAGTCGTTGATGAAAGAGATTTAAGGTTGATATCAAATCTGTATTACAATCAGCGAGCGGCAGTAAAAATTGGACAGGAAATATCCGGAAATGTGGAAATACAAAGGGGAGTCAGACAAGGGTGTATATTGTCACCTTTACTATTTAACGCTTATTCTGAAGAGGTCATATTGGAAAGTCTTGAATCTGAAACAGCAGGGATAAAAGTAAACGGAGTTTTAATCAACAATATTAGGTATGCAGGTGACACCGTAATAATAGCTGATAGTTTGAAAGACCAAGAAAAAATAATGAATAAAATATTAAGAGTTGGTGGAGAATATGGACTCTCTCTTAACACGAAAAAGACCAAGTTCATGATAATTAGTAAAAACAACACCATTAATAATGAAACCCTAATGGTAGGAGGCCAGCACATAGAAAGAGTTAAGAAGTACACTTACTTGGGAACCCTAATAACAGAAAATAATGACTATACCGTTGAAATAAAAACCAGAATCAAGAAAGCACGTGTCAACTTTATTAGAATGAAAAAGGTTATCTGCAGCAAAGATCTAACGTTAGCCCTGAAAATACGACTGACTAAATGTTACGTATATAGTGTTTTATATTATGGAATGGAAGCATGGACACTGAATCGAGAGGCAATGAGAAGACTTAACTCTTTTGAAATGTGGACCTATAGAAGAATTCAGAGGATTTCGTGGGTGGATCGAGTTACGAACGCCGAAGTGTTGAGAAGAATGGAGAAAGAAAAGGAAGTCGAGATAACAGTAAAACAGAGAAAACTGCAATATTTCGGACACATTATGCGGGGAGAAAAGTACAGCATCTTACGGCTCATAATCCAAGGCAAAATAAGTGACAGAAGAGGCGTAGGACGACGACGAATTTCATGGCTAAAAAACCTAAGGGAATGGTTTGGATGCAGTTCAAAGCAACTATTTAGAGCAACTGCCTCAAAAATTAAAATAGCTATTATGATTGCCAACCTCCGCAATGGAGAAGGCACTTGAAGAACAAGATAAGTCGGTGTTTTTTAAGTGGTAAAAGTGTGTCTTTATAATGAAAATTTGAAAGTAGGCTGAGTGAGGAACTATGTATGAAAAAAACTATTTTGTATTGAAATGACGCTATACAATTTTTCAATGAAACAACAAAACCAGACATATAAAGCTTGTTTTAAATAAAATTAAAAAATTCTCGATATAATTTTTAATTGGAAATATTGCGGGATGCCACGATAGATTTATAGCAAACGCAGTTTTTAATTTTAACCACCTATCAAAAAATTATTTATAGATTTTTCATTTTATCCAGTCTGTAATAATGTTTATTTTAAAATTAAATATTTTATTTTAATTATTTTCACGGAGTTATTTTCGGGTTTAATCCAGGAAACCCGCAGGAATTTTGAAATGATTTTAAGAATAGAAAGCTTGTTTTTGTAAATATTTATATTATAAGTTTTAAGATTTTACTGCCAGTATTGTTTTAAAATATAAGAAAAATGATGTGGATACAAATTATGGAATATGATGGTTAACAAATTATTATTTTTTAAAGTACATTTTCGGGAAGATTTCTTCAAATTTCATTGATTTTTTTTACCAATAAACGTTTATGTAGAAATGAGACGTTTTAGTTCTTCCTATAGTCTAGTCAAAATAGAAAGTGGTAACTTCGCAAGAATTCGCATAAAGTTGAAAATGGATATACGAGAATAGTTCGATAAGTTCTCGGCCTGAAACAGAGAGGGCACTAGTAGGATCAAATAACTATAATATTTTGTAAGTATTAACCTTGAGATGACGCCCTGCAAAGTTTCAGATGTTTGCATTCAGTTGCTTGTTTGTGGCGATCGAGTGAACACATATGGTTCGATATTTTGTGAATGATGGATAAAATTGAAGTTCTTGACATGAAAAAGCTTTCTGCGCGATGGGTGCCGCGTTTGTTAACAGTCGACCAAAAACGCCTTCGAATGAACACTTCGCAAGAGTGTTTAGACTTATTTAGATGCAATCCTGCTGGGTTTCTTCGACGTTTTATAACTGTAGATGAAACATGGATTCACCATTACACGCCAGAGACAAAGCAGCAGACTAAACAGTGGGTGGAGGCAAGTGAAAGTGCGCCAAAAAAACGCAAAAATGGTTCCGTTTGCAGGAAAAGTCATGGCAACAGTTTTTTGGGATTCCCATGGCGTGGTGCTTATAGACTATTTAGAACAAGGCAAGACCATCACCAAGGAGTATTACGCTTCACTACTGGACCGTTTGCAGAATGTGATTAAGGCTCTTTCATCAAGATAATGCGTCTGCACACAAATCTATGGTTGTTGCTGCAAAACTCCATGACCTACGTTACAAAGTGCTTCCACATGCGCCTTATTCGCCGGATCTGGCTACCAGTGAGTACTTTCTCTTCTCAAACATGAAAAAATGGCTCGCTGGACGAAAATTCCCTTCAAATAACGAGGTCAGAGCAGTGACAATCGCTTATTTTGCAGAGTTGGACAAATCGCATTATACTACGGGTATTAAAATGGTAGAACATCGTAGGTCTACATGTACAGGGTGAGTCAACGATTGGATGAAGTAAGTTTGTGCCTTTTCGGTGAAATTAACAAAGAAACTATATTTATTGTTTGATACAGTTTATTTTTACGCAGATTTTAAAAATATTTAGGACTCTACAGGGTGAGCCAAAAAATTAGGACAGCATAAAGTTGTATTTTTTTAAATAGAACACCCTATATACGAATCGTATTTTCGATTTAGCTTATAATTTTAAATCTTTTTTATTAAGGGTTTACTATAACAAAACTTTATAGTTTCTGAGATAATTAAGTTTAAAGAAAAAAAGTCACATTTTCAAGCATCAATTCAATCCTAAATAACGTTTTCAATTTTGTGACAAATATATTCATATTTGGAATTTAGCAAGGCCAAGGACAAGTTAACATAATTTTTACCTAATATTTGCAATAAAAGCTACAGGGTGTTGAACACATCGGCTCAAATTTGAACAAGTTTAAATGAATAAATATCTTTTTTTTTTAATGGTACACCCTGTATATTTTCATGTTATTTAATAGAGTAATAAAAACCCTAAAAGTTTTGTTCAATATATCCTATACCTATTTATAATAGTTTTTGAGATATTTCAGTTTTTCTTATTTTCCATACTTTTTTACAGAAATAGTCTTCATTATCATAGTAGCCATGTAAAATAATAAAAAGAAACTAGAGAAACAAACAGAATGTGGTTAAATATGATGAAATACATTATTCGTTATATTACAACGGCAACAGTTTAATTAAACATAATGTGAAAAAATTAACACAACAATAACGACAAGGCAAATACATATTTACTTTTATACTAAATTGAAACAAAAAAATTACCTACTAAATACTGAGATTAATTATTTCTTTTTAATAAGTGTTCGAATAAACGACCCTCTTGTGCAATGCACAAATTTAGTCTTTTTTGCAGATTTTCTCGGACCCTGGACAAAATTAGTGGCGTTATTGTTCTACAGGTATCCCTAATCCTGTTTCGCATATCTTCCACTGTTGTTGGTGGATTAACATACACCTTATTTTTAATATAACCCCATAGGAAGAAATCTAATGGGGTGATGTCGCAAGACCTTGGTGGCCACTCAATGAAATCCCCACTTCCAATCCATTTTTGCGGATATCGTTGGTCCAAAAACGCAATAATTCGATTATGATGAATACCACACCAAACATTTAATGACCAGTGGTTTTGATGTTGCGCCTCTCTAATCCAAAATGGGTTTTCTGTTGCATAATAATGCATGTTGCGTCTATTTACTGCACCGTTACTTCTAAAAGTAGCTTCATCACTAAACATTACCTTGCATAATAAATTTGCATTTATTGTACGACAAAAGTTTACACAACTTTCAAAATCCTGTCCATGCAATTCTTGGTGTAATTCCATGTGATATGGATGATACCTATATTTCTTGGTAGTACGATTAGCGGTGGATTGTGATGTTTCACATAATGCTGCTAACTGACGGCTACCAATATAAGGATTTTCCTGAACATTTAACAATACTTGTAGTTCTTTTTCTTCATTAGTTACTGGTTTGTTGACCACTTTACGTTTTGGATAATCAACAGTACCAGAAGAATCAAATCTTTGCATTAAGTTTTGAAAAGTATGGGTATTAGGCTGGCGTCGATCAGGATACTTCATTTTGTAAATTCTTTGAGCAAGAAGGCAATTTTTTTGAGCCTCTCCTATTGTATAAATCATATCTATTAATTCATTCTTTGGAAAATTCATTTTACAATATAAGATGAATGCAAAAAAAACCAAACTACACTACATAAAAACCAAAAGAAGCGATTGCGGTTATAAATTTGACACACAGAAAAATGTTCTTTTACATTGTTTTTGCCATGGCTACTATGATAATGAAGACTATTTCTATAAAAAAGTATAGAAAATAAGAAAAACTGAAATATCTCAAAAACTATTATAAATAGGTATAGGATATATTGAACAAAACTTTTAGGGTTTTTATTACTCTATTAAATAACATGAAAATATACAGGGTGTACCATTAAAAAAAAAAGATATTTATTCATTTAAACTTGTTCAAATGTGAGCCGATGTGTTCAACACCCTGTAGCTTTTATTGCAAATATTAGGTAAAAATTATGTTAACTTGTCCTTGGCCTTGCTAAATTCCAAATTTGAATATATTTGTCACAAAATTGAAAACGTTATTTAGGATTGAATTGATGCTTGAAAATGTGACTTTTTTTCTTTAAACTTAATTATCTCAGAAACTATAAAGTTTTGTTATAGTAAATCCTTAATAAAAAAGATTTAAAATTATAAGCTAAATCGAAAATACGATTCGTATATAGGGTGTTCTATTTAAAAAAATACAACTTTATGCTGTCCTAGTTTTTTGGCTCACCCTGTAGAGTCCTAAATAATTTTAAAATCTGCGTAAAAATAAACTGTATCAAACAATAAATATAGTTTCTTTGTTAATTTCACCGAAAAGGCACAAACCTACTTCATCCAATCGTTGACTCACCCTGTACAAGGGGCCTATGTTGAAAAATAAATAAACACATTTTCAAAAATCTTTTGTTTTCTTTATCAGGCCGAGAACTTATCGAACCATCCTCTTAGGTCTTAAATACACTATTTCAAATAAAATATCAAAAGTCGCCCACGGATCCTACGTTTTTTAAAAATTTTATTGAAGGCTTAAAGATCAAAAATATTGTAAAAATAGATCAGGCAAAAGTTGTAGATAATGTAATTCTCTACAAAAATTGGGGTCAATCAACTTTTATTTGTGCAGCGACTTCTCTCTGTCCCTGTTCGATAATTGGAATACTATAAAAAAGGTGTTTTATTTGTAAATATTTTATTTGCGTTATCACGATTTTTCTTACTTTTCTCATAATACGAATTTTTTGCATTTTACATTTGTCCTTATAAAATTCTACGTTTGGTAGGTCTATTGAACAACCATAAATTAGTTGGATACACAAAATATAGATGGCATAGTAGGTACAGAGATAATAAGTCAATATCTCTGGTAAAGATTTACAGTCAGCCGTCATTTAGATTTTGCCATTGCTGATTTTTTTTTGAGAGAGTGAGTGGCTTTATTGTGTGTCTCTTGGACCATCGAAATATATGCGTAAGTAACCGTTATTTTATAGTAACTATAAAACATCTTATTGAATTTAACCTACATTTTAATTTGAAGATGAGACAAAATACAAAAAAACATTACTTTTTTACAAAGAACTTAAATATTCAAAAATATTATTAGGAAAAGTAGTCACTTGGAAAACCAAAATGTTTTGTCCGAAGATATAATATATATCAAGAAATACCGCAGGTAAGAAAGAACCCGTCACTAAAGGCAAAAAAAGGGTATAAACACAGTTTCTCTTGGACTCCATGAAAAATTTGTTCCAAGCTTTCAAGTCGGAAAATCGAGACCTTTAACGTTCGTATTTCTACTATACCAAACATTGAATTGTCTGTGGTCAGACCAACAATGAAAGGAAGGGCTCTAAAACATAAAATAATTATTGATGCAATTGATCTAAGTAAAGGGTGTTTTTTATAGAGGTATAGAACTTTAAGTAGGCAACACTTTTTTAACTGGCGGCCATTTTGTCAGCTGTCAAGTGATTTATGTTTAGTTTGGTTTGGCATTTCAGCATGAATAAACTGACGCCTGAACAACACTTCCAAATTGTGCAAATTTATTTTGAAAATCTTCTGTTCGAAATACGTATCGCGCACTATGTCCATTTTACGGTCAACATAATCGTCCATCAGAGCAATTAATTCGATTAACTATGGAACGTTCCCGCACCACGTTTACTCTAAATGATAATACGCATC
The DNA here is from genome assembly GCA_034092305.1 of Diaprepes abbreviatus. Classification (NCBI taxonomy): domain Eukaryota; kingdom Metazoa; phylum Arthropoda; class Insecta; order Coleoptera; family Curculionidae; genus Diaprepes; species Diaprepes abbreviatus. Next base: position 1,274,076 of record JASJET010000247.1, read on the forward strand.
CACGGAGACGTCGTACAGTGCGTACAGAAGAAGTCATTGCTGCTGTAGAGCGTAGCGTAGAGGAAGACCCGAATCAGTCTATCCGCCATCGTGCACAGGAATTGGATATGTGTCCATTCACTTTATGGAAGATTTTGCGGAAAGATCTTGGTTTGCGTGCTTACAAAATCCAACTCGTGCAAGAATTGAAGCCACACGATCACCTAGCAAGGCGTAGATTCGGTGAATGGGCCTAAAACAAGATTGCCGTTGATCCCGATTTTCATGTTTAGCGATGAAGCTCACTTTTGTTTGAATGGATACGTCAATAAACAAAACAGCCGTATTTGGAGTGATGATAATCCTCAAGTATGTTGAGACACCGTTACATCCAGAAAAACTGACTGTTTGGTGTGCTTTATGGGCTGGTGGAATCATTGGACCGTACTTCTTTAAAAACGATGCTGGTCAGAACGTTACAGTCAATGGTGACCGCTATAGAGCCATGATTACTGACTTTTTCGTTCATCAATTGAACAACCATGATGTGCAGGAGCTGTGGTTTCAACAAGACGGCGCAACATGTCACACAGCTCGTGCCACAATTGATTTATTGAAGGAAACGTTTGGTAACCGCATAGTTTCACGTTTCGGACCCGTGAATTGGCCTCCAAGATCGTGCGACTTAACGCCGCTAGACTATTTTCTGTGGGGATATGTGAAGTCGCTAGTCTACGTCGATAAGCCCGAAACGATTGATCACTTGGAGGACAACATTCGCCGCGTTATTGCCGATATACGGCCACAAATGTTGGAAAAAGTCATCGAAAATTGGACCTCCAGATTAGACTACGTCCGAGCCAGCCGTGGCGGTCATATGCCAGAAATCATATTTAAATTATAATGCCAGAAGGTTATCTTTCGAATAAGGTAAATTTCATGTCAATTTAAAAAATTCATCTTTGTTTTATTCCATTTAAAAATTCTATACCTCGATAAAAAACACCATTTACACTGATGTTGAAAACAGTCTGTGACACTAATAAAAAGGACTGTACGTTTGGGATTTGTGACCAATGTCAAGATTAAAAAGTAAAGATAAACAATGATACTGCTAAAGAAGACACAGTACAAAACACGAAAACCCAGTACAATAATTTTCGACAAAGTGTCGATGAGATCCAATCAACGAAGGTGTAATTTTGGTTGATTTCAGCGAAAATTATAATGCCAAATGTGCCGAAGAAGTCCAAACGTATCACAAAAACAAAAATTATAATGACTTATCATTTTGCATTGTTTCTCCATGCAATATACATCAATTAGCTGCAATATGGGCTCATTTACACTCGATTCTGACAAATATTATTAAAAACTACTCGGAAAAGCCAATGTTTTCTTGGCTTGCACAAAAACCTTTGGCTATGGCTTCTAGGCTTTTAATTGGTCGTAGATGGGGAATACTTGAATAGGGAAAAGGATAATAAAGGTCTCACTGGCACAAACATTACAAATACATTTGAATTTTATCGGGTTTCCCAAGAATCAAGTAAGGTTAAATTATTTTATATAATAAATAAAGAAATTGACGCTGTTTGGAAAGATATTCTAAAGAATATTGTCCCTATGCTTGGAAAAAAGAGGTGCGCAAAGTAATTCAAAAGGTTTTCGGCCAATTAATGTACAAAAGTTTAAGCTGCTTCTGCTTATGAGGATTGTGTGAATGCCTTGATTCAAAGTTTTACTCATTTATACTACTTGCAAAAAATATTACAATCCTTGTAAATACTTGCGAAGATATACCTCGAGATGACGACATGGAATTCCTGTGACTTGCCTTTGAGTCACATGATATCTTCGGAAATAGACCAGTCTAAATCAAGGTCAGTGTAAAACCGTCTACAATAGTGTATATCGGCTTTTCTGATAACCCAGATGATGCAAATAACATTGAAAAACCACAGCCATTGATATCAAGACAAAGCAATGTGTTACCTGGAATTAGAATCATACCATACGTATGCATGCATTGCTAAACCCAATATAGGTCACATTACTTAAATGTGTTAAAAGAAGAAAACTATGGAGGAGACAGATAAATCTTATATCTTCCTAATCTAGAAGCAGTACATAAAAGAGGTGTTAATTATTTTAAATTTTCAATAAATAGTGTTGTTTTCTAATAATTTATTTAGTGTAGGCACATATGGATCTGAACTTTGCTTGGCCTATTTTTACGGTAATACTTTTTGTTTACGAGAAGAATGTGAAAAAGTGATATCTTTGATCGTTGACCTTGAAGAAAATATTTAGCAGGCGTAGGGGACTTTTGATATTTCATTTATTTTGTTTGTAATGGTGTATTTAAGACCTATACCAATTTTTATCTGTTTTGGCTGGATTAGTACAGATTTTCAATGGGATTAAAGTCTGGAAATCATGCCGGCCATTCCAAAACCCGAACCTTATTTGCCTGAAACTAACCTGAACATCTCGTGAATTACTCCATAGAAAATAGATTTTCGTCAGTAACAAAAATGTAACATTGGCTTTTTTGCTGGAATGTGTTCATTTCGGCATCCTATAAAACATGGTAACTCTCAAACACCTGTGAAGAAAAAATGGCAGACCAAAAATGTTTTATCTCGAAAAGTAAAAGTTGTATGGAAAAACATTTCAAACAAAAGTTGTAGAGAATTAAAAAACCTATCGATTCATATAATATAAGTTATAGGTGGCGCCACTAGTTATTGAAATATTTTTTTTTCGACAAAATTTACGGTTTTTGTTTTTTTTTTTTAAAAAAAAGACATTTATTAACAAATTACCGATTTAAAATTTGACATAAATATGGATATTGTCATTCTAAAAAAGTATGTCAAACCCGGAATCTGTGAGTTTTTTATTTTCCGAGAAATTCGATGTCAAAGTTGAAAATTAAACCTCATATTATTTTATATTTTGAAGATCTATTAAAAAAAATTTTTTTTTCAATTGTGGGCCGAGAAATTTTGCAAAAATCAATTTTTGCACCAAAAAAAATTGCGATAACTTTTCACCGGATAGAGATAATTTTTTTTTAATGCGTGTATTGGTTTTAGATGTATCATTTCCGATTTCTCAAAAAAAAAAAATAATTTACGATGAAAAAAACGTTTTTTTTTTTGTCAAAAATTCATTATGGCGTGGCAAATGAATATTAAGGGCTCAAATTTGTATAAGATGTTATTTAATACTTGTACTTTATTTGTGAATTTTTTGGATCCAAGAAATACACTTCCATATGATCTGTGAACCTTCGGAAATTGGGCCAATTCTAATCGAAAATAGCTGCTGCAGGCCGTTGTCTGCGGGTTGCCATAGTTCAGGCGCATTATTCTAGGAAACTTTTACATCATAAGTAATATTTATAATATTGATGTTGTTTTATTAATTTATATGATAGTAACAATAATAATATAAAGGAAAAAAATAGTATAATATGTAATATATAATTGAACTAGCGACCCGCCCCGGCTTCGCACGGGTGCAGTGCTGATACTAAATACACTACAGAAAAACTGTGACTATTTATTTTATTTTTACAATTATTACATCGGCCTCCGACGCGCTATTTATAGGCACGCTGCCGCCGCCCCGGTCGGCCAGTACCGCCGCAAGCGCTACTTCCCGCAATTTTAAATCTGTAATATCTTCGAAAATATTCATTTAAATCTTGTGCTGTAAAGGACCATATAGATCTATATTAAATCAACAATGTATTTAAGCTATTTAATTGGATAAGGATTAATGCTGTATTGGTTAAAATCGCTTCAAAATTTGCCATTATTTGTCGTAAAAAGTAAATGACAAAAAAATGTTATTGTGGGATATCCATGAGAGATAGACATATACCATCGCGGAGTTTTCTGTAGACCTTTTCAATGTGTACAAATAATTAGTACATTATTTTGATAAATCTCGTAGGGTTCAGCCTGCGTTTGCAATGTAAGCGGAAAAAAATATGATAATTAACGACATCACATTAGAAACCTCAAAAATAACAGTATTTCTCCACTATTTAATGGATGTTATTATACATATAAACCTTCCTCTTGAATCACTCTATCTATTGAAAAAAACCGCATCAAAATCCGGTGCGTAGTTTTAAAGATTTAAGCATACAAAGGGACATAGGGACAGAGAAAGCGACTTTGTTTTATACTATGTAGTGATAGGCACATATGGATCTGAACTTTGCTTGGTCCATTTTTACGGTAATACTTTCTGTTTACGAGAAAAATGTGAAAAATTGATATCTTTGATCGTTGACCTTGAAGAAAATATTCAGCAGGCGTAGGGAACTTTTGATATTTTATTTATTTTATTTGTAATGGTGTATTTAAGACCTATACCAATTTATATCTGTTTTGGCTGGATTAATACATTTTTTCAATGGGATTAAAGTCTGGAAATCATTCCAAAACCCGAACCTTATTTGCCTGAAACTAACCTGAACATCTCGTGAATTACTCCATGGAAAATAATTTTCATCAGTAACAAAAATGTAACATTGGCTTTTTTGGTGGAATGTGTTCATTTCGGCATCCTATAAAACATGGTAACTCTCAAACACCTGTGCAGAAAAAATGGCGGACCAAAAATGTTTTATCTCGAAAACTAAAAGTTGTATCGAAAAAATATTTCAAACAAAAGTTGTAGAGAATTAAAAAACCTATCGATTCATATAATATAAGTTATAGATGGCGCCACTAATTACTGAAATATATTTTTTTTTTGGACAAAATTTACGGTTTTTGTTTAAAAAAAAAAAAAGAAATTTATTGACAAATTATCGATTTAAAATGTGACATAAATATGGGTATTGTCATTCTAAAAAAGTATGTCAAACCCGGAATCTGTGAGTTTTTTATTTTCCGAGAAATTCGATGTCAAAGTTGAAAATTAAACTTCATATTATTTTATATTTTGAAGATCTATTAAAAAATTTTTTTTTCAATTGTGGGCCGAGAAATTTTGCAAAAATCAATTTTTGCACCAAAAAAATTGCGATAACTTTTCACCGGATAGAGATAATTTTTTTTTAATGCGTGTATTGGATTTAGATGTATCATTTGCGATTTCTCAAAAAAAAAAAATAATTTACGATGAAAAAAACGTTTTTTTTTGTCAAAAATTCATTATGGCGTGGCAAATGAATATTAAGGGCTCAAATTTGTATAAGATGCTTTTTAATACTTGTACTTTATCTGTGAATTTTTTGGATCCAAGAAATACACTTCCATATGATCTGTGAACCTTCGGAAATTGGGCCAATTCTAATCGAAAATAGCTGCTGCAGGCCGTTGTCTGCGGGTTGCCATAGTTCAGGCGCATTATTCAAGGAAACTTTTACATCATAAGTAATATTTATAATATTGATGTTGTTTTATTAATTTATATGATAGTAACAATAATAATATAAAGGAAAAAAATAGTATAATATGTAATATATAATTGAATATTTGTATGATTTTATCTATTATTTTTTGTAAAAATTTTGTTAATAAACAAATTAATAATTAATATGACTAAACAATTGTTACTGTTAACTATATTAATCGTGGAAAAATGTGAAAAACCGATATCTTTTGCCTTTAACCTTGAATAAAATTTTAAGCAGACGTAGGATCGCTGGAGACTTTTAATATTTTTTTTGTAATGGTGTACTTAAGACCTATACCAATTTTTATCTACGCTGACCGGATTACTAAAGTTTTTCAATGGAATTAAAGTCTGGAGATCACGCCGGCCATTCCAAAACCTGAACATTTTTTGCCTGAAGTTAACCTGAATACCTGCTGAAAAGTGCTCTTAATTGCTTTCCTGCTGGAAAATAAAACGCAATGCTTCAATTCTGTCAAAACTGGAATACCTTTTGGTTTGATTAATTCAGCAGATAAATGTTTATTGTATATATAATAAGCTCTACAAAATTATTTAGCTTCTATCCTTTTTTTAGGAAAAGATTAAAAATCATTTTGATTTTTTAGAAATAGTATGTCAGGCTAGCAATGTTTAGTACACTTATTTTATGATACTTTGTATTATTATACTCCATGGCGCCGCCTATCTTATTTATGACTCATTAAAATATAGACGCGAGACAGTAACATTTATTAATAAACGAATGAAGTAACTTTCTTGGCTATTAAGAAATACATATTTTTGATGAACATATTACCAAAGATACCGCATACTAAATTCGCAAAAGTAAAATTTTTTCTCGGAAAATACAACGGTTTATATAATTATTTATTTATATGGCTTGTGGATAAATACAGGGTGATTCAAAAATCGATCACGAAACTTAAGGGGGTGATTCTACTTGACAAAATAAGGGTAGAGCTTCATATAATTTTTTTTCAAAATGTCATTCGTTTTCGAGTTACAAGCCGTCCAAGTTCAAGTTTTTATTTTTTGTTTTTTGAATTACTCGCTTACAGGAAAACCGATTTGACTAATATTTGAAAGATAGGCTAAGTCTTCTGCGCTTCATCATTTTAGTAACAATTCACATTGATTGTTTGCCGCTAGAGGGCACTTTACCTACATTGAAAATTGTTTTTTTGTCATAATTTTTTAGTGTTGACAGCTACAGTAGTTTTTGGCATAATTTCTGAAAGACTGATGCCAGGCCTTTAAAAAAGGTGCTCTTTATTTACATCGCTAAACCCAACGGTTTAGACGTAAATCACCCTTAAAAATTAAGTGGTAAATTTACTTTTCTCATTTCATTACCACCAGCTACCAGGTAAATAGCTATCAAAGTATACTAGAGCTGTCAGTTTAACATCAAATAAATTCGCTTTTTAAACTATTTAAGTTATAATCTTAAAATAACTAATAATGGCTAATCAGTAAATATTCATATTATGGATTATTGCGATATACATTTAATTGATAAAAATTAATGAAACAGTACTAAACAAACTAAAAAAGATTCTCAAAATGTCCCCCATTTTCTTCAATACATTTCCTAACACTCTTCAAAAAATGTCGCCTAACTCGATGAAAAATTTCTGGTGTTTCTTTAATAATTTGGCACTTTTCGATTATCCTGAAGCGAAGATCCTCGACGTTGATTACTGGAATATCGTACACCAATTGTTTCAAATGACCCCAAAAGAAAAAATCCATAGGATTAAGGTCTGGTGACCTCGCTGCCCATGCCAATGGTCCACTTCGTCCTATCCATCGCTCAGGATACGTTGCATTCAAATACTGTCGGACACGTATACTAAAGTGGGGCGGAGCTCCGTCTTGGAGGATCCACATGTTGGCCCTTACTTCCAATGGCACATCTTCCAGATACAATGGGAGACGATTTTGGATAAAATCTAAGTATACGTCACCAGTTAATGGGCCATCAAAGAAATGAGGACCAATAAGGTAATCTCCTATTATCCCTGCCCACATATTTAGTGAAAATCTACGCTGATGTTTCGTTTCTACCACATTGTTTGGGTTCTCGTAAGCATATGTGTGGATGTTGTGTAGATTTGTTATGCCATCACGAGTGAAACCAGCTTCGTCAGTGAATAATATGACGCCAATTAATCGATTATCGTGTTCATACTTAGCTAGGATCTGATTGCACATTTCCAACCGTCTCGGCCGATCATCGTCATAAAGAGCCTGCACCTTTTTTGAATGAAACGGGTAGAGTTGTTCTTCTCTTAGTAACCTCCATGAACTAGCCTGACAGAGCCGCACTTCATTCCCAATTTTTCTAGTACTAATACCTGGATTATCTTCAATAATTTCAAGCACTCTTTCTTCTTGTTGCACGTTTCTAGCAGTTCTAGGTCTTCCCCTATTTCCATTATAACTTTTAAAGGAACCACATTCCGCAAGCCTCTTGTGCACACTGGAAAATGTTTGAGCATGAGGGATATTTCTTTCCGGATAACTCTCCATATAATATCTTCTTGCCAACTCTGCATTACCATTTGCTTTTCCATAACAAAAATGGATATCACAATATTCGATATTTGAATATTGGTGATTAGCCATTATTAGTTATTTTAAGATTATAAATTAAATAGTTTAAAAAGCGAATTTATTTGATGTTAAACTGACAGCTCTAGTATACTTTAATAGCTATTTACCTGGTAGCTGGTGGTAATGAAATGAGCAAAGTAAATTTACCACTTAATTTTTAAGGGTGATTTACGTCTAAACCGTTGGGTTTAGCGATGTAAATAAAGAGCACCTTTTTTAAAGGCCTGGCATCAGTCTTTCAGAAATTATGCCAAAAACTACTGTAGCTGTCAACACTAAAAAATTATGACAAAAAACAATTTTCAATGTAGGTAAAGTGCCCTCTAGCGGCAAACAATCAATGTGAATTGTCACTAAAATGATGAAGCGCAGAAGACTTAGCCTATCTTTCAATTATTAGTCAAATCGGTTTTCCTGTAAGCGAGTAATTCAAAAAACAAAAAATAAAAACTTGAACTTGGACGGCTTGTAACTCGAAAACGAATGGCATTTTGAAAAAAAATTATATGAAGCTCTACCCTTATTTTGTCAAGTAGAATCATCCCCTTAAGTTTCGTGATCGATTTTTGAATCACCCTGTATATCTATTCTTAGATCGAAATACATAAATACGAAAAAAAACTATACCCGTGGGATGTAAACAGTTAATTTGCATTCTGTCAACATAAATAACATTAAAAGTTCGTAGGAGTGTGGAGAGAGGTAAAAAAGAATGATTTCATAAGCTTGTAAGTTGAGTGACTTTAAACACAAGTATCCAAAAAAGGCACGCGAAAACTACCAAGATAAGGTTATTATTAAAAATATTTTGGTTGCCAAGCTACGATACAATGACTTTTTTGAATACCAAACGGTAAAAAAGCTCCCACCACAAAAATCAAACATTAAATCTTATTCTTTCTCATCTACAAGGATGGGAAACAAAATTGTCGCTATACTAGCCGAAGATGGAATCAACTAAACATATTTTCTTTATAGATATTTAGGCTTGGGTAAAACTAGAAATGCTTAAAAATTGAAACGATCTAACAAACTAACAAAACCCAAAAATATAAAATCTTACTGTCTAAAATCCCCCCAAAATACATGGTTTAGTAGAAGTTTAAACACAAGTTTTATTATAATCATTTCTCGCTTAAGGAACCAATTTCAAAAATATAAAAAAATGAGAGGATTGCAAAACGAAGAAAATTGCGAATCTGACAAAACGGGAGACCAAAAACAATATCTGTTGCAAAGCCGAAGAAAAGTAGTTCTTTTGATGCTTTGTATACTGATATGCTACAAAATATTGAATTTTCATTTGATCTAGAACGCCCCATGGCCCTCAATAATAGAAATCATTGAACAAACTTTTTTTTTTATCTAATAACTAGCGACCCGCCCCGGCTTCGCACGGGTGCAATGCTGATACTAAATTCACTACAGAAAAACTGTGACTATTTATTTTATTTTTACAACAATTATTACATCGGCCTCCGACGCGCTATTTATAGGCACGCTGCCGCCGCCCCGGTCGGCCAGTACCGCCGCAAGCGCTACTTCCCGCAATTTTAAATCTGTAATATCTTCGAAAATATTCACTTAAATCTTGTGCTGTAAAGGACCATATAGATCTATATTAAATCAACAATGTATTTAAGCTATTTAATTGGATAAGGATTAATGCTGTATTGGTTAAAATCGCTTCAAAATTTGCCATTATTTGTCGTAAAAAGTAAATGACAAAAAAATGTTATTGTGGGATATCCATGAGAGATAGACATATACCATCGCGGAGTTTTCTGTAGACCTTTTTAATGTGTACAAATAATTAGTACATTATTTTGATAAATCTCGTAGGGTTCAGCCTGCGTTTGCAATGTAAGCGGAAAAAAATATGATAATTAACGACATCACATTAGAAACCTCAAAAATAACAGTATTTCTCCACTATTTAATGGATGTTATTATACATATAAACCTTCCTCTTGAATCACTCTATCTATTGAAAAAAACCGCATCAAAATCCGGTGCGTAGTTTTAAAGATTTAAGCATACAAAGGGACATAGGGACAGAGAAAGCGACTTTGTTTTATACTATGTAGTGATAATAAACAGTAAATATTAAAAAAAAATGAAAAAATATTAAAAAATAAGAAAAAAAATGTTTCACACAAAAAAAACAAACAATTATACAGGAAAAACATTTGAGGAAAATAACTGTAATTTAAAGGGTTTGGTTGATTTTAATCATATCACTTAAATCATCATTAAAATGGCAATTTAAATCACTTGATTCAATTCAATAAAAATCATAATGTAAATAAAAAAAATATTTATTGTAATATTTCAAATAATTTGCGAAAAAAAATCATAAAAGACTTAATAGCTACACTATAATGCATAAGAACATAAAAATATTTTACTTTATCTTAACTACCTCGACGTTATAATCTTTTAAATCAAATAATTTAGTTTTTCTACTTACAGCAGCAAAAAATATAATTATAAAAGACAATTTGAATTCAAATTTTATTATCATTTGCACTTTCATTGTAAAATTTGAATAGAAATACCTAGTTTCCACCCTTTTCAATTACCAATCTATTACTTAAATTGGAGTGCACAAAAAAAATGTACTAAATATACATTCCACCGATGCTGAAGAAGCAAATGAATACAGTCTCCATCTCTCTTTCTCCCTCTCTCCCTCCTTTCCTCCCCCCCCCCCTTTCTCTCTCTACCCTCTCCCATGAAAATAACGATACAATTTTAAAGTTCTGTATTAAATTTATACAAAACTTTGTTACTTAGCTAAGTACCTACACTACTTCCACGAACATAACATATTTTTTGACCCCCCCCTCCTTATTGGTCTCCATTAGGTGCAATGATTTGTATGGCAACATTGAATTCCCTGCTAGTTTCTTATATTGGCGTGAATGTTGATTCTAAGGTAAAATTTTAAATAATTATTATTGAATGCTTTATAACTTACCAATAAAATAAATTCCAATTTACCAAATGACGTATTTGCACGTCTTACGATGAAGAATCGCATTTTTTAAAATACCAAAAAAACTCTTAAAATTCACGTTACTGTTTGAAATTTTCAGTAAAACGTTACATAAAATGTAATAAAATGCATAAAACAGCAAAATCAAAAATAAATTATTGTCAAAATGAAAAGTATTCAGTCAATGTCAAAAATACACTTTCACCAATATAATAAAAACTTAGGGAATTCATTGTTGCCAAACCAATTATTTGAACGTAACGGCACTGAACATAGTGGAGTCATTTTTATTATAAGGGGAGGTATTATGCATGAGCAGTCCAGTTTTATATGTCAAGTTCGTGACTACTTCCCAGCTTAAATTGTACCTTGCAGTTCAGTAGTCGAAGTACAAAGCTCGTGATGTGCCTTAAGCTTTTCAATGAATCCTTGAATTGCTTTTTTGCAGCTTCTACATATTGCTCTACAACCAGATATATTGGGATCTATTTTTTTAATACAAAATTGTCATATGTAGTGTTCTTTCTCCCGTCCATTTCAACGAAATTAGTTATCCACTCAACTAAATCAGATCCACAACCAGTAATATAATAAAAAGGGCACGAATTATTACCCCTTAACAATTTATAGACAAAAAAGTAAATTTAGCTCATTTGTAGAGATAGAGTATTTTCATATGAACAGGTAAAGATAGCGAATTTTTTCTTAGAAATCGATTTAAAATATTTGAATTTTTTAGAACATGCTGTGTTAATGACTGATATACATTTCGTTGTTTATATTAAGATAACTATTATTAGTAGTGTAAACATTGTTCATGTATGTGTGCCAGAGAATAAAGGTTACTGTACCAGTTCGTTCTTATATTTATTCGATTTAAATAAAACCTGATAATTAAAGGACAAATTTATCACTTAATATATTTTCTAAATATTTGTTTTATAATTTCGCGGCATTGAGGAAATCGAATTTTTAATAATATTTCGGGAAGATTTGTCCAAACTTGAACATTTTAAAATACAAGGTAATATACAGTGTGAGCAGTAAAGTCGGCATCATATGGGCATTTTTTTATTAATAACTTTATTCGAAGTTTGACTTTGGCAAAAATTTCTGCTTGGATCGATAATTTGGATTTTTTTTGCTTATTTTTTGTAAATTGCACCACTGTTGCAAAATAAGACAACGCCACCTACATAAAACTTGATGCTGGTAGCCGTTACTATGTGGTAGTTAATCATCTTCGCATTATCAAAACTTCTTAGTTTTGATAATGCTTCATTCCAGACATATTTTGTTTAAAGTAGCGCCATAATAAACCCAAATAGGGCTATTAAAATTTGGTCACATGTGATGCAAAGTTTATTTATTTTTGACCCTGTATAAGGTAACTTCATAAAATAACTATAATATCGGAATTGAGAAATTTCCTGTTTTTTTTTCGATGTCGCTTAAAAAACACACATAAACAACGTGAACTTTATGAAAACCTACTGCATTTATAAACAATAAATAATTCTCGGCTTCGACCTCTTAAATATTATTAACCAACATATTTAGTAGAGCTTTTAAATTCTTTTAATTTAAATCAATTTTTATTGTTTCAGTTAAAACCAGCGGCGTGGAAATCCGAAACACATTTGAATAAGAAGGAGGGCAATAGGTAACTATTTATTACTTTATTTTGTAGGGAATTGTACAGAATGTCATTAAAAATGGGCGCTGAATTTTTCTAGCAACTCAAATCTTCACAAAACGTATCAACATATTTTTATAATAATAAATCTAGTGATGTGTCCATATTTAGTATCCCTATTAAGTTGAATAAGCAGTACATGACAACCTTTAGAGTGGGTCCACACGATAAGAAAAATCTGGGCGTAAGCGTAGCGTAATAAAATATATGTCAATTTTCAAGCATTGTGATTTGTTAAGTTTAAAAAAAGACAAAGACCGAAGATTTCCCGCCTAAATCCGCCTTTTCCAAGGTCATTACGCAAGATAATGTTTAACTTTTCAGCGGACTGCTTTAAATATGGCGGAAACTGTTTCTTTTTAATATTTTATGTGAACATAACCTATGTTTTTTTTCAGAAGTTTGTTGTTTTATATATATATATATATATATATATATATATATATATATATATATATATATATATATATATATTAATTTTGCGAGTTTTGAGATAATGGATATTTATGAACTATGTTAAATTGTTTTAATTTATTAAAAATGCTTGTTACCGAAGATCATTACTGCTTGATACTCAAAAAAAAATTCTTGTTAATTTTTTTATTAATTTTATAACAATTGCAATAATACAGTTGTTCGTTATATAAATTAAAGCATATGAAATAAACGTCGTTATACAGGGTGGGCCTTAACTGTGTGAGTGGTTTCAATATGCAATAAAAAAAAAACTATAAATCTTATTATTTTTTTATTTATATATTTAAAAAGTACAAGAAATTGAAATTTAAGTAACATCTAATTTTTGAAAATAATGTTATTTAAGTGACCGCCTCCACCTTCTTGACATTCTTGAAGTCGCACTCGCAGGTTTTGAAAAACACGTTGACAAGTTGCTCGGGAAATAGTGTTCATTTCTCGCACAATGTTTTGCTTTAACTCTTGAACTGTTGTTGGATTATTTTCATACACTCTTGATTTTAGGTATCCCCACAAAAAATAATCATTCGGAGACAGATCTGGACTCCTTGGGGGCCACTCAATGTCACCTCTTCGTGAGATGAGTTTTCTAGGAAACATTTCTTTCAGTAGGTCTATGGAGACTGTAGCAATGTGGGAAGTGGCTCCATCCTGCTGAAACCAGGTCCTAGAATTGTAACTTTGAAATTCTCGAAGAGCTGGGACCAAGAATTCTTGCAACATCTGACAATAATTCTCAGCTCTCACTGTCACAGCCACTCCTCGTTGATTTTCAAAAAAGTATGGCCCAATTATTCCACTGGCAGATATTGCAGCCCACACAACGACCTTAGGGCTATGAAGAGGTCTTTTATGCATCTTGCGAGGATTAGTCTCAGACCAAAACCGGCAATTTTGCTTATTAACATGACCGTTGACATGAAAGTTAGCCTCATCACTGAAGATTATGTTAGAAAAATTGTTATAGCGATTAAGCATAACATTAGCGAAATTAAGTCGAAGATTAACATCATTAGGTTTCAACTCTTATGTCACCTGAATTTTATAAGCTTTTAAATGTAAATCACGGTGCAAAATCCTGCGCAAAGTGGTCCTCTTGATGTTCAAGACTTGGCTTCTTTTACGAGTCGATTGCCGAGGATTTTCTCTGATTGATTCATGAACACGTTGAATAATCTCCGGCGTCCGTATTGACTTCGGGCGGCCCGCATTATTAATTCTTATTGTACACCCGGTTTCTTCAAACATTTTAACCCATTTGCGAATAGAATTTGCGCATGGTGCTTCTCTGATGTCACGTAAACCGAAGTGAGCGCGGTACATTCGCCTAGCAACAGTCACAGAATTATTGTTGGCATAATATGCGCGAACACAAAACGCACGCTGTGCTCCCGAGAACGCGTCCATGGTGACTAAAAATTCCACGAAATGGCGCGTCTAACGACACCCCCCGTGCCCCCGTACCCCTAACGGTTTTTGAATTATAGACAAAACAAAACGCTCATGCAGTTAAGGCCCACCCTGTATAATACAATTTCTATTCAACGACAGTTTCTGATATCGAGACGCTAATCCACAGACATGCCCTTAGCTAAGATTACCAGATCAAATAATGAGATTTCCTGACAATATCTCTGACTTTTCAGTAAATATCCGGACATTTTATCTGAATTGTGTATGTGGTATGTTAAGGCAGTGAGATTTTCAAAATATTTGCAATCGAAGCACCAAATGCGAATATCGAGCAAGTGTTCTCATTGATAAATAGGCTATTCTATCTATATTGTTATAAGCTTTGCTCTTCGCTGCCACCAATGTCATAACTTCTTCTTTCGGTTTATCATTGATTTCGTTGAACTCAAATAAATCTTCTAATATTACTTTTAATATTTTATTAAAATGTTCACTAAATCATGAGATAACAACAGTTTTTCTTCTTATTTACTAATTTAATGTCACTATTGTAGTTTTTTAATTTTCGTTCCCCTCGTCTCTATGTTCATGTCCTAGTTTTATTCGATTTCTGTATCTAAATTATTATTTTACAGTGATAGGCATACTAAAAAATATAACAGCTATTTATTTACATGATTACTGAAATGAAAAAGTGTGTATTTATGGGACGATGACAATAAACAAAGCTAATGGTCTTTGTAAAAAGTAAAGTTTTAGAGTTTCGGAAATTAAGGCATGCTTTTGTTTAAGCCTATTAGAATATAAATTTACTTAAGATATAACTTCTTCTTAAGCGAGTATTAAATATTAGACTATAATTATCTATTAATCCATAAGAGTAACTTAAAAATATTTATATATAGTAATTTAATAATTAATAATTTTTAGTAATAATTGGTTTACAACAATATCTTCTGTTAAGATTCTACTCTAGACACAATTTAACTTAAAGAACATATCATGTGAAGAATGTCATGAAATGGTTATAACAGACCAGCAATTGCCAAAAGAAACATCAAGCAATAAAAAATACGAAACCAAATTTATTAATATATTATATTAACAATTCACTTATTTTGTTAACGTTTAATTAATTTATTTTTTCTTATTAGAATGGTTAATAAATATTTTTTATTACTTATATTTTCCTCTTTTAATTTCAAAAAAATATTGACAATTGCAGTTTTTTCCTGTTTCCCTAAAGGGGGCTAAAATTTCAGACATGTCAGGAAAATTCCTGTCGTCTGGTAACCCTACCCTTAGCAAACTTTATATAAACCTATTATAAACAATTAAAAAGTAAAAATTAACATTGGGAAATTTAATAACAGAAATTCAGTTAGTGTCATATATAATGTATTCTTCTAAAAACTACAAACAATTTTAATTCTAAAACGATTGTTAAAATTACACTGTTATATTGAAATTCTCGTCTTTGAACTCCTTGGCAACTTTTTACCAGATAGAAGTGGTAAACTTTCAAAATAAAACTTCTCTTAAAGAGTCCCATATTACCACACAAGTAACCTGAATAATTTCAGAAACCCTGTTTACCGACTCGGAATTCGCACTGTTGCTTTCACATGCTGATTTCATCAGCTAAATATCACAATGTTCTTTTCAACTTAGTAATAAAGGTATAGGTGTACACATTTCCATATTGTGTTTCCCAATTATTGGCCCAACAACAGCGAAGGGCTCTTCAAATTCGTCAATAGTAACAAGAAAATATTTTTTAAAAATCAGGATAATTTTCTCACATTTCTCGAATTAAATTATTAGTATGCCCAAGCCTTTCTCCAATGTTTTCCTCAAATACAGACCGGATCCAGTAGCGACGACTTTCCTGTTTTTTAAATAAAGAATATATCGATATTCTCCTTACATTTTGTAACTCTAGATTAAAATACTGTCGCAATTAATATTTTATTTTGCTTCATTTCAATTTTTAAATAAAATATAAACAAAAGCCTGATAAAAGTTAGGTTAAGACAAAAAAACCATTTCCCTTATGACCGCGTAACGAAATCTCCCTTGTGGACTAGACATTTTTAACACAAAAGCGCGTAATATGTCTACGCTCAAAATTTTCTTGTCGTGTGGACTCACCCTTACGGGAATCAACTTTGTATACTGCATGTTTCCAGATCTAACATAACCTAAAAACACGTAATAATTTGCATTTTTTGCATTTTAGGTCCAAAAGTGAAGAAAGAAAACATGGTGAAAGTATATTCTACACCAAACCTCTATCAAAAAGTTCAGACTGGACAGAAGTGGACCTAGAAGTACCCTTGAAAGACGATGAACACATTCACTTAAGAAACCCTAAACTTAGCCTTATTTTTGATAATGATAAAGGCACACCCACTCCTCCCCCTCGAAGTAAGCTGCAAAGAAGCAGTAATTTTAAGGAAAAAATTGAAAAAATGGCAAAGAGCAGTCTTCAAGCTATACAAGGCGATAAAACCAACCAAAATAATCAAGTACCCATTGAAGAACCTTTGATCGTTAAGAGACAAATCAACTACAACTGCCCTTTATGTGATAGTGATGAGAAAAGTCACAATAGAGACCATCACCACCACGATAATGTCAAAAAAACCGCTAAAGAAGAAGCCACGAAATTCGAAAAAGAAGATAGCCTAAAGAAATCGAAAAACGACAAACGAAAAAAGAACCTTTCAGTTGTTTCTCTACCGAATTATACCGATTTAAAATTCTCCGTTGCTGACTCAGATCCGTTAGCTCCGAAAACTACATCGAAAAGCGATTTGAACTCTTCTAGACTAAGTTTGCAAAATGCCAGTCCCAAAAAAATAACATCTAGTCAATCTACAGGCAAATTGGATACCTACATTACCCGTTGTCGATCTTTTGGTTCGATTCTACCCCAACAACTCAAGAAATTCATGCCTCAAAAACCCAAACCGGTAGATATTACCTCGGACGATTCATTTGGTGCTTTGGAGGACTGGGACCTGGGGCTTATCGAGCATTACAATCCTAAAGATGCCAGTTTACCGAGACCAAGAAAGTCAATTCCTCAAAAACCTTCAGATAGCAAAATTCTTTCTGACATAGAAAGTCTTATTGTAAAGGAGGAAGATATTGAGCCTCAGAAACCTCAAAAGCCTAAGGTACCGACTCGCAAGTCCGAGAACGTAGTTAAAAAAATAAACAAGGACGTTTCAAAGGCGAACACTACGGTAAATAAGCCCCCTGAAGTTCTTACTCCTCCCCCAAGCCCTGTATCGCCCAAGGAGTCTTCAAAAGTATCCAATACCATATCAATTTTTGAAAGAGAGTTTCCCGCAAACGTTGAAAAAACAGCTAAAAAAGAAGGTTTCTCGAATAAAGTACCTTATCAAAATAAGCTGTGTACAAATACGGATGAAACTATTGTAAAAACGATTGTAGAACCTGCAAAAACTACTGTAGAGTCATCGAAAACTATTGTAGAACCTCCAAAAACTGTTGCAGTACCTGAAAAAGCTCTACCAATCAACAAAAAAGAGGACAGAAATTCTGTGGAACATTCCAGCCTTATGCGCATTCTCCAAGAATTCAGCGTTAAAGATAAGCAACAAGAGAAACCTACTAATGTGGGAAACGACAGTAATTTTTCATCACTAACGCCATCTTTGGTCGAGTTCGAGAAGAATCTCAATAATAGTTTGGTTGAGGATTTTATCAATGCTGAGAAAAGCCATACCAGGGCTGTTACTAGTTAAAATTTTATCGTTTAGGGAATATGTGAGAAACAAAGTTATACGGTTTAGATTTTTTAAAATTAATTTTGGTTTACAGAAAAGATGCAGTTATTATTAATGCTTTAGAAACTTAGTTATATTTCAAATTCATAAAAAAGTTTCTGTGTTAAAGGATACATTTATTTTTGATTGTCTAATAATTTTAAGAAACAAATAAATTTTTTTGTAATTGTAAGTAATTTTTATGGAAAAAGTTTTTGGTTTTCTGATAAAATAAACTAGATGTAGTTAACGCAATTGTATAATACACTTTTGTAAATGTCTAACTTATTAAAAAAATGTATAAAGTAAATAATGACTTCTTTAATCCCTTACTTTGGATGATAAATGGAAAAGTAACAGGTGTTGCTAATAGATGGGGTCACTAGTACAGGGTGAGTCAACGATTGGATGAAGTAGGTTTGTGCCTTTTCGGTGAAATTAACAAAGAAACTATATTTATTGTTTGATACAGTTTATTTTTTCGCAGATTTGAAAAATATTTAGGACTCTACAGGATGAGCCAAAAAACTAGGACAGCATAAAGTTGTATTTTTTTAAATAGAACACCCTATATACGAATCGTATTTTCGATTTAGCTTAAAATTTTAAATCTTTTTTATTAAGGTTTTACTATAACAAAACTTTATAGTTTCTGAGATAATTAAGTTTAAAGAAAAAAAGTCACATTTTCAAGCATCAATTCAATCCTAAATAACGTTTTCAATTTTGTGACAAATATATTCAAATTTGGAATTTAGCAAGGCCAAGGATAAGTTAACATAATTCTTACCTAATATTTGCAATAAAAGCTACAGGGTGTTGAACACATCGGCTCAAATTTGAACAAGTTTAAATGAATCAATATCATTTTTTTTAAATGGTACACCCTGTATATTTTCATGTTATTTAATAGAGTAATAAAAACCCTAAAAGTTTTGTTCAATATATCCTATACCTATTTATAATAGTTTTTGAGATTCAGTTTTTCTTATTTTCCATACTTTTTTACAGAAATAGTCTTCATTATCATAGTAGCCATGGCAAAAACAATGTAAAAGAACATTTTTCTGTGTGTCAAATTTATAACCGCAATCGCTTCTTTTGGTTTTTATGTAGTGTAGTTTGGTTTTTTTTTGCATTCATCTTATATTGTAAAATGAATTTTCCAAAGAATGAGTTAATAGATATGATTTATACAATAGGAGAGGCTCAAAAAAATTGCCTTCTTGCTCAAAGAATTTACAAAATGAAGTATCCTGACGACAATATAAGATGAATGCAAAAAAAATCAAACTACACTACATAAAAACCAAAAGAAGCGATAGCGGTTATAAATTTGACACACAAGTGTTCTTTTACATTGTTTTTGCCATGGCTACTATGATAATGAAGACTATTTCTGTAAAAAAGTATGGAAAATAAGAAAAACTGAAATATCTCAAAAACTATTATAAATAGGTATAGGATATATTGAACAAAACTTTTAGGGTTTTTATTACTCTATTAAATAACATGAAAATATACAGGGTGTACCATTTAAAAAAAAAGATATTTATTCATTTAAACTTGTTCAAATTTGAGCCGATGTGTTCAACACCCTGTAGCTTTTATTGCAAATATTAGGTAAAAATTATGTTAACTTGTCCTTGGCCTTGCTAAATTCCAAATTTGAATATATTTACCACAAAATTGAAAACGTTATTTAGGATTGAATTGATGCTTGAAAATGTGACTTTTTTTCTTTAAACTTAATTATCTCAGAAACTATAAAGTTTTGTTATAGTAAACCCTTAATAAAAAAGATTTAAAATTATAAGCTAAATCGAAAATACGATTCGTATATAGGGTGTTCTATTTAAAAAAATACAACTTTATGCTGTCCTAGTTTTTTGGCTCACCCTGTAGAGTCCTAAATATTTTTAAAATCTGCGTAAAAATAAACTGTATCAAACAATAAATATAGTTTCTTTGTTAATTTCACTGAAAAGGCACAAACCTACTTCATCCAATTGTTGACTCACTCTGTACATGTGTTGGTATATACCAGCAGCTCCTATCATTTTTTTTCTTCTAAAAACCGAAATAAATTGGCAATCCTCCTGTGTAGTCATTAGGAATAATAAATGGAACAGTAAACACCGAATTTACGTGTTTTTTTTTTCAATGGTACTAGTTAAAATATCACGTATGTAATATCTTTCCTTTATTTTTGCACAAATTTTAGTGAATAAATTAAGAAAAACTTATATCTTCAACGAAAAACCAAAAATACGTTCTGGAAAGGCCATCGACCATCAAATTCGCGAAAACGACTAATATTCGTTTGACATGTTGCCAGATGTAAAATATTTTCGTGGTATAAACTATAAAATTTGTCCATCTCAGTTAACAACACAGTTTAATTCTTGTAATGTTTTTTACAGTCTCGGGGAAAAATTAATCTTAATCACATAAAATTTTTGGTTAGTTCAGGTTTAGCTTAATTTTGGTTAGTTTGAGAAGCTAAAATTAACTTGAAATAATCTATATTTATTAATTAAAAATGTTATTGTCTTGAAGAGACCATTAAAGGTGGGACAATCTGTGAAAGAGAAGAATATATGTAAATTTTACAGAAATTGTATTCGCAATCTGGCAACAGCGCTAATATTTTGGGTTTTAAGAACTAGTCACACTACTATTTAACGGGTTGCTTTATACTAAATTAATTAATGTACATGGAAAGAAGGCTTTGCTATGTGTTTGGTAGGATGATAAGGCAGCTGTGTATTACGAACTACTAAAACCTGAAAAAACAATGACTGACGACAGATAGCGACAACAATTGATAAGACTTAACCGAGCATTGAAGAAAAAACGCCCAATATACCCCGAAAGAAACGATAAGCGTTGCAAAATATGTAAAAAACTATTTGGAAAACTTTAAATGGGACATTTTACCCCATCCGGCATATTAACCGGACTTGGCTTCTTTGTACTACCATTTTTTTTCCATCACTCCAGCACGGACATTTAGAACCATACTTACATTCTTACAAAGAAGTGAAAATTTGGCTTGATGAAAGATTGGTATCAAAAAATGAACATTTTTGACACAAAGATAGGAAAAAGTCATAGCCAACGATGGCCAATACTTTGATTATGTTCTGGAAATAAATGCTCAAATTTTGGCCACGATTTGAATACAGACATTTACAATCTATAAATAGTTTTGCTTTTGGAAGATGAGCTCAGTAGTCTCTCGTTTATTGTTCCTAGATTAAAGAAATATTCCCAATATTATTATTTCCTACTGTGGCATTTTTTCTAAAAAAAAATCATAAAAAATTAAACAGCAGTTATTATCTTACGTTTTAGTTCTTTCAACCATTATTTACAACATTAACAAACATTCCAGTAGTGATTAGAACCAAAAAAAAAGTTCGTAAATTATTGTTGGGTACCTGATAACAGCAGATTACTAATTTGACAGGAAATGGTTAACATATTTGTCCAAATCTATAAGAATCCCCAAAGTATTATTATGCGACTTAGTACTAATTAACTCTCCAAAGAACAGTACCACTCTTTTCAAGCTTATTTCGTAAAAAAAAATGATTAAAATTACAAATTTAAGTGTTTTAAAATTAATTTTGCTGTTAAGTTGCTTTTCTCGAATCTGCATAATACAGGGTTTTCAAATTCACCCTACAAGAGCCAAACGAGCCTTTTTTGGTACTGTTACAAGTACGATAACAAAAACAATTGATACTAAGGTGTATGTTCCTGCTACGTGTGTATATGTAGCTCCTAACTTGCCAAGTTGTAGAAATGTACGGTTTCTATTTCCCAACCTTAATCCAAATGGGTAAGTTTTACAATAAGTTATCTGGAATATGTATATAGATGTCATTTAATTGTTGATATTTTGCAATCATATCCTATAAAAAATATTTTTTTTTTTATAAAAACTATTAATTAATCTCTTATCTGAACTCTCTTGGTAGCTTTTTAAAGTTTATGCGTATTGATTTCCAAATGAAAAATATCTCTTGTAAATAAGAGGCCATTTTTATGAACGAAATAGGCAACACAGTGCTATTGTCCTGATAAATTGTATTGCAATTTTAGATTCAGTTTCTTTAACCAGGGAAATGAAGTAAAAAATGACACGACTGAAAAATCTGTCACAGAAACAAAATATATTGAGGCATCTGCAAGGTAAGTGAGAATGAGTTTAAAAATTTAAATTCTCTAATACAATTTACCTATAGTTAAAAATTTAAACATTCCTGCTGCTGAATTTAAGAACATTAAATTCTTTAATATAATTTACCTAAAGTTAAGAATTTAAACATTCCTGCTGCTGAGTTTAAGAACATCAAATTCTTTAATATAACTTATCTACAGTTAAAAATTTAAACATTCCTGCTGCTGAAGTTAAGAACATTAAATTCTTAAATATAATTTACTTACAGTTAAAAATTTAAATATTCCTGCTGCTGAGTTTAAGAATATTAAATTCTTTAATATAATTTACCTACAGTTAAAAATTTAAACATTCCTGCTGCTGAGTTTAAGGACATTAAATTTTTAGATATAATTTACCTACAGTAAAAAAGTTAAACATTCCTGCTGCTGAGTTTAAGAACATTAAATTCTTTAATATAATTTACCTACAGTTAAAAATTTAAACATTCTTGCTACTGAGTTTAAGGACATTAAATTTTTAAATATAATTTACCTACAGTTAAAAATTTAAACATTCCTACTGCTGAGGTTAAGAACATTGAATTCTTTAATATAATTTACCTACAGTTAAAAATTTAAACAGTCCTACTGCAGAGTTTAAGAACATTAAATTTTTTAATATAATTTACCTACAGTTAAAAATTTAAACATTCCTGCTGCTGAGTTTAAGAACATTAAATTCTTTAATATAATTTACCTACAGTTGGAAATATAAATATTCCTGCTGCTCTGCAAGCAGTTCTTTTTATCTCTGCAAGGTTTACAGAAAATTGTTTTTGGCTTTCTAAGAAAGGTGTAAGATGAGGGTTTTGGTGTAACATATTTAGCAGTTGTATTGGTAAATTCCATGATAATTTTATTGTAGGTCAGACTCGAATGCGAGCACAACAGTGCATTTGCAGGGTTGGGGAGAATATTTGGGTTTCTACAGACCAACCGCTACTGTTACTGAAATCAGAATTCAACCTACTACAGTCGTGGACCCTCGAGTAGTGGTTACGTATGCTGTTAAAGGTATTATCTCTATTATCGGAATTATTTTTAAAAGATTTGCAATATTTTGATGCTAAAAATTTTCATGATTTTTACAGATTGTAAGCCACATACCTTACCGGATTTAGAAAAGTGTCCTGAGAATGATCCGCTTGATTTGATCGAAATTTTGCCCACATCTACAGTTTTCCCTAAAGTAGAACCCACGAAAATTCCAGAAAAAATCAGTAACGAAGCTCATATCTTAGAAAGTACTGAAATCGACAATTTACAGGGATTACCAGAGAAAATTGTAGCCACAGAAAGTTTATAGATAGAATAGATTACGTAAAAATGATATAGTTTGATATATTTTAGGTAATCAATATTTTTTTAATAAACGTTTAACTTTAATTTCGTTTTTCTGTTACCTTAAAAAATATGTTTTGTAATTCTATGATGGGTAATAAATCTGACTTGCAATTTCATGTGTAGATATCTCAAAAATGTTTTAGTTTAAATGTTACTGCAGTAGTGTGTTTATTCTTTTCTTTCTTTTCTCACGGAAGCAAGTTTGAGCAGCAGGAAATGTATCCCCTTTTCCCATTAATGGTGATATGTATTATACAGCAGGGTTAGGTTGATTTTAATTTTTTTTTCAAATGAAGAATTTAATTGAAAAAATCATGGTTCTTTTGATTTTTTGGAGATTTCCACATAAAAACTCACAGGGAGCAAGTCGGGAGGATTTAATCATATTGATGAAATTTATTTTATTATCGAGTATAAATACTCAAGTAAATAATTTATATATTTATATTTTCATTACCAAAAATTATATTTTTCAAGTAGGTAAATGCGTATATTTTTCTGTATATTTTTATTCTTATCAAGAAAAATTAAGAAATTTAATAAGTTGATGCTGGTAGCCGTTACTGTGTGGTAGTTAATCATCTTCGGGAAATGTTTAAATAAATAAAATAATATTGACTTAACTACCGGACCAATTAAAAAACATATAAAATCCACTAATTTAAAATCCAATAATTCAGCTTTAGATACAGTATAAAGTATAAGAAGGAAAGTAAAAGATAATGATCTAATAATAACAAAAGCAGATAAATCAAATGCAACAGTTATTTTACCAAAACTTGAATATGTCAATAAAATAGAAGCATTTATTCAATCCGAAAATATTACAGAAATTAAAAGCGATCCTACAAAAGTTTTTCAAACAAATTTGAAACAAACCCTCTCAAACATAACAGCCATTTTTTCAGAATTCGATAAAAAAAGAATAATCAATATGAACCCACAAGCACCAAAACTCTATGGCCTTATAAAAAATCACAAACCAGGAAATCCCATTCGCCCAGTCGTTTCATACATAAATAGCCCCACGAGAGAACTCAGTATGAAACTAAATTCATTCTTCAAACAAATAAGCAACTTTAAACCAAGTCACAGTTTAAATAATTCAGTAGATCTCGTCCAAAAACTAAAAAACATAAAAACCCCAGATAACTCCATACTAGTTTCTTTTGACATAAGAAGCATGTTTTCTAATATTCCAACAGATGAATGTTTTATACTTATCCAAGAAATCTTACAGGAACGAAATATAAATCCAACAGTTACTACTGAAATCTTGCCCTCTTTTGAACTTTGCCTATCACAAACCTATTTCCAGTTTAATAACAAATTTTATTTACAAAATTCAGGCCTACCAATGGGTTCTCCTATTAGCCCTCTCCTAGCAGACATTTTCATGTCAAACATAGAAAACAAAATTCTTAATTCCCCTTTAAGCAAAAACCATGTTCAATTTTGGTACAGATATGTGGATGATATTCTAGCATGTTTTAAAGGCACTACTAGACAGCTTCAAAAATTCTTACAATACATTAATAATTGCCATCCAAAAATTCAATTTACTCTGTAAACTGAAAATAACCATAAAATAAATTTTCTAGATCTCACCATATCTCACCTCAATAATCAGTGTAATTTTAAAATTTTTAGAAAACCAACGTTTACAGGTAATACTATATCTAATGACTCTTTTCACTCCTTACAACACAAAATGGCTGCATACAATTCAATGATACATAGAGCATTCTCTTTGCCTCTCTCTGAAGAAGATCTTCAAGAGGAACTAAATATCATTGAAAGAATTGCAATATCAAACAATTTCTCCCACTAAACCATAAAGAAGTTAATAACTAAAAAACAAAAACAACTAGCTTTTAATTCAATCTATCCCAAAATAAAAAATGATAAAGATAGTTCATCTTATATATCTTTGTCATACTGTGGTACCCTATCAGAAAACATAGCTAATACTTTTTCCAAACATAACATAAAAGTAGCCTTTAAATCTCAACACAATCTGTCCACTATCCTTTACAATGCTAAAGATAAAATTAATAAATTTGATAAATCAGGAGTTTATGAGTTAAAATGTTCAGAGTGTGATAGCTTGTATATTGGACAAAGTGGTGGAAGCTTTAAAACTCGCTTTTCAGAACACCACCGCTCATATAGACTACAAAAAACAGACTCGAGCTTTGCCAACCATTGCTTAGAATACAGCCACTGTTTTCCTGATTTAAGCAACACTGACATATTACATTATTCAACAAAGGGCCAAAAGTTAAATATTCTTGAATCTTTAGAAACAAAGTAAAAATAAAAATGTAAATTTGCTTAATGACCAGACAGAACTTGGGTGTTCCCCGTTATTTGTTGTTGCCAAATAATAATTAGTTCCCAAAATTTAGTACCTCCCCTTTGTAATAATGTAATGTCTTAGGTAGTTTTTATTTATTGTTAAATTATCTCATGTTTCTGTATTGAATACTTAGTCTAATTTTGTTTATCAGTTTGAAAATGACTCTGTGAGTTGAAACTGCAGTCAGTGTTTTCTAAATAAATTTAGTGGTATAAAACATAGTAGTTCCTTTTAAACATTTTCCGAATAAATTTAATTTTTATTCTTTACGGATATCCTTCAGCAAAAAATTAATTTATTTTTATCAATGCCTAATAGGTAGGTATAAAATATTTTTGTAATTAAAAACCTCAACAACTTTTTATTTATTTATTATGTAACATAAATAACTGTATTGTACACTTGGTAGGTTTTCTATTTTCATTTCATCATTCGTCAAATAAAAAAGGTAAGGCATATTTTCCTTTTTTTGTTTTCACAAAACGTAGTTCGGCAACCATGGGGGATTTTCATGGCTCTTCTAGGTCCCCAAAAGTAAGTAAGTGTTTTCGATGTATTTTTTCCCGCTGCATTCGAATATAACACTTTTTTTTTCGTCAAGTGGTCAGATAATTTGTTACTAACAATTTAATTGCTTGAAACTCCGTACAAAATTATCCATATCGATAACTGTATTGAATACAAATAACCTTGTTCCAGGTTTATCAAGAAATAATAATCAGTACGAAAGTTATTGCAAAATTACTGTTAAAAAAATAGAAAATTGCGAGATGTTTAAGTCTTTTCATCTATAACTTGATTTTTAAGCATTGAAATAAGCACTACAATGTTCATTTGAAAGGTGGAGTTATCTACTTCAAAATGAGACCTTATAAGTGACGTTTTTATTATTTTTAACAAAGTTACATTAATTTAAAGTTGAAATTTTCGTCAAAAAAAATTGGGATATTATGTTCATAATAGTATTTTCTGATTCAAGACAATTATTTTACGATTTTCAAAACATGCCTAATCCATTTTTTTGCTAAGATAAGGCCATGGCCCCGTGCGAGGAGCTGTGACTTCCAATGGTTGCCTTAAGATACATCTTTACTCTGAATCATGAAATTGTTTAATCAAAGTCTGTTATTTTGCAACAATTTATGTTACTATTTAAAATCTACAGTTTTATCATCAATGCACATAGCAAAATTGGTATGAGGGAATCTTCGGGGTCGTACACAACGAATCTGAAATTATTTTTAAAAAATTCAATATGGCGGATCCAATATGGCGGACAAAAAAATTTAATTTTATCCGATTTTCTCCAAAATCAGTGTGGGACAGATTTTAGGGTCGTACATAACGAATCCCAAATATTTTAAAAAAATTCAATATGGCGGATCCAATATGGCCGACGAAATAATTAATTTTGTCCGATTTTCTCCAAAATTGGTACGGGGGAGTTTTCGGGGTCGCACATAATGGATCTAAAATTATTTTAAAAAAATTTAATATGGCGGAACCAATATGGCGGACGAAAAAATCAGCTTTGTCCGATTTTCTCCAAAATTGGTATGGGAGAGTTTTCGGGGTTTTACGAATCAGAATTTATTTTTAAAAATTCAATATGGCATATCCAATATGGCGGATAGAAATTAATTTTGTCCGATATTTTTTCAAAATTGATATGGGGGAGTTTTTGGAAGCTCACATTACGAATTTGAAATTATTTAAAAAAAATTAAATATGGCGAATCCAATATGGTGAATAAATAATCCAAAATGGCGGATTACAGCTTCTACATCTCTCAATTTTGTCTAAAATCAGTACTGTGGGGTTTTTGTTAGTATTAATTACGAATTTAAAATATTTTTTGAAAAACTGAATTTGACGGATTCAATATAACGTCCTGAAAATTTTACATTCTTTGATTTTCTCCAAAACTGATATAGGGGGTTTTTGAGGGTGTAAATTATGAATTTAAAAGTATTTTTTCAGGATTCAATATGACGATCCAATATAGCGGACTAAAATTTAAGATAGTGGATTTACTATGACAGATTAAATATTTGTTTGCCACAATTTCACTGGTATTTGGAGAATTCTAAGAAACAAAAAATTTTTAGTGGTTCAATTTAGGTTGATTTACAACTTTGGATAAAATGGGTACTTTTTTGCCATCTTTGAGTCGTTGCGAGGTACAATAACCTCGATTTGTACTTAGTTCAAATAATTTATGGACGTAATGAATTTAAAACTAAAAATCGAAAAATAAAATTTTTATAAAAAAAATTGAACTGACTTCTGAAAGTTCGCTAAAAAGTGAAAAATAACTATAAATTTTTATATAAAATTGAAATTTTTGAAGTCGGCGCCAAATTATTTCTAAATGAAATAAATAACTACTAATATATACAAATTATGGTAAGAAAGCAATTACAAATAAAGTATTTTTAATCTGTTTCTGCGAATCACATTTTGTCAGGTATTAGTTTGACGCCGACTTCAAGAATTTTAATTTCATATAAAAATGTCTAGTTATTTTTCACTTTTTAGCGCACTTTTAGGAGTCGATTCAATTTTTTTAATAAAAATTTTATTAGTAATTCCATTTCAATCTATTCTAGGGAAATTCTATTTGAAGAGGTTGTTAATGCAAGCAATATATCATATCAAAAGATTGCTAGTAATTTAAAATAGTCAGTAATCTGACAAAATAAATATGCATTAAAAAGACTCGTTTTTATTGAAAAGGAAAACTAGGTAACCTCAATAAATAACTTAATATCACACTTAAGTTTATGCTAGGGTGCCTGCATAACAAAAATATATTTTTTTAAAATTTTACACCCATGGAAGTTCGTATGCTCGCCAATATTTATTTTATTTATTAATTAAAAATACAATAATCACTAAAACAATCTACAATTCTTATTAATTGCAATTTGTGTATAATAAATGTTTATTTGCACTCAGTTCAGCATATCCACTTGCTTTAAGAACTAATATTTGTTTCTAACAGATGGAAAAGAACATGGTTTATTTTTTCCCATCTATAATTTTGAGGATATTAAACTGCACAAAAATTGAGGTTAAATAACATGGAATTAATATAAGATTAAATCATTAGTAGCGATACGTATCTTGTATATGGTAATAATAGTTATAATATTTACTTCGTAATTAAATCCTTTCTAGCTTAAACAGTTTTCTTGATATCGGTAAAAATGAAGTAGCATAGATAGGCCTTAGACACATGTTGTGTTTATAAAGCGGTATATTAAGCAGCGTCGCAGCAAAATGGTTTTTATGATAATAATTCGAAAACAAGCTTCAATCAAAGTGAGTGTTGCAGTGATGGAGAGTGAACCAGAGTGCAACTCACAAAGAATGGTCTTAAAGAGAAATAAGGAACTATTTAAGAATAATTTAGCTTCTAATAGAAGTGGGTAAATTAGTATTGAACGATGCTTTCTAGTGAAATATACAATTTCCAATCACTACATCACTACATAGTATAAAACAAAGTCGCTTTCTCTGTCCCTATGTCCCTTTGTATGCTTAAATCTTTAAAACTACGCACCGGATTTTGATGCGGTTTTTTTCAATAGATAGAGTGATTCAAGAGGAAGGTTTATATGTATAATAACATCCATTAAATAGTGGAGAAATACTGTTATTTTTGAGGTTTCTAATGTGATGTCGTTAATTATCATATTTTTTTCCGCTTACATTGCAAACGCAGGCTGAACCCTACGAGATTTATCAAAATAATGTACTAATTATTTGTACACATTGAAAAGGTCTACAGAAAACTCCGCGATGGTATATGTCTGTCTCTCATGGATATCCCACAATAACATTTTTTTGTCATTTACTTTTTACGACAAATAATGGCAAATTTTGAAGCGATTTTAACCAATACAGCATTAATCCTTATCCAATTAAATAGCTTAAATACATTGTTGATTTAATATAGATCTATATGGTCCTTTACAGCACAAGATTTAAATGAATATTTTCGAAGATATTACAGATTTAAAATTGCGGGAAGTAGCGCTTGCGGCGGTACTGGACGACCGGGGCGGCGGCAGCGTGCCTATAAATAGCGCGTCGGAGGCCGATGTAATAATTGTTGTAAAAATAAAATAAATAGTCACAGTTTTTCTGTAGTGTATTTAGTATCAGCATTGCACCCGTGCGAAGCCGGGGCGGGTTGCTAGTTTTTTCATATTTTATTTAACTTAATTATTCTGCGTTCACCATTTTGTCAAAAATATTTCTGGTCGACACCCAAAGTAGACTTTTTAAATCAAAAATTTTCTCCTTATATACATTCTAAATACTACATTTTTACCAAATTTCAATGGTTTAGATCAGCGTTTCCCCGAGGTTTGACGAAAAAAATATTGTAATGGAAGAATTTTAAATTAAATATCGCTACATGGCAACAATGTGTAACGCGACAAATTGCAACGCCGTTGGTGATGCGAGTACATTCTCGAACGAGCCGGCAACTTCCATTTCGGCGAACCAAAACTTTCCCGAATGCACATAAAAGAACGAAAATCACGTCACAATATAAAAACGCCACAGTCACATATAAGAAAGAGTAGATTCGAACTGAATCGTACGATAAGCTTAAGAACCTCGCAAGAAGAAACAGGTTGGGAACCGTTGGTCTAGATCAACTGGAAGTGGCTTATAGGTTTTAATGATTAGCGTCAGCGGGTAAGCTTACGTAATAGACCATTTCCCAATGTAAATCTTCCCGAAACCGCAATAGATACAAATTAGAAACTTGAAAGTATCTTTATAACTAGACCATCTCTTCTTTATAAACACAGTTCGAGATTTGCTGAAACTTTCAAAGCTGAATTACGAAGGTCCCGTAGCAATAGCCATTGATCGCTGCTAGTAAAGGTGTATGGCAGTACTAATTTGAACTTGGAGGAGGTTGATTTGTTTTCAAAAATTAATACTTTTAGCAAATTCGTTTAGAAAAAAAAAGAAATGATTTTTATTTTTAAGATTTCGCTCGCAGGTAAGATTTATTCTTCTTTAAACTGATTTACGTGAAATTTCAAATAGAAATTTACCCAGTTTAAATCCAGTAGTAACCTGTTATTTATCAATTTTGATCGATTTTAACACTCTATTATCTCAAAAGCTCTTTTTATTGTTAACTTCAATTCTGACACTTGTCAAACAAATTGAACTTACTTCAACGACGTCTCTAACTCCACAAAAACCGATCTTGCGTTGTATTATCGGTTAAGATTGGATTTACTACTTTTTGACTTGTCCATGTACAGGGTGAGTCAACGATTGGATGAAGTAGGTTTGTGCCTTTTCGGTGAAATTAACAAAGAAACTATATTTATTGTTTCATACAGTTTATTTTTACGCAGATTTTAAAAATATTTAGGACTCTACAGGGTGAGCCAAAAAACTAGGACAGCATAAAGTTATATTTTTTTAAATAGAACACCCTATATACGAATCGTATTTTCGATTTAGCTTATAATTTTAAATCTTTTTTATTAAGGGTTTACTATAACAAAACTTTATAGTTTCTGAGATAATTAAGTTTAAAGAAAAAAAGTCACATTTTCAAGCATCAATTCAATCCTAAATAACGTTTTCAATTTTGTGACAAATATATTCAAATTTGGAATTTAGCAAGGCCAAGGACAAGTTAACATAATTTTTACCTAATATTTGCAATAAAAGCTACAGGGTGTTGAACACATCGGCTCAAATTTGAACAAGTTTGAATGAATAAATATCTTTTTTTCAAACGGTACACCCTGTATATTTTCATGTTATTTAATAGAGTAATAAAAACCCTAAAAGTTTTGTTCAATATATCCTATACCTATTTATAATAGTTTTTGAGATATTTCAGTTTTTCTTATTTTCCATACTTTTTTACAGAAATAGTCTTCATTATCATAGTAGCCATGGCAAAAACAATGTAAAAGAACATTTTTCTGTGTCAAATTTATAACCGCAATCTCTTCTTTTGGTTTTTATGTAGTGTAGTTTGGTTTTTTTTGCATTCATCTTATATTGTAAAATGAATTTTCCAAAGAATGAGTTAATAGATATGATTTATACAATAGGAGAGGCTCAAAAAGATTGCCTTCTTGCTCAAAGAATTTACAAAATGAAGTATCCTGATCGACGCCAGCCTAATACCCATACTTTTCAAAACTTAATGCAAAGATTTGATTCTTCTGGTACTGTTGATTATCCAAAACGTAAAGTGGTCAACAAACCAGTAACTAATGAAGAAAAAGAACTACAAGTATTGTTAAATGTTTAGGAAAATTCTTATATTGGTAGCCGTCAGTTAGCAGCATTATGTGAAACATCACAATCCACCGCTAATCGTACTACCAAGAATTGCATGGACAGGATTTTGAAAGTCGTGTAAACTTTTGTCGTACAATAAATGCGCAGATTCAATTAAATCCAAATTTATTATGCAAGGTAATGTTTAGTGATGAAGCTACTTTTAGAAGTAACGGTGCCGTAAATAGACGCAACATGCATTATTATGCCACAGAAAACCCATTTTGGATTAGAGAGGTGCAACATCAAAACCACTGGTCATTAAATGTTTGGTGTGGTATTCATCATAATCGAATTATTGGACCCCACTTTTTTAATGAACCACTAAATGGCCATAGTTACCTGAACTTTCTACAAGAAGAACTACCCCAACTGCTTCAAGGTCTCGATAGGGATGAGCGCGACAGTATGTGGTTCCAGCACGATGGTGCGCCTCCGCATTACCATCCTGAAGTTCGTGCGTTTTTGGACCAACGATATCCGCAAAAATGGATTGGACGTGGGGGTTTCATTGAGTGGCCACCAAGGTCTTGCGACATCACCCCATTAGATTTCTTCCTGTGGGGTTATATTAAAAATAAGGTGTATGTTAATCCACCAACAACAGTGGAAGATATGCGAAACAGGATTAGGGATACTTGTAGAACAATAACGCCACTAATTTTGTCCAGGGTCCGAGAAAATCTGCAAAAAAGACTAAATTTGTGCATTGCACAAGAGGGTCGTTTATTCGAACACTTATTAAAAAGAAATAATTAATCTCAGTATTTAATAGGTAATTTTTTTGTTTCAATTTAGTATAAAAGTAGATATGTATTTGCCTTGTCGTTATTGTTGTGTTAATTTTTTCACATTATGTTTAATTAAACTATTGCCGTTGTAATATAACGAATAATATATTTCATCATATTTAACCACGTTCTGTTTGTTTCTGTAGTTTCTTTTTATTATTTTACATGACTACTATGATAATGAAGACTATTTCTGTAAAAGTATACAAAATAAGAAAAACTGACATATCTCAAAAACTATTATAAATAGGTATAGGATATATTGAACAAAACTTTTAGGGTTTTTATTACTCTATTAAATAACATAAAAATATACAGGGTGTACCGTTTAAAAAAAAAGATATTTATTCATTTAAACTTGTTCAAATTTGAGCCGATGTGTTCAACACCCTGTAGCTTTTATTGCAAATATTAGGTAAAAATTATGTTAACTTGTCCTTGGCCTTGCTAAATTCCAAATTTGAATATATTTGTCACAAAATTGAAAACGTTATTTAGGATTGAATTGATGCTTGAAAATGTGACTTTTTTTTCTTTAAACTTAATTATCTCAGAAACTATAAAGTTTTGTTATAGTAAACCCTTAATAAAAAAGATTTAAAATTATAAGCTAAATCGAAAATACGATTCGTATATAGGATGTTCTATTTAAAAAAATACAACTTTATGCTATCCTAGTTTTTTGACTCACCCTGTAGAGTCCTAAATATTTTAAATCTGCGTAAAAATAAACTGTATCAAACAATAAATATAGTTTCTTTGTAAATTTCACCGAAAAGGCACAAACCTACTTCATCCAATCGTTGACTCACCCTGTATGTGCCGATAATACAAGCAGTTACGGTTTTCTATACTAATCTTCATCTGTGTGTTGTTAATTACAATCTCTCTCCCTCTTTCTCGGACTATATCTGTCTTCGTCGGATATTTCTATACTTTTGGAACTAGCACTGTCATCAATGGGAATTTTTCTTCGTTCATTGGTCTTCATCGGTTAAATATGGCAGAAAAAACCGCACATAATCTGTGGGTTTGTTTCGTTCCGGTACCCACTATAGGACTCATCAATAGGGATTAAGTTGGTGCCTTTTTCAGACACTGTTGTCGTCGCACTTAATATTGTTCGGATCTGATATTTAAAGTCATTTCTGGCCGGAGGATGGCGGTAAGATGTTAATAATACGACACTGGAGCCTTTATATACCCTTTTGGCCGATACCAGAAGATTCCGCATCTTTTTAGAAGGATTTTTATACTACATGGTGTATTAAAAATAAGAAGAAGAAGTAATCTGGCGATTTCTAGACCTTCTCATAGGCGTTACATGTTCAAAATAAGGAAATAAAATTTTCTAGAAAGTTCCATACCTTCCTTCGTTGACGTTTTATGAGGAAGTTAACAAAGGGTAAAATAATTTAAATAAATTATAAACTCGTAGAAAATAAACCTAAAACCCTACAAACTACAAACACAATATATATATAGTTCGTTATAAGATATATATATATATATATATATATATATATATATATATATATATATATAATATGGTTACCGTAAAAATTAAATATGGCGGATAAAAGCAGAACACGCAGAAAAAAAATCTTTTTCATCCAATTGTTCTTCATAAATGTATTTTTGTATAACTTATTTTGTACCCTATTTACTTTTTCAGATGTTTAGTCTAACTGTAGCACTATATATTTATTAAAATTCAAAATGGCTGATTCGATATGGCGGCCAAATACACGACTTTAGACTAAGTCATCTATAATCACTGAGGCAGATTGAAAATGGTTACTGGGTAGATTTTGAAGTTGCTGACTATGAATACGATGTTAACATAATGGAAATCAAAATGACGGATCTAATATGGCGGATACATTCCCTCTTTTAAATCCAAGTTTCTTAAAACTCACTAAAACACTTGTAAAATGGTTATATAGTGGTTTCAGCTAATTACGAACTCAAAGTTACAATACGGAGTTTAGAATGGCGGATCCAATATGGCGCTTACATAACCCACTTTCAGACTCTAGACTATGTATAATTTTCTGCAACAGATTAAAATTGGGATTTGTAGCTTACATATATATATATATATATATATATATATATATATATATATATATATATATATATAATTGGAATAGTTTCAAAATGTAGTTGGGAGTTTCTGTAGTCAGCTATTACAAATCCAGTTTTAACATTACGGTAATCAAGATGGCGGATTTAATAAAGAGGCATTTTGACTTTAAACTTGTAATCCGTACACTATAAATACCAATTTTGAGCCGTTGCAATAGATTAAACGTGGTCTAGAGTCTGAAAGTGGATTATGTAACTATCATATTAAATCTGCCATTTTAAATTCTACATTCTAACTTTGAGTTTGTAAGTAGTAATTCCGAAACTACTAAGTAACCATTTTACAGGTATTTTGGTGAATTTTAGGTAATTTATATTGAAAAAGTGGGGTATTTTCCGCCATATTAAAACCGCCGTATTGCTTTCCACAATGCTAACATCAGAGTAATGTGGAAATACACTTATGAAGCAAAATTGAACGAAAACGATTCCTTTTCTGCATTCGCTGCTTCTATCCGCCATATTTGGACCGTCATATTTAACATTTACAAAAGGCCACAGCGAAAATAAAAGTAAAGCAGGAATTTCTTTTTTGTCATATATGTGTATGTATTTATGTATTAATCAGGAAATATATCTGTTGGTTTGTTTGGTTTTTTGTAGAAATTTGCAGATATATCGCCAAAATCTTGTTGGGCATCTTCTGTGCTTGCTGGTTGTAGATTGATGGCAATTTTCAGCATATTCTAAAGGCTTTTCCGAGGAGATCCTTAAAAATATTTCCAAAGCAGATTTATTTCAAAAAGTGGGGTATGTGTTCGCCATATTGAAACCGCCGTCTTGCCTTCCACAATGTTAACATCAGAGTAATTTGAATACAGAATAAATCATGTAAAAATACATTTATGACGCTTCATGAACAAAAACGACCTCTTTTCTGCATTCACTGCTTCTATCCACCGTATTTGGGACGCCATATTTAATATTGACAAAAGGCCACAGAGAAAATAAATAAAAGTAAAGATTTTATGCTGAATTTTGAGGCGTTACAGCAGGAATTTCTTTTATATATATATATATATATATATATATATATATATATATATATATATATATATATATATATATATATATATATATATATATATATTATAGAGTAGTGTTTCCTGGTAGGAACATGTGATTCAGTATTAATCACGGAAAGCATTCGTTCGTTTAGTCTTTTGTTGACATTTGCAGATATATAGACAAAATTTCATTGGACATCTTCTGTGCTTGCTGGTTGTAGATTGACAGTTCATTGGAAATTAGCCATTTTTTAGGTATGTTATTGTTTAGGTTTACGAATAACTTTTGACGAAAGTGGACAATTTTCAGCATATTTTGATGTGTTCTTCCAGGAGATCCTTAAAAATATCTCCAAAGCAGATTTATTTCAAAAAGTGGGTTATGTGTTCGCCATATTGAAACCGCCGTCTTGCTTTCCACAATGTTAACATCAGAGTAATTTGAATACAAAATAAATCATGTAAAAATACATTTATGACGCTTCATGAACAAAAACGACCTCTTTTCTGCATTCACTGCTTCTATCCACCGTATTTGGAACGCCATATTTAGTATTGACAAAAGGCCACAGAGAAAATAAATAAAAGTAAAGATTTTATGCTGAATTTTGAGGCGTTACAGCAGGAATTTCTTATATATATATATATATATATATATATATATATATATATATATATATATATATATATATATATATATATATATATATATATATATATATATATATATATATATATATACAGGGTGATTCAAAAATCGATCACGAAACTTAAGGGGGTGATTCTACTTGACAAAATAAGGGTAGAGCTTCATATAATTTTTTTTCAAAATGTCATTCGTTTTCGAGTTACAAGCCGTCCAAGTTCAAGTTTTTATTTTTTGTTTTTTGAATTACTCGCTTACAGGAAAACCGATTTGACTAATATTTGAAGGATAGGCTAAGTCTTCTGTGCTTCATCATTTTAGTAACAATTCACATTGATTGTTTGCCGCTAGAGGGCACTTTACTTACATTGAAAATTGTTTTTTTGTCATAATTTTTTAGTGTTGACAGCTACAGTAGTTTTTGGCATAATTTCTGAAAGACTGATGCCAGGCCTTTAAAAAAGGTGCTCTTTATTTACATCGCTAAACCCAACGGTTTAGACGTAAATCACCCTTAAAAATTAAGTGGTAAATTTACTTTTCTCATTTCATTACCACCAGCTACCAGGTAAATAGCTGTCAGTTTAACATCAAATAAATTCGCTTTTTAAACTATTTAATTTATAATCTTAAAATAACTAATAATGGCTAATCAGTAAATATTCATATTATGGATTATTGCGATATACATTTAATTGATAAAAATTAATGAAACAGTACTAAACAAACTAAAAAAGATTCTCAAAATGTCCCCCATTTTCTTCCATACATTTCCTAACACTCTTCAAAACATGTCGCCTAACTCGATGAAAAATTCCTGGTGTTTCTTTAATAATTTGGCACTTTTCGATTATCCTGAAGCGAAGATCCTCGACGTTGATTACTGGAATATCGTACACCAATTGTTTCAAATGACCCCAAAAGAAAAAATCCATAGGATTAAGGTCTGGTGACCTCGCTGCCCATGCCAATGGTCCACTTCGTCCTATCCATCGCTCAGGATACGTTGCATTCAAATACTGTCGGACACGTATACTAAAGTGGGGCGGAGCTCCGTCTTGGAGGATCCACATGTTGGCCCTTACTTCCAATGGCACATCTTCCAGATACAATGGGAGACGATTTTGGATAAAATCTAAGTATACGTCACCAGTTAATGGGCCATCAAAGAAATGAGGACCAATAAGGTAATCTCCTATTATCCCTGCCCACACATTTAGTGAAAATCTACGCTGATGTTTCGTTTCTACCACATTGTTTGGGTTCTCGTAAGCATATGTGTGGATGTTGTGTAGATTTGTTATGCCATCACGAGTGAAACCAGCTTCGTCAGTGAATAATATGACGCCAATTAATCGATTATCGTGTTCATACTTAGCTAGGATCTCATTGCACATTTCCAACCGTCTCGGCCGATCATCGTCATAAAGAGCCTGCACCTTTTTTGAATGAAACGGGTAGAGTTGTTCTTCTCTTAGTATCCTCCATGAACTAGCCTGACAGAGCCGCACTTCATTCCCAATTTTTCTAGTACTAATACCTGGATTATCTTCAATAATTTCAAGCACTCTTTCTTCTTGTTGCACGTTTCTAGCAGTTCTAGGTCTTCTCCTATTTCCATTATAACTTTTAAAGGAACTACATTCCGCAAGCCTCCTGTGCACACTGGAAAATGTTTGAGCATGAGGGATATTTCTTTCCGGATAACTCTCCATATAATATCTTCTTGCCAACTCTGCATTACCATTTGCTTTTCCATAACAAAAATGGATATCACAATATTCGATATTTGAATATTGGTGATTAGCCATTATTAGTTATTTTAAGATTATAAATTAAATAGTTTAAAAAGCGAATTTATTTGATGTTAAACTGACAGCTCTAGTATACTTTGATAGCTATTTACCTGGTAGCTGGTGGTAATGAAATGAGAAAAGTAAATTTACCACTTAATTTTTAAGGGTGATTTACGTCTAAACCGTTGGGTTTAGCGATGTAAATAAAGAGCACTTTTTTTAAAGGCCTGGCATCAGTCTTTCAGAAATTATGCCAAAAACTACTGTAGCTGTCAACACTAAAAAATTATGACAAAAAAACAATTTTCAATGTATGTAAAGTGCCCTCTAGCGGCAAACAATCAATGTGAATTGTTACTAAAATGATGAAGCGCAGAAGACTTAGCCTATCTTTCAAATATTAGTCAAATCGGTTTTCCTGTAAGCGAGTAATTCAAAAAACAAAAAATAAAAACTTGAACTTGGACGGCTTGTAACTCGAAAACGAATGAAATTTTGAAAAAAAATTATATGAAGCTCTACCCTTATTTTGTCAAGTAGAATCACCCCCTTAAGTTTCGTGATCGATTTTTGAATCACCCTGTATATATATATATATATATATATATATATATATATATATATATTATAGAGTAGTGTTTCCTGGTAGGAACATGTGATTCAGTATTAATCACGGAAAGCATTCGTTCGTTTAGTTTCTTGTAGACATTTGCAGATATATAGATAAAATCTCATTTGACATCTTCTGTGCTTGCTGGTTGTAGATTGACAGTTGATTGGAAATTAGCAATATACATTTCGAAAGGCGTGCAGTGTATCTTATAAAGTAGGTTTACGAATAACTTTTGACGAAAGTGGACAATTTTAAAGTGTTCTTCCAGGAGATATTTCCAAAACAGATTTATTACAAAACTCAATTAATTTCTTTTTATTAAAAGCATTTTTATTGTTTCTGGTACGTCTCTGGTACAAATTTCATACCTCGTACCTGACAAAATTGCAGGCTGTACTCGTGCAGAATGGTCACAGTAGGTAATGTAATCATTCCATCGCAGTTTATAGGCTTTAAACAATAGAAACCTACATTTCCCATTATTTATAAGTTTACTTCACTTTAAAATTTTTCTTAGTGATAAAAGTGCGTGATAACAAAGACATGTCTTACTTAGCAGTGTTACTGACAGTTCTTTATAGTGCCCTAAGCAACGGAAATAATTTTTTACAAGAATGCGCTAAATACTATCGACCGAAGAATTATTTCGATTTGCTACCCCATGTTAACATGCCATATATCGATAGACTTCCCATCCCCAACAACCAGCTCATGAAAAACAGAGATTATTTGACTAAAATCGAAAAATTAATTCAACCGACGCCAGTGATCACGACTAAAGTGGTGAACATTAAAACGAAATATGTTTATAAAAATCCAGTGTGTGTGAAGTTCAGCAAAAAACAAAAATTCTGTAAGCCTGAGGATGGTAAACACAGGGAAAACGTCGACAAGTTGGTAACCAAGGATTTTTTCGTGAAGCATAGCGAAAATGTGGAAAAAAGAGTAGTGACTGTGGATTCGGAAGAAAATGAGATGGAGGAAGATCGGTTCAATCTAAAAGTGTCATTTGATATTTTAGGTATGTTATTGTTTTAATAATATCTTCAATGTTTAAAAGCTCAATATTCGAATACAAGAGTAACTTAAAGAAAAAAGGCACAAGATAATTGATTATGTTTACGTGGCAAAAAGAGAAAAAATGATCTACTTACTTTTTTTATTAAGCCATATAGTAATACCTTTTAAATTTCGTTACAGAATCTAGTGAACACGAACACTCAGATGAGTCTCGCTCTTTCAAGGGCCCCGTACCACTTTCTACTACCAAAACTCCTTCACTTACCCCTGACGATATCAACGAAATGCTCATAGAAGACCGCTTGAACCAATTAGAAACCATTCTTCCCGATTATACACGAAGAAGAACGTACGAAACCAGGACTGTGTATGTAACGAAGACTGTTAGCAACAGAAGAAGTACGGCAACGTTGCTGGTGAAAAATTGTGTTCCTCTCGGGTATGATGCCTGCCCTCAAAAGAGTGGCGGTGGTAATAAAACTAAGAAAAAAAAGAGAAGGGAGAGGACAAGTAAAGTGGCAAAAAGGCCTGCTGATTCGAGAGAAAAAGAGTTTTATTTCGGGTAGTATATAAAAAGCACTATTTTTTGTTTAACATATTTTATTATTAAATAAATAATTACAACCTTTCTTTTATTTTAAACAAACATTATAATTGTTTTTGCGTGGTCGACTAGAAGTGACAAATTTTGTTAAATAATCTGAAAATTGGGAATATATATATATATATATATATATATATATATATATATATATATATATATATATATATATATATATATATATATATATATATATGTTTATGCGGATTTAACGGATTCTTCCGTGTGAGATGCAAATAGCAGTGGATCTATCCACATTATGCCGTTGTAGTGCTGAAATCACATTCAGCAAACGTACAACTATATGCAGCTCCGCGTATGAATGAAGTAAAATGCGAACAGTAAATGCAAACTTCTCTCCATCATATCCTTTCTATGTTAGAGGTTGCACAGTTAGAACAAATTGGTACAAAACGCAATTTATCCTATTCCACCATCGAGATGACGGCCTACCTGTACCACCATACCGAGAAGAAAGTCAAAACTTACCCTCCCCGCGTCATCTCGATGGTGGAATAGGATAAATTGCGTTTTGTACCAATTTGTTCTAACTGTGCAACCTCTAACATAGAAAGGATATGATGGAGAGAAGTTTGCATTTACTGTTCGCATTTTACTTCATATATATATATATATATATATATATATATATATATATA
Organism: Diaprepes abbreviatus; assembly: GCA_034092305.1. Taxonomy (NCBI): domain Eukaryota; kingdom Metazoa; phylum Arthropoda; class Insecta; order Coleoptera; family Curculionidae; genus Diaprepes; species Diaprepes abbreviatus. Next base: position 1,316,032 of record JASJET010000247.1, read on the forward strand.
TATATATATATACCGGGTGTCAACGAATCTATTAGACAAGTCATAATTTCTAGAGTATTATGTGTATCAAAATGAGAATTGGTACAGGTAAATGTTATCTGAAGAGGAGAATTTTCGCATATTTTCCACTTTCCGGCCACTTCCGGTTTCACCGGAAATGGCCCCGGTTTTGAATTTTTAAATAGAACACCCTGTATATTTTAACATTTTTGGATTTCTGAGACAATTCTAGATCAGAATATGACATTTTAAAAACTTTTTACGTCTACTTCATTTTTTTAGAGCCACTTTTAAAATTGCATCTAGGTGGCCATGATTGGACGCAAACTAATCTAAGGGCCTTAGGTGATGTCAAAAAAATACAATCGCAAAGTTTTAGTTACTAGTATGAAAGACAGGAATAAGACAAGTTGACAAAATTACATTTTCATTTCTAACTATTAATTTTCAAATGGCGACCCCTTTTTGACAACTACTTTTCGAAAAAAGCATTCTTTGACGAATATAACGGTACTAATTTATTTGCGATTGGATTAGACATAAGAACAGAAATTAAATATTATTAAGCAAAATACTGGATAATTTATTTACTTATGACAAGTGCGCCATGCACAGCCATGATGCATAATAATTTGCAATTGTTTTTATCAAGTCTTCTTTGGAAAACAAAGCACTCACTTAAGTAGATAATGACAGTGACATACGCTCTAAGAACAGACGTAAAAGTTTCTTAATTTTCATTAAGTTTATCTTAAATTTTCGTTAAAATAATGTATGATCAAAGTGAAAAAGTGGATATGTTATTAATATTTGATTTGTCTGTTTTTAGAGCGTATGTCACTGTCATTATCTACTTAAGTGAGTGCTTTGTTTTCCAAAAAAGACTTGATAAAAACAGTTGCAAATTATTATGCGTCATGGCTGTCAAAGACGCACTTGTCATGAGTAAATAAATTATCCAGTATTTTGCTTAATAATATTTAATTTCGGTTCTTATGTCTAACTCAATCGCAAATAAATTAGTACCGTTAGATTCGTCAAAGAATGCTTTTTTCGAAAAGTAGTTGTCAAAAAGGGGTCGCCATTTGAAAATTAATAGTTAGAAATAAAAACGTAATTTTGTCAACTTGTCTTATTCCTGTCTTTCATACTAGTAACTAAAACTTTGCGATTGTATTTTTTTGACATCACCTAAGGCCGTTAGATTAGTTTGCGTCCGATCATGGCCACCTAGATGCAATTTTAAAAGTGGCTCTAAAAAAATGAAGTAGACGTAAAAAGTTTTTAAAATGTCACATTCTGATCTAGAATTGTCTCAAAAATGCAAAAATGTTAAAATATACAGGGTGTTCCATTTAAAAATTCAAAACCGGGGCCATTTCCGGTGAAACCGGAAGTGGCCGAAAAGTGGAAAATATGCGAAAACTCTCCCCTTCACATAACATTTACCTGTACCAATTCTCATTTTGATTCACATAATACTCTAGAAATTATGACTTGTCTAATAGATTCGTTGACACCCGGTATATATATATATATATATATATATATATATATATATATATATATATATATATATACAATTCATTCGAGAACTCCGTGTATATTTTACCTAAAAACTTCATTCCACGGAGATCCTTTGTAATGTGGAAAACAATGGCCATCAGATGGCGTTGGCTGAGGCATGCGACCGATGCTGGTGGCATCAATCATGTAAATGACCTATCAAAGATGAATAACGATTGACGTATTACCCAGTGGCGCGGTCAGAGATTTTTATATTCGTCATTAAATAGAATCATTTAAGATTAACGAAAAGTTACTTAAAAGTGTTTTAAAATTTTGAAAGAATTGTTTATAATTATATATATATATATATATATATATATATATATATATATATATATATATATATATATATATATAATTTATAATTTATTTTTGTATCTTAAACCTTTTGTTAAATATTTTTTTCTAATATTTTCTTGGGTATAGGTTTTTTCATTAGAGAAACAAAGGACAATAATTTTCTTTCTGACGTTTCGCTCTACATAGCGAGCTTCTTCAAAAGAGCTTGGTATATTTATTTTACATCTACAAAAATTACAGAATTTTTTATATAATAAACATATATCACAGTAATTACACTTTTATATTTTTAATTTAATTAAAATTAATAAAAACAAAACAGATTTTAAAATAGTCCTAAAGTTTAAAATTTAAAACAATACAAACAGGTTAAAATAGTGAAGATTATAAAATAGTACATACCTTGAAAGTAGTTTTGTGTGTATGTTTAAAAATAAATTCAATTATGATCTTTGGTATGCAATTTGTATAGATAGATTTATTTTTATAAAAAGCAAAAAATAGGAAAAAAGATTATTATTTATTTTTTAATGACGTTCTTTCACCTGTATGAGTGTATATGAAATCGTTCCAAGCATCATTACATTATTTCTCATATTTATTATAGAGTCGCTTCAAGCATGTTTTATTCAAAAATCAAATTATAGTATATCTGACTTAAATTTTTGACATCTTGCTTGTCATTTACAACATTTTTATCTTTTTTTATGTGTATCATTTCTTTGATGACTAATTTATGATAATTTCTGTCAGTATCTAAAATATGGGTGTTTTTAAAATCAAATTCATGCTTAGATGTTTGTTCATGCTTATGTAAAGATGTCGATGCGTTTTTAGTATACTTGTGTCCATTCACTCTATTTTCAATATATTGTGTCGTCATGCCAATGTATTTCTTAGGACAATTTAGGCATGGAATTGCATATATTACGTTAGATCTTTTTTTGGTGGGAACTTTGCTTTTTAACTTCGTATAAACTGACCTAAGTAAATTGTTCGCCTTATGGCATACCGTTATGTTATGTTTATCCAAAATATATTTTATTTTTTCAGACAGTTGGTATATATACGGTAATGCAATGAAAGTGTTTTGTGTTTTGGTATTGTTAATTTTATTTTTTTTGTTTGTGTTATAATGTAAATAGGTTCTTTGACAGAAATAAGACTGATAATAATCTTCATACAAAATGGTACACGAAAGATACTTGGTCGGGCCGGTATTTAAATTTTAACTCTGAACATCCAAATAAACAAAAAAATAGTGTCATAATCGGCTTAGTTGATCGAGCTATAAAATTATCTTCACCCGAATTTCGCCCAGAAGTGCTAAAAAAAGTGGAAGAGACCCTAATAATGAACCATTTTCCTAAACTACTCATAAAAAAAATAATTAAACAAAGAACCTATTTACATTATAACACAAACAAAAAAAAATAAAATTAACAATACCAAAACACAAAACACTTTCATTGCATTACCGTATATATACCAACTGTCTGAAAAAATAAAATATATTTTGGATAAACATAACATAACGGTATGCCATAAGGCGAACAATTTACTTAGGTCAGTTTATACGAAGTTAAAAAGCAAAGTTCCCACCAAAAAAAGATCTAACGTAATATATGCAATTCCATGCCTAAATTGTCCTAAGAAATACATTGGCATGACGACACAATATATTGAAAATAGAGCGAATGGACACAAGTATACTAAAAACGCATCGACATCTTTACATAAGCATGAACAAACATCTAAGCATGAATTTGATTTTAAAAACACCCATATTTTAGATACTGACAGAAATTATCATAAATTAGTCATCAAAGAAATGATACACATAAAAAAAGATAAAAATGTTATAAATGACAAGCAAGATGTCAAAAATTTAAGTCAGATATACTATAATTTGATTTTTGAATAAAACATGCTTGAAGCGACTCTATAATAAATATGAGAAATAATGTAATGATGCTTGGAACGATTTCATATACACTCATACAGGTGAAAGAACGTCATTAAAAAATAAATAATAATCTTTTTTCCTATTTTTTGCTTTTTATAAAAATAAATCTATCCATATCAATTGCATACCAAAGATCATAATTGAATTTATTTTTAAACATACACACAAAACTACTTTCAAGGTATGTACTATTTTATAATCTTCACTATTTTAACTTGTTTGTATTGTTTTAAATTTTAAACTTTAGGACTATTTTAAAATCTGTTTTGTTTTTATTAATTTTAATTAAATTAAAAATATAAAAGTGTAATTACTGTGATATATGTTTATTATATAAAAAATTCTGTAATTTTTGTAGATGTAAAATAAATATACCAAGCTTTTTTGAAGAAGCTCGCTATGTAGAGCGAAACGTCAGAAAGAAAATTATTGTCCTTTGTTTCTCTAATGAAAAAACCTATACCAAAGAAAATATTAGAAAATGTATATATATATATATATATATATATATATATATATATATATATATATATATATATATATATATATATAAAAGAGAAAAAATTTCGTCCGTGTAATTTTAAAATAAAATAGGAAATTCTCGGCTATGCGGACATAAAGACATTCATCAGTTCTCAGCGAGTAACGAGACGAACCAACTTAACTTCAAGATGCCACATGCGGTCATCTTGAACCCTGTGAATCTCGCGAAAATTAGATTCTCAATAGAACATAATTTTTAAATAAATTTATACACGTGAGTGTTGTTCCTGAATCATTGTTCAAGCTACACACATTCTGACGAAGGTAAAAAAATACCGAAATGTTAATGTTTTAAAAAAAAATGTAATATACAGAAAATACAACACCACCATTACATTTTAATTTCATTTTTAATGGACCATAGGCCCAAGAAAAACAAACAAATATATATATATATATATATATATATATATATATATATATATATATATATATATATATATATATATATATATATATGTATATATATACCTAAACAAGATGCGATACTTCAAATGGGAGATTTTAATGCCAAGGTGGGAAGAGAAGAAGCTTTTAGGCCCAACATCGGTAAACACAGTCTACATGAACACTGTAATGATAATGGACTCAGACTCGTGGATTTTGCAACATCAAATAATCTTCTCATCAAATCAACAATGTTTGAGCATAAAAATATCCACAAGCAGACCTGGGTCTCAAATGACGGAATAACGAGAAATCAGATTGATCATGTTCTTGTTAATGCAAGACGGGACAGTAGTATTATCGACGTTAGAAGTCTACGGGGCCTGGACGCAGACAGTGATCATTTTTTGGTTAGGGCCAAATTCAGGATAAAAATTTCCCACCAAAAGAGCAACAGGCCAGAACAGATTCCCAGGTGGAATACTGAAGCTTTCAAAGACACACAAAAAATAACTGCATACCAAACCACTTTGGAGAGTGTACTAGGATCTGTAGCAAATCGAAACAATGTAGACGAAACGTGGGAAACAATTAAAAATTCAGTTATGCATAGTACTGAAAGCACCATAGGAAAAAGAAAGAGCTCTAAAAAGAAGAAATGGTTTGACAACGATTGTGAAGGAGTCTTAAAGTCAAGGAACCAGGCCCGACAATGAATGCTGCAAGATCCAAATGAGCAAAATGCACAGAAATACAGCGAGGCCAGAAAAAAGGCAAAGAAAACAATAAAAGCGAAAAAAAGAGCATACGGAGAAGGTATTCTTGAAGAACTAGAGTCAAATAGAAGGAACAACAGAACTAAACGTTTCTTCCAAGAGGTAAAGGATATAAAAAACGGATTTAGACCCAGAGTTGGAACAGTAATAAAGAATGACGAAGGTAACCTTATTACAAATGAGGCTGAAATGATAGAGAGCTGGAGAAAATACTTTGACGAGCTACTGAATGTCCAGGCAGATGAAGCCCGGCCTGAATATACATACCTTACGGCCGAACCCATAGAAGAAGAACCTACAATGGAAGAAGTGTCACGAGCTATTCAAAAACTTAAAAACAACAAAGTCCCAGGAAACGACACTATACTGGGAGAATGAAAAGGGAGGAGAAACCTTGAAATGTGCTTTCTATCAACTCATCTGTCAAATATGGAAAGAAGAAAAAATACTAACCTCCTGGAAAGAAAGTGTGATAATACCAATACTTAAGAAGGGCGATAAAACGTGCTGCTCCAATTATAGGGGTATATCCCTTATTAACACAGGATATAAAGTTTTCCCTCTAATGATCTTAGAACGATTGACTGCGTGTGTGGAGTATCAAATAGGAGATTACCAGTGTGGATTTAGAAAAAACCGCTCAACTGTAGATCAGATATTCACGATTAGGCAATTAATGGAGAAATGTTGGGAATACAACAAAACATTGCATCAGCTATTTATAGATTTTAAACAAGCATACGATAGCATCATAAGAGTGGATTTGTGGAATGCCATGGCAGAACTGGGCATACCGAAGAAACTAATTAACCTCACCAAATATATATATATATATATATATATATATATATATATATATATATATATATATATATATATATATATATATATATATATATATATATATATATATATATATATTTATATATACAGGGTGATTCAAAAATCGATCACGAAACTTAAGGGGGTGATTCTACTTGACAAAATAAGGGTAGAGCTTCATATAATTTTTTTTCAAAATGTCATTCGTTTTCGAGTTACAAGCCGTCCAAGTTCAAGTTTTTATTTTTTGTTTTTTGAATTACTCGCTTACAGGAAAACCGATTTGACTAATATTTGAAAGATAGGCTAAGTCTTCTGTGCTTCATCATTTTAGTAACAATTCACATTGATTGTTTGCCGCTAGAGGGCACTTTACCTACATTGAAAATTGTTTTTCTGTCATAATTTTTTAGTGTTGACATCTACAGTAGTTTTTGGCATAATTTCTGAAAGACTGATGTCAGGCCTTTAAAAAAGGTGCTCTTTATTTACATCGCTAAACCCAACGGTTTAGACGTAAATCACCCTTAAAAATTAAGTGGTAAATTTACTTTTCTCATTTCATTACCACCAGCTACCAGGTAAATAGCTATCAAAGTATACTAGAGCTGTCAGTTTAACATCAAATAAATTCGCTTTTTAAACTATTTAATTTATAATCTTAAAATAACTAATAATGGCTAATCACCAATATTCAAATATCGAATATTGTGATATCCATTTTTGTTATGGAAAAGCAAATGGTAATGCAGAGTTGGCAAGAAGATATTATATGGAGAGTTATCCGGAAAGAAATATTCCTCATGCTCAAACATTTTCCAGTGTGCACAGGAGGCTTGCGGAATGTGGTTCCTTTAAAAGTTATAATGGAAATAGGGGAAGACCTAGAACTGCTAGAAACGTGCAACAAGAAGAAAGAGTGCTTGAAATTATTGAAGATAATCCAGGTATTAGTACTAGAAAAATTGGGAATAAAGTGCGGCTCTGTCAGGCTAGTTCATGGAGGATACTAAGAGAAGAACAACTCTACCCGTTTCATTCAAAAAAGGTGCAGGCTCTTTATCACGATGATCGGCCGAGACGGTTGGAAATGTGCAATCAGATCCTAGCTAAGTATGAACACGATAATTGATTAATTGGCGTCATATTATTCACTGACGAAGCTGGTTTCACTCGTGATGGCATAACAAATCTACACAACATCCACACATATGCTTACGAGAACCCAAACAATGTGGTAGAAACGAAACATCAGCGTAGATTTTCACTAAATGTGTGGGCAGGGATAATAGGAGATTACCTTATTGGTCCTCATTTCTTTGATGGCCCATTAACTGGTGACGTATACTTAGATTTTATCCAAAATCGTCTCCCATTGTATCTGGAAGATGTGCCATTGGAAGTAAGGGCCAACATGTGGATCCTCCAAGACGGAGCTCCGCCCCACTTTAGTATACGTGTCCGACAGTATTTGAATGCAACGTATCCTGAGCGATGGATAGGCAGTGAGGTCACCAGACCTTAATCCTATGGATTTTTTCTTTTGGGGTCATTTGAAACAATTGGTGTACGATATTCCAGTAATCAACGTCGAGGATCTTCGCTTCAGGATAATCGAAAAGTGCCAAATTATTAAAGAAACACCAGAAATTTTTCATCGAGTTAGGCGACATTTTTTGAAGAGTATTAGGAAATGTATGGAAGAAAATGGGGGACATTTTGAGAATCTTTTTTAGTTTGTTTAGTACTGTTTCATTAATTTTTATCAATTAAATGTATATCGCAATAATCCATAATATGAATATTTACTGATTAGCCTTTATTAGTTATTTTAAGATTATAAATTAAATAGTTTAAAAAGCGAATTTATTTGATGTTAAACTGACAGCTCTAGTATACTTTGATAGCTATTTACCTGGTAGCTGGTGGTAATTAAATGAGAAAAGTAAATTTACCACTTAATTTTTAAGGGTGATTTACGTCTAAACCGTTGGGTTTAGCGATGTAAATAAAGAGCACCTTTTTTAAAGGCCTGGCATCAGTCTTTCAGAAATTATGCCAAAAACTACTGTAGCTGTCAACACTAAAAAATTATGAGAAAAAAACAATTTTCAATGTAGGTAAAGTGCCCTCTAGCGGCAAACAATCAATGTGAATTGTTACTAAAATGATGAAGCGCAGAAGACTTAGCCTATCTTTCAAATATTAGTCAAATCGGTTTTCCTGTAAGCGAGTAATTCAAAAAACAAAAAATAAAAACTTGAACTTGGACGGCTTGTAACTCGAAAACGAATGACATTTTGAAAAAAAATTATATGAAGCTCTACCCTTATTTTGTCAAGTAGAATCACCCCCTTAAGTTTCGTGATCGATTTTTGAATCACCCTGTATATATAAATATATATATATATATATATATATATATATATATATATATATATATATATATATATATATATATATATATATATATATATATATATATATTGTTGTAGAGCTCCGCCCATAGAAAGAGAGATACTATTGACCTAGTTCGCTGTCTCTTTTTAATTGAAAACCAATTTGTTTCTATAGAAGCCATGTCTATGATTTTAACCCCCTAGCAATGAACTTATTGTGGAAATATTTTTATATATCCACCGCGGAGAATCCCCATAGATATATAAAGATATAGAAACGCGTTGGCTCACGCTTAGAAAGAGACAGAGCAAAATAGTTCAGTAGTACTTCTTTTTCTTGTTGTTTGTGCTTCTTAATTTCGTCCATGAGTATTGCTGACCTATTTGGTTCTATCTCTTTCTAAGCGGGAGCCAAGGAGCTTCCATAAGGCTCTCGGTATACATCTTTATATGTCTATAAGAATCTTTTAGAACGTGCTGAAAATTTCGTCAAAATATCTCACTCTTACCAGAAATTAAGCGTGATAAAATAATAAAAAATATATATTCATAACCTCATTTTTTCGAAGTCGACGAAAAACGAAACGGTTACGCCATTGTTTTAACTTACACGACTGACCTAATGGAAGCAAAACTTAAGAAAACGGGCTCGGGTATCAAATTAATCGTTGATCGGAAACTAATGGAACTTAAATCGTCGAAAGAAAAGCATCGAGCCAGATGGCGGAGCGCCTCTTGTAAACTTCCATTACAAAAGATCGAAACTTTATGAAGTTTGTGTGGCTCTAACTAGAACTCGAGCCTCTACGAACATGTCGGCTGTTGTCTATCCAAGTTTTATTCGATATTCTTACACATTTAGTAATTCGAAAATATTCTAATAATTATTGAAAATTTTCTTTGGTATAGAACTTGGCACGAATGCTTTAAGAAGCAAACTCGCCAATCTCATTTACCCTTTTAAAAATATTTAAATTCAAATTTCCCGTTATAAAATCTTTAACCTATTTTAAAATGGTCTAAATTTAAAACCCTCGTTTTCCCCAATTGTTACGTTCTCGTCGAAATTACCAAAAACTGTTAATTAGTACAGTCCGCCGGAAATTCTCCATGTTCCATGCATTTAAATGGTGCCATTTGACAGTAATAAAAAGTGAATCCGGGTGCACTGGCAAAAGACATTTCCCTAATTTCGACGATTACCTTGTTTGAATGTTACCAGAACTTTAGAAAAAAATATTATTTGGAGTTTGACTTGCCGGTTTTCATTTCGTATGTTTATTAAGGGAAATTTGCAGAAAACTAGTTAACTTGCATTATGTTAGGAATCCGTGCAGGGTTGGATTGATTTTGATTTAAAAAATCGATTTAATTACAATAAAATTTTTATAAAAAAATTGAACCAACTTCTTAAAGTACGCTAAAAAGTGAAAAATAACTATACATTTTTTGAGAAGTAGTAGATATCTGTTGGACTTCCATTGTTTTTATTTTGTTGAATATCACGACGTTTCGGCTAGTAGTTATCTCTAGCCGTTTTCACTTGAAAATCGGCGCCGGCGTTCCGGAGTATTCGGTGTACATATACAGGGTGAGACAACGATTGGATGAAGTAGGTTTGTGCCTTTTCGGTGAAATTGGCAAAGAAACTATATTTATTGTTTGATACAGTTTATTTTTACGCAGATTCTAAAAATATTTAGGACTCTACAGGGTGAGCCAAAAAACTAGGACAGCATAAAGTTGTATTTTTTTAAATAGAACACCCTATATACGAATCGTATTTTCGATTTAGCTTATAATTTTAAATCTTTTTTATTAAGGGTTTACTATAACAAAACTTTATAGTTTCTGAGATAATTAAGTTTAAAGAAAAAAAGTCACATTTTCAAGCATCAATTCAATCCTAAATAACGTTTTCAATTTTGTGACAAATATATTCAAATTTGGAATTTAGCAAGGCCAAGTTAACATAATTTTTACCTAATATTTGCAATAAAAGCTACAGGGTGTTGAACACATCGGCTCAAATTTGAACAAGTTTAAATGAATAAATATCTTTTTTTTTAAATGGTATACCCTGTATATTTTCATGTTATTTAATAGAGTAATAAAAACCCTAAAAATTTTGTCCAATATATCCTATACTTATTTATAATAGTTTTTGAGATATTTCAGTTTTTCTTATTTTCCATACTTTTTTACAGAAATAGTCTTCATTATCATAGTAGCCATGTAAAATAATAAAAAGAAACTACAGAAACAAACAGAATGTGGTTAAATATGATGAAATACATTATTCGTTATATTACAACGGCAATAGTTTAATTAAACATAATGTGAAAAAATTAACACAACAATAACGACAAAGCAAATACATATTTACTTTTATACTAAATTGAAACAAAAAAATTACCTATTAAATACTGAGATTAATTATTTCTTTTTAATAAGTGTTCGAATAAACGACCCTCTTGTGCAATGCACAAATTTAGTCTTTTTTGCAGATTTTCTCGGACCCTGGACAAAATTAGTAGCGTTATTGTTCTACAGGTATCCCTAATCCTGTTTCGCATATCTTCCACTGTTGTTGGTGGATTACCATACACCTTATTTTTAATATAACCCCATAGGAAGAAATCTAATGGGGTGATGTCGCAAGACTTTGGTGGCCACTCAATGAAACCCTCACGTCCAATCCATTTTTGCGGATATCGTTGGTCCAAAAACACACGAACTTCACGATGGTAATGCGGAAGCGCACCATCGTGCTGGAACCACATTCTGTCGAGGTCATCCCTATCGAGACCTTGAAGCAGTTGGGGTAGTTCTTTTTGTAGATAGTTCAGGTAACTATGGCCATTTAGTGGTTCATTAAAAAAGTGGGGTCCAATAATTCGATTATGATGAATACCACACCAAACATTTAATGACCAGTGGTTTTGATGTTGCACCTCTCTAATCCAAAATGGGTTTTCTTTGGCATAATAATGCATGTTGCGTCTATTTACGGCACCGTTACTTCTAAAAGTAGCTTCATCACTAAACATTACCTTGCATAATAAATTTGGATTTAATTGAATCTCCGCATTTATTGTACGACAAAAGTTTACACGACTTTCAAAATCCTGTCCATGCAATTCTTGGTGTAATTCCATGTGATATGGATGATACCTATATTTCTTGGTAGTACGATTAGCGGTGGATTGTGATGTTTCACATAATGCTGCTAACTGACGGCTACCAATATAAGGATTTTCCTGAACATTTAACAATACTTGTAGTTCTTTTTCTTCATTAGTTACTGGTTTGTTGACCACTTTACGTTTTGGATAATCAACAGTACCAGAAGAATCAAATCTTTGGATTAAGTTTTGAAAAGTATGGGTATTAGGCTGGCGTCGATCAGGATATTTCATTTTGTAAATTCTTTGAGCAAGAAGGCAATTTTTTTGAGCCTCTCCTATTGTATAAATCATATCTATTAACTCATTCTTTGGAAAATTCATTTTACAATATAAGATGAATGCAAAAAAACCAAACTACACTACATAAAAACCAAAAGAAGCGATTGCGGTTATAAATTTGACACACAGAAAAATGTTCTTTTACATTGTTTTTGCCATGGCTACTATGATAATGAAGACTATTTCTGTAAAAAAGTATGGAAAATAAGAAAAACTGAAATATCTCAAAAACTATTACAAATAGGTATAGGATATATTGAACAAAACTTTTAGGGTTTTTATTACTCTATTAAATAACATGAAAATATACAGGGTGTACCATTTAAAAAAAAATTATTTATTCATTTAAACTTGTTCAAATTTGAGCCGATGTGGTCAACACCCTGTAGCTTTTATTGTAAGTATTAGGTAAAAATTATGTTATCTTGTCCTTGGCCTTGCTAAATTCCAAATTTTAATATATTTGTCACAAAATTGAAAACGTTATTTAGGATTGAATTGATGCTTGAAAATGTGACTTTTTTTCTTTAAACTTAATTATCTCAGAAACTATAAAGTTTTGTTATAGTAAACCCTTAATAAAAAAGATTTAAAATTATAAGCTAAATCGAAAATACGATTCGTATATAGGGTGTTCTATTTAAAAAAATACAACTTTATGCTGTCCTAGTTTTTTGGCTCACCCTGTAGGGTCCTAAATATTTTTAAAATCTGCGTAAAAATACACTGTATCAAACAATAAATATAGTTTCTTTGTTAATTTCACCGAAAAGGCACAAACCTACTTCATCCAATCGTTGACTCACCCTGTACATATACAGGTCTGGAAAATCCACGCCAGAAACTGGACATTTATTAAGTAAAATAAAGAAAATACTATAATATTCATCAAATCAGAATGAGACAGAAGATTAAGCATCGTAAGCATCGACATACGTGTAAATTACCAGTTTGACCCTCGGATGAGGGGTAATACAATGCTGGCGCGGTGAGAGCGGGAGGCAGCATACGCCACGTCTTAGCACAACAAGAGGATTCCAAGTTATTTGGTTTCATTCAGGCCGTGAAAGCATAAGTACCGTGTTTCTCGCCACATTTTTTTGTTACAATGGTAGTTTATTCCACGGAACAAAAAGAGCACATTATTAAGTGGTACACTATTCTGGTAAATAATCGGCAGATTTTTATTTATGTGCGAAAATCATCCTGTTCCTTGAAAATTTAGAATTTCGGAAATTCCTAAAAAAAATTGAGACAACCGGTTGTCTAAAAATTTGTAAAAAATGCACTGATAATAATGAGGAGCAATCCGTTCCTCAAATTACTGAAGAACGAGCAAATCGGGGAGACTGACGTTTGTAGTTTAGCAGAAATTAATTTTCCTTGCAATAGTACCGTAATTGCCTAAGAACTTGATATGAACGCTCGAACAGTTCGGAATATTTTAAAGCTAATAGGGATATAACCCCTTAAGTTTTGGCAAATATGCGAACCGTATTTTACCATAGACTGGGTTATTGTCTCGCTTAAAGTGGAGGCCTATTTGAACAGACTTTTAGGTGTTTTTGTTGATTTAAATTGAATTTAATTATTTGTTTATTTATTTACAATTACTGAACGTGTTACTTTTATTTTTTACCAGAATAAAAGTTTATTTTTGAGAATGATTTTTAATTTTAAAGTGGTCTATTAGCTTATTTACTTAGAAATTACCGTTGCGTTTCACTAGTATTTTTATTAGAATAAATGTTTATTTTGTAACAGAAATATCAACGCCCAACAAAAACTATTTTTTTTTGTATTTCGACTATTTGATGTATTTAAAACAATCAATGTATCAAATAGTCATTAAATATTCCAAATTCCGTCGGTTACGTTATAAATTTAGACGAAAAGTAAATACACCCTCTCATTCGTTTCAAGGTACTGCTCGTGTTAGTGTCACACGGAAGTTAGCGGGGGTAATATTGCGGTAGGCGTTCCCTACCATCTTCTGTCCGAACTAATCTGAAACAAGTTAGACCGGCTTGGTGGGTTAGAATTTGAGAAACGGCCAAAATAATTTCTAGTTAAGAAATTTAAAATAGAAGTTTGGCTATAGTAACGTTTCTATTAAATCTCGGTAATATGAACGGCCAGTCTTTTCTTTCTAAAGTTTCGTCTACTATGAATTGCGGGCCTCTGAAATTTGAATTTATTAAGAAAACCGAACAAAAGTCTTTAACGAAAATAGAAAATTATGAACTCGAATCAGACAACTTGCACCATATAATAGAGTTTTCTTTGTCACCCGAGCTTCAGTACAGTACAAGTTATCTATGACGATGATAGATGGCTAGGTGAATGCTTTGGCTGGAGCGAAATCGGTCCAACGTTGTTACCTCTGCCAAACAACATCTCAGTTCAACAACATTCATACTGTATCCCAGTAAATACAGAGTATTTCAAGCTAGAGCCATTATAACAAGAGTAAAGCGAAAACTGATCCTCCGGTTTCCCGTCATTTTGCAAACTATTGGAAGCGGACATTAAACTGCAATAGAGAACTTTTGGGAATACAAACTTCAAACAGCAAGGTTATTCTTCAAAGGATATTCTTGGTACAACATTTCAACAGGAATCCACAAATGACTTACTTCATTGACCAGACATTATAGCATTTGCAATATTACCGATAGGTAAACTATCGAAAAATGCACAAAAATCAACGGACAAGTTGATAAGAAACTATCGCCTAGACTTTGCCCGAAAATCTTCTCGAGACAAAATATGGAGGATATGTTCCAAAACTTTTAGCGTCGATGGATCCTTACACTGTTTTTGACATAGTAAGGATTCGGATAACAATTCATACGTATTGGAGAATGAGAAAAGAGCTGTCAACAAAGAAGGCAGTGATTAAAAAGTTCTTTTTATTATTTTTATTACAGTCGTATTATTTATTCATTTATGTGAATCAATAAATATTATATTACAAATTATTTGCATTGCTATTTATTAAGAAGTCTTAAGCATAGCGGAGAAAGTACTTTCGCCTTTTTAACGATTATCGATATCCATGTATTTATTATTATAGCATTATATTTAAAATGTATCTTGAAGTCAAGCGCAATATTTTATTCCTGGAAATACAATTATTTTTATTTTATTTTTAATATCAGATCCGTGCTTTCGTGTTTTGACAACCCGAAACCAGCGAAAAGGCCTTGTCCGACACCATTTTTGCTGGAAACTTGGAAGCAAGCTACGATACAACAGTATGCTTTATTTCACTTCTTCAACATGGCTAAACGGGTTGTCCGTCGCTTTCTTTTTTTTCAGAGGTTCTGTTCTGGATTTTCCACACCTGTATAAAAAAAATATACATAGTCAACAAATTGAGAACCTCCTTCTTTTAGAAGTCGGTATACATGATTCTTTTGAGTTTATTTGAGATTTCTACATGATCATTTAAAACATGTTCTTTATTGAAAAATTGAGTGATTTAAATCATTTGATTAATATCAACCAAACCCTGGTTTCGTGCTAGTTAAGTACAGTACAGTACACGTACAAGTCAAAACAATAACAGTTTCTGTTTCTATAAAGTAATTTTTAATTTATTTTCATGCTATTAATCGGTACATTACACGTACCACTGTTGCTTCGTTTAACAAAGCGCAATTTTCCTTTTTCCGTTGCTTATCAAATAATATATTTCAAATTTGCACACAAAGTATGTAAACTTTTTCTTTTTGACTCTAGAGTTTATTTTTCGCCATATCTTCGACTATAATAATGCCAAACACAATTTTGTCATGCCACGAGGAAACCACTTTCAAATAGGAGAATTGTGCCCCGAATCCATTTTAATTTTCTAAGATGAACACATTTTTAATTCTATCTTTGTTTTCTATGACGCAGTCTTAGCGAATTTTAGCAAGGCAAACTTGTTACCATAATGTTAGAAATGTTGTACGATAGAAAATATTAGTTCAAGTTATCCGTGTACAGGGTGAGTCAACGATTGGATGAAGTAGGTTTGTGCCTTTTCGGTGAAATTAACAAAGAAACTATATTTATTGTTTGATACAGTTTATTTTTACGCAGATTTTAAAAATATTTAGGACTCTACAGGGTAAGCCAAAAAACTAGGACAGCATAAAGTTGTATTTTTTTAAATAGAACACCCTATATACGAATCGTATTTTCGATTTAGCTTATAATTTTAAATCTTTTTTATTAAGGGTTTACTATAACAAAACTTTATAGTTTCTGAGATAATTAAGTTTAAAGAAAAAAAGTCACATTTTCAAGCATCAATTCAATCCTAAATAACGTTTTCAATTTTGTGACAAATATATTCAAATTTGGAATTTAGCAAGGCGAAGGACAAGTTAATATAATTTTTACCTAATATTTGCAATAAAAGCTACAGGGTGTTGAACACATCGGCTCAAATTTGAACAAGTATAAATGAATAAATATCTTTTTTTTTAAATGGTACACCCTGTATATTTTCATGTTATTTAATATAGTAATAAAAACCCTAAAAGTTTTGTTCAATATATCCTATACCTATTTATAATAGTTTTTGAGATATTTCAGTTTTTCTTATTTTCCATACTTTTTTACAGAAATAGTCTTCATTATCATAGTAGCCATGTAAAATAATAAAAAGAAACTACAGAAACAAACAGAAGGTGGTTAAATATGATGGAAATACATTATTCGTTATATTACAACGGCAATAGTTTAATTAAACATAATGTGAAAAAATTAACACAACAATAACGACAAGGCAAATACATATTTACTTTTAAACTAAATTGAAACAAAAAAATTACCTATTAAATACTGAGATTAATTATTTCTTTTTAATAAGTGTTCGAATAAACGACCCTCTTGTGCAATGCACAAGTCTTTTTTGCAGATTTTCTCGGACCCTGGACAAAATTAGTGGCGTTATTGTTCTATAGGTATCCCTAATCCTGTTTCGCATATCTTCCACTGTTGTTGGTGGATTAACATACACCTTATTTTTAATATAACCCCATAGGAAGAAATCTAATGGGGTGATGTCGCAAGACCTTGGTGGCCACTCAATGAAACCCCCACGTCCAATCCATTTTTGCGGATATCGTTGGTCCAAAAATGCACGAACTTCACGATGGTAATGCGGAGGCGCACCATCGTGCTGGAACCACATACTGTCGAGCTCATCCCTATCGAGACCTTGAAGCAGTTGGGGTAGTTCTTCTTGTAGAAAGTTCAGGTAACTATGGCCATTTAGTGGTTCATTAAAAAAGTGGGGTCCAATAATTCGATTATGATGAATACCACACCAAACATTTAATGACCAGTGGTCTTGATGTTGCACCTCTCTAATCCAAAATGGGTTTTTTGTTGCATAATAATGCATGTTGCGTCTATTTACGGCACCGTTACTTCTAAAAGTAGCTTCATCACTAAACATTACCTTGCATAATAAATTTGGATTTAATTGAATGTCCGCATTTATTGTACGACAAAAGTTTACACGACTTTCAAAATCCTGTCCATGCAATTCTTGGTGTAATTCCATGTGATATGGATGATACCTATATTTCTTGGTAGTACGATTAGCGGTGGATTGTGATGTTTCACATAATGCTGCTAACTGACGGCTACCAATATAAGGATTTTCCTGAACATTTAACAATACTTGTAGTTCTTTTTCTTCATTAGTTACTGGTTTGTTGACCACTTTATGTTTTGGATAATCAACAGTACCAGAAGAATCAAATCTTTGCATTAAGTTTTGAAAAGTATGAGTATTAGGCTGGCGTCGATCAGGATACTTCATTTTGTAAATTCTTTGAGCAAGAAGGCAATTTTTTTGAGCCTCTCCTATTGTATAAATCATATCTATTAACTCATTCTTTGGAAAATTCATTTTTCAATATAAGATGAATGCAAAAAAAAACCAAACTACACTACATAAAAACCAAAAGAAGCGATTGCGGTTATAAATTTGACACACAGAAAAATGTTCTTTTACATTGTTTTTGCCATGGCTACTATGATAATGAAGACTATTTCTGTAAAAAAGTATGGAAAATAAGAAAAACTGAAATATCTCAAAAACTATTATAAATAGGTATAGGATATATTGAACAAAACCTTAAGGGTTTTTATTACTCTATTAAATAACATGAAAATATACAGGGTGTACCATTTAAAAAAAAAAGATATTTATTCATTTAAACTTGTTCAAATTTGAGCCGATGTGTTCAACACCCTGTAGCTTTTATTGCAAATATTAGGTAAAAATTATGTTAACTTGTCCTTGGCCTTGCTAAATTCCAAATTTGAATTTATTTGTCACAAAATTGAAAACGTTATTTAGGATTGAATTGATGCTTGAAAATGTGACTTTTTTTCTTTAAACTTAATTATCTCAGAAACTATAAAGTTTTGTTATAGTAAACCCTTAATAAAAAAGATTTAAAATTATAAGCTAAATCGAAAATACGATTCGTATATAGGGTGTTCTATTTAAAAAAATACAACTTTATGCTGTCCTAGTTTTTTGGCTCACCCTGTAGAGTCCTAAATATTTTTAAAATCTGCGTAAAAATAAACTGTATCAAACAATAAATATAGTTTCTTTGTTAATTTCACCGAAAAGGCACAAACCTACTTCATCCAATCGTTGACTCACCCTGTAGAACCAATAGACAGCATTTAGCAGGATATAGGCTATTTTTACAAAGTGATGTCATTACTCAAGATCATTGGACAAAATAGGAGTAATGGAGTAATAAAGTGTTTTTGTTCATTTGAATTTAAAAAGATATAAGGCGGTGATACTCGGCTAATTTTAATAAATTACTATCCTTTAATCCAGCGGCTCCCAACTTTTGTCTTCTTGCAAACCCCTTCTAAAAACCGGAATAAATTGGTAAACGCTGTTCAAATCAACAAGTCTTGTTGTTTCAACATATTATTTTTAAACTTGCTTCTCGTTTGGATTAAAGACTAGTGATTTTATTTATAAGCATTGACAATAATTTAATTTCCTCAATTTCTTGATCTCCTTAGGATACTCACTGTTTTTTTTTTTAATTTTACAAGTATTCGGAAAAGTTTTAATAAACGTTAACTCTAACGCTATTTCCGATCTGCAAATACCGTTGTGCATTGCGAAAACTCCTTATCGCTATAGGGTTTAATAAAGACAAAAGATAACGTAAAAGTATATAGTATGTTGTTCGTAAATAGTAAAATTCTAAAAGATAAAAGCGACTTACTTAACTTCAACGTTACGCGGAGTTTTGATCAAAAAACTTGGGTTATGTTAATGCGACATTTGTAAGCGCCGAATGGCAGATCTTAAAGAGTTGTTAGGGCGAGATGTCTTTATAAGTTTAAAGTACATTCCCGCAGTGTATAGGCGATATATTTTTATAATGGGTTGTACGGAGATTTAAGTTTGTTTTTATTGTGGTTATTTTTCTGTACAAGGAGGAACTATACAGTTATTTTTAACTTTATGATTTCCTGAAGGGTTTCAAACTGAGAAAAAATCTTGTTTGACAGTTAAAGACTTAAGCTAACAAGTCATTAATAAATATCAATACGTCATCCACTTTTATAAATAAGATAATAAGCTGAACTTTTTTGAAACGATTTTATTTATTAAATTAGCAAGGGTGGAACAAAACTTTTTTTTTTAAGTTCTCTTTATATGAATCAACGAAAATGTGGTGCTCCAATCTATATATATATATATATATATATATATATATATATATATATATATATATATATATATATGAATAGTTTGGTTATTCCGGGTTTCAATCCGTTCGTTCAAAAAATCGTTTTCACGACGTTTCGCCAAAATCTCATTTGGCATTTTCAAGTGCGGTTCGTCTCTGAACTGATCAGTTCGTTAACGTGAGGAATGACATTTCCTTTATATATATATATATATATATATATATATATATATATATATATATATATATATATATATATATATATATATATATACACGGTGATTCAAAAATCGATCACGAAACTTAAGGGGGTGATTCTACTTGACAAAATAAGGGTAGAGCTTCATATAATTTTTTTTCAAAATGTCATTCGTTTTCGAGTTACAAGCCGTCCAAGTTCAAGTTTTTATTTTTTGTTTTTTGAATTACTCGCTTACAGGAAAACCGATTTGACTAATATTTGAAAGATAGGCTAAGTCTTCTGCGCTTCATCATTTTAGTAACAATTCACATTGATTGTTTGCCGCTAGAGGGCACTTTACCTACATTGAAAATTGTTTTTTTGTCATAATTTTTTAGTGTTGACAGCTACAGTAGTTTTTGGCATAATTTCTGAAAGACCGATGCTAGGCCTTTAAAAAAGGTGCTCTTTATTTACATCGCTAAACCCAACGGTTTAGACGTAAATCACCCTTAAAAATTAAGTGGTAAATTTACTTTTCTCATTTCATTACCACCAGCTACCAGGTAAATAGCTATCAAAGTATACTAGAGCTGTCAGTTTAACATCAAATAAATTCGCTTTTTAAACTATTTAATTTATAATCTTAAAATAACTAATAATGGCTAATCACCAATATTCAAATATCGAATATTGTGATATCCATTTTTGTTATGGAAAAGCAAATGGTAATGCAGAGTTGGCAAGAAGATATTATATGGAGAGTTATCCGGAAAGAAATATCCCTCATGCTCAAACATTTTCCAGTGTGCACAGGAGGCTTGCGGAATGTGGTTCCTTTAAAAGTTATAATGGAAATAGGGGAAGACCTAGAACTGCTAGAAACGTGCAACAAGAAGAAAGAGTGCTTGAAATTATTGAAGATAATCCAGGTATTAGTACTAGAAAAATTGGGAATGAAGTGCGGCTCTGTCAGGCTAGTTCATGGAGGATACTAAGAGAAGAACAACTCTACCCGTTTCATTCAAAAAAGGTGCAGGCTCTTTATGACGATGATCGGCCGAGACGGTTGGAAATGTGCAATCAGATCCTAGCTAAGTATGAACACGATAATCGATTAATTGGCGTCATATTATTCACTGACGAAGCTGGTTTCACTCGTGATGGCATAACAAATCTACACAACATCCACACATATGCTTACGAGAACCCAAACAATGTGGTAGAAATGAAACATCAGCGTAGATTTTCACTAAATGTGTGGGCAGGGATAATAGGAGATTACCTTATTGGTCCTTATTTCTTTGATGGCCCATTAACTGGTGACGTATACTTAGATTTTATCCAAAATCGTCTCCCATTGTATCTGGAAGATGTGCCATTGGAAGTAAGGGCCAACATGTGGATCCTCCAAGACGGAGCTCCGCCCCACTTTAGTATACGTGTCCGACAGTATTTGAATGCAACGTATCCTGAGCGATGGATAGGACGAAGTGGACCATTGGCATGGGCAGCGAGGTCACCAGACCTTAATCCTATGGATTTTTTCTTTTGGGGTCATTTGAAACAATTGGTGTACGATATTACAGTAATCAACGTCGAGGATCTTCGCTTCAGGATAATCGAAAAGTGCCAAATTATTAAAGAAACACCAGGAATTTTTCATCGAGTTAGGCGACATTTTTTGAAGAGTGTTAGGAAATGTATGGAAGAAAATGGGGGACATTTTGAGAATCTTTTTTAGTTTGTTTAGTACTGTTTCATTAATTTTTATCAATTAAATGTATATCGCAATAATCCATAATATGAATATTTACTGATTAGCCATTATTAGTTATTTTAAGATTATAAATTAAATAGTTTAAAAAGCGAATTTATTTGATGTTAAACTGACAGCTCTAGTATACTTTGATAGCTATTTACCTGGTAGCTGGTGGTAATGAAATGAGAAAAGTAAATTTACCACTTAATTTTTAAGGGTGATTTACGTCTAAACCGTTGGGTTTAGCGATGTAAATAAAGAGCACCTTTTTTAAAGGCCTGGCATCACTCTTTCAGAAATTATGCCAAAAACTACTGTAGCTGTCAACACTAAAAAATTATGACAAAAAAACAATTTTCAATGTAGGTAAAGTGCCCTCTAGCGGCAAACAATCAATGTGAATTGTTACTAAAATGATGAAGCGCAGAAGACTTAGCCTATCTTTCAAATATTAGTCAAATCGGTTTTCCTGTAAGCGAGTAATTCAAAAAACAAAAAATAAAAACTTGAACTTGGACGGCTTGTAACTCGAAAACGAATGACATTTTGAAAAAAATTTTTATGAAGCTCTACCCTTATTTTGTCAAGTAGAATCACCCCCTTAAGTTTCGTGATCGATTTTTGAATCACCCTGTATATATATTCAGTAAAAATTTTTAGAAAATTCAAATACTGTTTTTTATTTTTTTATTTAAAATACCCTTAAATACGACAGACAAAAATTAAATCCAGTTTACCAGTTTTCCTTGACGAAGAAAATAAGAAGCTTTTACTCATCTTCAGTGTTGAAAACTAGGCCAATTTGGATTAAGCAATATCGTGTCCGCAGGTAAAAATATCAGACAATTAACAGTCTATGAATAAAAATTTTAGATCACTCTGTAGCGTGCTAAAACTATAAAACTAGTTTTAAAACCAACCTATCTGGATACAAGACACTTTACAGCTTCTGAAAACTTTTATTTCGTTTTATTGCTTGGCACAGTAAAATATATATCGGGAATTATGTGTGATAGTACTACGTACGTATCGTATACCTTCGTTTAATGGCTTGGATTTACTAAACCAGAGTAAAAATAAAACGATTTTAAGATTTTTTGAAAATTGCATAGATTTTTATAACTGTCGTATAAAATAAAATAATTTTATTGATGTAGGAAAGTTTATTCATAAATGAAAATTATCTTTTTAGTGCTGCTGTTTCGACAAGAGCCTTCGTTTTGCAGCAAAAGAACTCTAGAATTTTTATGGAATTGTTTTTCAAGCCTTGGGGTGAACTTTTTCAAACTGAGAGTGTCACATGCACAAACTTGACAGGTAAAACTGAACTACCTAAGAGATTTGGTGTTACAAAGCAGCGGTTGCGAAAGATTTGCTATCTCAACACTGGGTTTACTGAAGATTTCATTATTTTTAATGTAAGCTGCTTCTATAAATTTTCTTTTTTTCATGTTGGGTTTCATATATATTGCCGTAGCTTCAGACCATTTTATATGGTGTTGTTTATCGCAGACGTGTTCTGCAATACCTGATCTCGACGTTTTCCCTTTTTGTGTATGAGTTTTATGTTTCTTAATCCTAACTTCTAGTAGTCGTTTGGGTTCTTCAATATACATTTCACCACACCCACATGGAACTTTGTAAAGACATTCTTGCTTATCGGTAGATTTTGGTTTTGTTTTTGTTAAATGATCTATAAGTGTATTTCCTGATTTAAAGGCTGTTTTTTTATTATAACTACTGGCAATTCGTCTTAAAAAAAGGAATTTTCTTGCTATTTTAAAATTCACACAGCACTCAGGGATTTTAAGAGAAGCTTTAAAATTGTCTCAGGTATCTGTAAAAAATTCACAGTTCAACAATTATAACGCTAACAATTTATTTTAAAAGTGTAAACCCACTGAAGTTTAAAAAGAAATTCCCTTGTTAATTTAAAAAATCACTATGCACTTTTGAAACCACCCAGCATTCAGGGATTTTAAGAAAAGCTTTAGAAGTGTCTTTAGTATCTGTAAAAAATTTACAGTTCAAAAATTATTACGCTAACAATTTATCTTAAGGGTGTACATAAACTGAAGTTAAAAAAAAGAAATTTTCTTGTTATTTTAAAATTCACTATGTATTTCTAAGACCACCCAGTACTCAGGGATTTTAAAAAAAGCTTTAAAAGTGTTTTAGGTATCTGCAAAAAAATTCATAGTTCAACAATTGTAATGCTAAAAATGTATTTTAAGGGTGTACATCCACTGAAGTTAAAAAAGAAATATTCTAGTTAATTTAAAAAATCACTATGCACTTTCAAGGCCACCCAGCATTCAGAGATTTTAAAAGAAGCATTCACAGATCAACAATTATAACGCTAACAATTTATTTTAAGAGTGTACATCCACTGAAGTTAATAAAAGAAATGTTCTTGTTATTTTAAAATTCACTATGCATTTTCAAGACCACCCAGCACCCAAGGATTTTAAGTGAAGCTTGTCTTATCTATCTGTAAAAAATTCACAGTTCAACAATTATAACGCAAAAATTTTATTTTATGAGTGTATTTATACTGACGTTAAAAAAAGAAATTTTCTTGTTAATTTAAAAATTCACTATGCATTTTTAAGGCCACCAAGCACTCAGCGATTTTAAGAAAAGCTTTAAAAGTGTCTTAGGTATCTGTAAAAAAATCACAGTTCAACAATTATAACGTTAACAATTTATCTTAAGAGTGTATATCCACTGATGTTAAAAAAAGAAATTTTCTTGTAATTTTAAATTTCACTATGCACTTTAAAGGCCACCCAGCACTCAGGGATTTTATGAGAAGCTTTAAAAGGGTCTTAGATATCTGCAAAAGATTCACAGTTCAACAATTATAACGTTAACAATTTATCTTAAGGGTATATATCCACTAATATTAAAAGAAGAAATTTTCTTGCTATTTTAAATTTTATTATGCATTTTAAAGGCCACCCAGCACTCAGGGATTTTAAAAGAAGCTTTAAAAATGTCTTAGGTATCTGTAAAAAATTCACAGTTTAACAATTATAACGCTAACAATTTATTTTAAGGGTGAACATCCACTGAAGTTAAAAAAAGAAATTTTCTTGTTAATTTGAAAAATCACTATGCACTTTTAAGGGCACCCAGTACTCAGAGATTTTAAGAGAAGCTTTAAAAGTGTCTTAGGTATCTGCAAAAAATTCACAGTTCAACAATTATAACGCTAACAATGTATTTTAAGTGTGTACATCCACTGAAGTTAAAATAAGAAATTTCTTGTTAATTTAAAAAATCACTATGCACTTTTAAGGGTACCCAGCAATCTGGAATTTTAAGAGAAGCTTTAAAAGTGTCTTAGGTATCTGCAAAAAATTCACAGTTCACTAATTATAATGCTAACAATTTATCTTAAGGGTGTACTTCGACTGATGTTAAAAAAATAAATTTTTTTGTTATTTTAAAATTGACTATGAATTTTCAAGCCCACCCAGCACTCAGGGATTTTAAGAGAAGCTTTTAAAGTATTTTAAGTATCTGTAACAAATCCATAGTTCAACAATTATAACGCTAACAATTTATTTTAATGGTGAACATCCACTAAAGTTAAAAAAAGAAATTTTCTTGTTAATTTATAAAATTACTATGCACTTTTAAGGCCACCCAGCACTCAGGGATTTTATGAGAAGCTTTAAAAGGGCCTTAAGTATCTGCAGAAGATTCACAGTTCAACAATTATAACGTTAACAATTTATTTTAAGGGTATATATCCACTAATATTAAAAGAAGAAATTTTCTTGTTATTTTAAATTTCACTATGCATTTTTAAGGCCACCCAGCACTCAGGGATTTTAAGAAAAGATTTAAAAGTGTTTTAGGTATCTGTAAAAATTCATAGTTCAACAATTATAACGCTAACAATTTATTTTAAGGGTGTACATCCACTGAAGTTTAAAAAAAAATTTCTTGTTAATTTAAAAAATCACTATGCATTTTCAAGGGCACCCAACACTCAGGGATTTTAAGTGAAGCTTAAAAGCGTCTTAAGTATGTGTAAAAAATTCACAGATCAACAATTATAACGCTAACAATTTATCTTAAGGGTGTACATTCACTGAAGTTAAAAAAGAAATTATCTTGTAACGCTAACAATTTATCTTAAGGGTGTACTTCGACTGATGTTAAAAAAAGAAATTTTTTTGTTATTTTAAAATTGACTATGAATTTTCAAGGCCACCCAGCACTCAGAGATTTTAAGAGAAGCTTTTAAAGTATTTTAAGTATCTGTAACAAATCCGTAGTGCAACAATTATAATGCTAACAATTTATTTTAATGGTGAACATCCACTAAAGTTAAAAAAAGAAATTTTCTTGTTAATTTATAAAATTACTATGCACTTTTAAGGCCACCCAGCACTCAGGGATTTTATGAGAAGCTTTAAAAGCGTCCTAGGTATCTGTAAAAAATTCACAGTTCAACAATTATAACGCTAACAATTTATCTTGAGGGTGTACATCCACTGATGTTAAAACAAGAAATTTTCTTGTTAATTTAAAAAATCACTATGCACTTTTAAGGCCACCCAGAGCTCCGGGATTTTAAGAGAAGCTTTAAAAGTGTCTTAGGTATCTGAAAAAAATTCAAAATTCAACAATTAAAACGCTAACAATGTATTTTAAGTGTGTACATCCACTGAAGTTAAAATAAGAAATTTCTTGTTAATTTAATAAATCACTATGCACTTTTAAGGGCACCCAGCAATCAGGGACTTTAAGAGAAGCTTTAAAAGTGTCTTAGGTATCTGTAAAAAAATCACTGTTCAACAATTATAACGTTAACAATTTATCATAAGGGTGTACATCCATTGATGTTAAAAAAATAAATTTTCTTGTTATTTTAAAATTCACTATGTATTTTCAAGGCCACCCAGCACTCAGAGATTTTAAGAGAAGCTTTAAAAGTATTTTAGGTATCTGTAAAAAATTCACAGATCAACAATTATAACGCTAACAATTTATCTTAAGGGTAAACTTCCACTGGTGTTAAAAAAAGAAATTTTCTTGTTATTTTAAAATTGACTCTGCATTTTTTAGGCCATCCAGCACTCAAGGATTTTAATAGAAGCTTTACAAGTGTTTTAGGTATCTGTAAAAAATTCAAAGTCAAAAATTATAACGCTAACAATGTATTTTAAGGGTGTGAATCCACTGAAGTAAAAAAAAAATTATCTTGTTAATTTAAAAAATCACTATGCACTTCTAAGGGCACCCAGAACTCAGAGATTTTAGAAAAAGCTTTAAAAGTGTTTTAGGTATCTGTAAAAAATTCAAAGTCAACAATTATAACGCTAACAATGTATTTTAGGGGTGTGAATCCACTGAAGTAAAAAAAAGAAATTATCTTGTTAATTTAAAAAATCACTATGCACTTATAAGGGCACCCAGTACTCAGGAATTTTAAAAGAAGCTTTAAAACTGTCTTAGGTATCTGCAAAAAATTCACAGTTCACTAATTATAACGCTAACAATTTATCTTAAGGGTGTACTTCGACTGATGTTAAAAAAATAATTGTTTTTTTTATTTTAAAATTGACTATGAATTTTCAAGGCCACCCAGCACTCAGGGATTTTAAGAGAAGCTTTTAAAGTATTTAAGATATCTGTAACAAATCCATAGTTCAACAATTATAACGCTAACAATTTATTTTAATGGTGAACATCCACTAAAGTTAAAAAAAGAAATTTTCTTGTTAATTTATAAAATTACTATGCACTTTTAAGGCCACCCAGCACTCAGGGATTTTAAGAAAAGATTTAAAAGTGTTTTAGGTATCTGTAAAAAATTCATAGTTCAACAGTTATAACGCTAACAATTTATTTTAAGGGTGTACATCCACTGAAGTTAAAAAATAAATTTACTTGTTAATTTAAAAAATCACCATGCACTTTTAAGGGCACCCAACACTCAGGGATTTTAAGAGAAGCTTTAAAAGCGTCTTAGGTATCTGCAAAAGATTCACAGTTCAACAATTATAACGTTAACAATTTATCTTAATTGTATATATCCACTAATATTAAAAGAAGAAATTTTCTTGTTATTTTAAATTTCACTATGCATTTTTAAGGCCACCCAGCACTCAGGGATTTTAAGAGAAGATTTAGAAGTGTTTTAGGTATCTGTGAAAAATTCATAGTTCTACAATTATAACGCTAACAATTTATTTTAAGAGTGTACATCCACTGAAGTTAAAAAAGAAATTTTCTTGTTAATTTAAAAAATCACTACGCACTTTTAAGGGCACCCAACACTCAGAAATTTTAAGAGAATCTTTAAAAGCGTCTTAGGTATCTGTAGAAAATTCACAGTTCAACAATTATAACGCTAACAATTTATCTTAAGGGTGTACATCCACTGATGTTAAAAAAATAAATTTTCTTGTTATTTTAAAATTCACTATGCATTTTTGAGGCCACCCAGCACTCAGGGATTTTAAGAGAAGATTTAAAAGTGTTTTAGGTATCTGTAAAAAATTCATAGTTCAACAATTATAACGCTAACAATTTATTTTAAGGGTGTTCATCCACTGAAGGTAAAAAAAGAAATTTTCTTGTTAATTTAAAAAATCACTATGCACTTTCAAGGCCACCCAGCACTCAGGGATTTTAAGAGAGGCTTTAGAAGTGTTTTAGGTATCTGTAGAAAATTCATAGTTCAACAATGATAACGCTAACAATTTATTTTAAGGGTGAACATCCACTGAGGTTAAAAAAAGAAATTTTCTTGTTATTTTAAAAAATCACTATGCACTTTTAAGAGCACCCAGCACTCAGAGATTTTAAGAGAAGCTTTAAAAGTGTCTTAGGTATCTGTAAAAAATTCACAGTTCAACAATTATAACGCTAACAATGTATTTTAAGTGTGTACATCCACTGAAGTTAAAATAAGAAATTTCTTGTTAATTTAAAAAATCACTATGCACTTTTAAAAGCACCCAGCAATCAGGAATTTTAAGAGAAGCATTAAAAGTGTCTTAGGTATCTGTAAAAAAATCACAGTTCAACAATTATAACGTAAACAATTTATCATAAGGGTGTACATCCACTGATGTTAAAAAAAATAAATTTTCTTGTTATTTTAAAATTCACTATGTATTTTCAAGGCCTCCCAGCACTCAGAGATTTTAAGAAAAGCTTTAAAAGTGTTTTAGGTATCTGTAAAAAACTCACAGTTCAACAATTATAACGCTAACAATTTATCTTAAGGGTAAACTTCCACTGGTGTTAAAAAAATAAATTTTCTTGTTATTTTAAAATTGACTATGCATTTTCAAGGCCATCCAGCACTCAGGGATTTTAATAGAAGCTTTACAAGTGTTTTAGGTATCTGTAAAAAATTCAAAGTCAACAATTATAACGCTAACAATGTATGTTAAGGGTGTGAATCCACTGAAGTAAAAAAAAAGAAATTATCTTGTTAATTAAAAAAATCACTATGCACTTATAAAGGCACCCAGCACTCAGGAATTTTAAGAGAAGCTTTTAAAATATTTTAAGTATCTGTAACAAATCCATAGTTCAACAAATATAACGCTAACAATTTATTTTAATGGTGAACATCCACTAAAGTTAAAAAAAGAAATTTTCTTGTTAATTTGTAAAATTACTATGCACTTTTAAGGCCACCCAGAGCTCCGGGATTTTAAGAGAAGCTTTAAAAGTGTCCTAGATATCTGTAAAAAATTCATAATTCAACAATTAAAACGCTAACAATGTATTTTAAGTGTGTACATCCACTGAAGTTAAAATAAGAAATTTCTTGTTAATTTAAAAAATCACTATGCACTTTTAAGGGCACCCAGCAATCAGGGACTTTAAGAGAAGCTTTAAAAGTGTCTTAGGTATCTGTAAAAAAATCACAGTTTAACAATTATAACGTTAACAATTTATCATAAGGGTGTACATCCATTGATGTTAAAAAAATAAATTTTCTTGTTATTTTAAAATTCACTATGTATTTTCAAGGCCACCCAGCACTCAGAGATTTTAAGAGAAGCTTTAAAAGTATTTTAGGTATCTGTAAAAAATTCACAGTTCAACAATTATAACGCTAACAATTTATCTTAAGGGTAAACTTCCACTGGTGTTAAAAAAAGAAATTTTCTTGTTATTTTAAAATTGACTCTGCATTTTTAAGGCCATCCAGCACTCAGGGATTTTAATAGAAGCTTTACAAGTGTTTTAGGTGTCTGTAAAAAATTCAAAGTCAAAAATTATAACGCTAACAATGTATTTTAAGGGTGTGAATCCACTGAAGTAAAAAAAAAATTATCTTGTTAATTTAAAAAATCACTATGCACTTATAAGGGCACCCAGAACTCAGGAATTTTAAGAGAAGCTTTAAAAGCGTCTTAGGTATCTGCAAAAAATTCACAGTTCAATAATTATAACGCTAACAATTTATCTTAAGGGTGTACTTCGACTGATGTTAAAAAAATAAATTTTCTTGTTATTTTAAAATTGACTATGAATTTTCAAGGACACCCAGCACTCAGGGATTTTAAGAGAAGATTTAAAAGTGTTTTAGGTATCTGCAAAAAATTC
This sequence comes from Diaprepes abbreviatus, assembly GCA_034092305.1. NCBI lineage: Eukaryota > Metazoa > Arthropoda > Insecta > Coleoptera > Curculionidae > Diaprepes > Diaprepes abbreviatus. The sequence continues at coordinate 1,346,535 of JASJET010000247.1, forward strand.
ATAGTTCAACTATTATAACGCTAACATTTTATTTTAAGGGTGTACATCCACTGAAGTTAAAAAAGAAATTTTCTTGTTAATTTAAAAAATCACTATGCACTTTTAAGGGCACCCAGCACTCAGAGATTTTAGGAAAAGCTTTAAAAGTGTTTTAGGTATCTGTAAAAAATTCAAAGTCAACAATTATAACGCTAACAATGTATTTTAGGGGTGTGAATCCACTGAAGTAAAAAAAAGAAATTATCTTGTTAATTTAAAAAATCACTATGCACTTATAAGGGCACCCAGCACTCAGGAATTTTAAGAGAAGCTTTAAAACTGTCTTAGGTATCTGCAAAAAATTCACAGTTCAATAATTATAACGCTGACAATTTATCTTATGGGTGTACTTCGACTGATGTTAAGAAAAGAAATTTTCTTGTTATTTTAAAATTGACTATGAATTTTTAAGGCCACCCAGCACTCAGGGATTTTAAGAGAGGCTTTAGAAGTGTTTCAGGTATCTGTAGAAAATTCATAGTTCAACAATTATAACGGTAACAATTTATTTTAAGTGTGTACATTCACTGAAGTTAAAATAAAAAATTTCTTGTTAATTTAAAAAATCACTATGCACTTTCGAAGGCACCCAGCAGTCAGGGATTTTAAGAGAAGCTTTAAAAGTATCTTAGGTATCTGTAAAAAAATCACAGTTCAACAATTATAACGTTAACTTTTTATATTAAGGGTGTACCTCCACTGATGTTAAAAAAATAAATTTTCTTGTTATTTTAAAATTCACTATGTATTTTCAAGGCCACCCAGCACTCAGAGATTTTAAGAGAAGCTTTAAAAATGTTTTAGGTATTTGTAAAAAATTCAAAGTCAACAATTATAACGCTAACAATGTATTTTAAAGGTGTGAATCCACTGAAGTAAAAAAAAGAAATTATCTTGTTAATTTAAAAAATCACTATGCACTTATAAGGGCACCCAGCACTCAGAGATTTTAAGAGAGGCTTTAGAAGTGTTTTAGGTATCTGTAGAAAATTCATAGTTCAACAATTATAACGCCAACAATTTATCTTAAGGGTGTACATCCACTGAAGTTAAAAAAGAAATTATCTTGTTAATTTAAAAAATCACTATGCACTTATAAGGGCACCCAGCACTCAGGAATTTTAAGAGAAGCTTTAAAAGTATCTTAGCTATCTGCAAAAAATTCACAGTTCAATAATTATAACGCTAACAATTTATCTTAAGGGTGTATTTCAACTGATGTAATAAAAAGGAATTTTTTTGTTATTTTAAAATTGACTATAAATTTTCAAGGCCACCCAGCACTCAGGGATTTTAAGAGAAGCTTTTAAAGTATTTTAAGTATCTGTAGCAAATCCGTAGTGCAACAATTATAATGTTAACAATTTATTTTAATGGTGAACATCCACTAAAGTTAAAAAAAGAAATTTTCTTGTTAATTTATAAAATTACTATGCACTTTTGAGGCCACCCAGCACTCAGGGATTTTATGAGAAGCTTTAAAAGCGTCCTAGGTATCTGTAAAAAATTCACAGTTCAACAATTATAACGCTAACAATTTATCTTGAGGGTGTACATCCACTGATGATAAAACAAGAAATTTTCTTGTTAATTTAAAAAATCACTATGCACTTTTAAGGCCACCCAGAGCTCCGGGATTTTAAGAGAAGCTTTAAAAGTGTCTTAGGTATCTGTGAAAAATTCATAATTCAACAATTAAAACGCTAACAATGTATTTTAAGTGTGTACATCCACTGAAGTTAAAATAAGAAATTTCTTGTTAATTTAAAAAATCACTATGCACTTTTAAGGGCACCCAGCAATCAGGGACTTTAAGAGAAGCTTTAAAAGTGTCTTAGGTATCTGTAAAAAAATCACAGTTCAACAATTATAACGTTAACAATTTATCATAATGGTGTACATCCATTGATGTTAAAAAAAAAATTTTCTTGTTATTTTAAAATTCACTATGTATTTTCAAGGCCACCCAGCACTCAGAGATTTTAAGAGAAGCTTTAAAAGTATTTTAGGTATCTGTAAAAAATTCACAGATCAACAATTATAACGCTAACAATTTATCTTAAGGGTAAACTTCCACTGGTGTTAAAAAAAGAAATTTTCTTGTCATTTTAAAATTGACTCTGCATTTTTAAGGCCATCCAGCACTCAGGGATTTTAAAAGAAGCTTTACAAGTGTTTTAGGTATCTGTAAAAAATTCAAAGTCAAAAATTATAACGCTAACAATGTATTTTAAGGGTGTGAATCCACTGAAGTAAAAAAAAAATTATCTTGTTAATTTAAAAAATCACTATGCACTTATAAGGGAACCCAGAACTCAGAGATTTTAGGAAAAGCTTTAAAAGTGTTTTAGGTATCTGTAAAAAATTCAAAGTCAACAATTATAACGCTAACAATGTATTTTAGGGGTGTGAATGCACTGAAGTAAAAAAAGAAATTATCTTGTTAATTTAAAAAATCACTATGCACTTATAAGGGCACCCAGCACTCAGGAATTTTAAAAGAAGCTTTAAAACTGTCTTAGGTATCTGCAAAAAATTCACAGTTCAATAATTATAACGCTAACAATTTATCTTATGGGTGTACTTCGACTGATGTTAAAAAAAGAAATTTTCTTGTTATTTTAAAATTGACTATGAATTTTTAAGGCCACCCATCACTCAGGGATTTTAAGAGAGGCTTTAGAAGTATTTTAGGTATCTGTAGAAAATTCATAGTTCAACAATTATAACGGTAACAATTTATTTTAAGTGTGTACATCCACTGAAGTTAAAATAAAAAATTTCTTGTTAATTTAAAAAATCACTATGTATTTTCAAGGCCACCCAGCACCCAGAGATTTTAAGAGAAGCTTTAAAAGTGTTTTAGGTATCTGTAAAAAATTCATAGTTCAACAATTATAACGCTAACAATTTATCTTAAGGGTAAACTTCCACTGGCGTTAAAAAAAGAAATTTTCTTGTTATTTTAAAATTGTCTATGCATTTTTAAGGCCATCCAGTACTCAGGGATTTTAATAGAAGCTTTACAAGTGTTTCAGGTATTTGTAAAAAATTCAAAGTCAACAATTATAACGCTAACAATGTATTTTAAGGGTGTGAATCCACTGAAGTAAAAAAAAGAAATTATCTTGTTAATTTAAAAAATTACTATGCACTTATAAGGGCACCCAGCACTCAGGAATTTTAAGAGAAGCTTTTAAAGTATTTTAAGTATCTGTAACAAATCCATAGTGCAACAATTATAACGCTAACGATTTATTTTAATGGTGAACATCCACTAAAGTTAAAAAAAGAAATTTTCTTGTTAATTTATAAAATTACTATGCACTTTTAAGGCCACCCAGCACTCAGGGATTTTATGAAAAGCTTTAAAAACGTCTTAGGTATCTGTAAAAAATTCACAGTTCAACAATTATAACGCTAACAATTTATCTTAAGGGTGTACATCCACTGATGTTAAAAAAAGAAATTTTCTTGTTATTTTAAAATTCACTATGCATTTTTGAGACCACCCAGCACTCAGGGATTTTAATAGAAGCTTTACAAGTGTTTTAGATATCTGCAAAAAATTCATAGTTCAACTATTATAACGCTAACATTTTATTTTAAGGGTGTACATCCACTGAAGTTAAAAAAAGAAATTTTCTTGTTAATTTAAAAAATCACTATGCACTTTTAAGGGCACCCAACACTCAGGGATTTTAATAGAAGCTTTACAAGTGTTTTAGGTATCTGTAAAAAATTCAAAGTCAAAAATTATAACGCTAACAATGTATTTTAAGGGTGTGAATCCACTGAAGTAAAAAAAAAATTATCTTGTTAATTTAAAAAATCACTATACACTTATAAGGGCACCCAGAACTCAGGAATTTTAAGAGAAGCTTTAAAACTGTCTTAGGTATCTGCGAAAAATTCACAGTTCAATAATTATAACGCTAACAATTTATCTTATGGGTGTACTTCGACTGATGTTAAAAAAAGAAATTTTCTTGTTATTTTAAAATTGACTATGAATTTTCAAGGCCACCCAGCACTCAGGGATTTTAAGAGAGGCTTTAGAAGTGTTTTAGTTATCTGCAGAAAATTCATAGTTCAACAATTATAACGGTTACAATTTATTTTAAGGGTGAACATCCACTGAAGTTAAAAAAAGAAATTTTCTTGTTAATTTGAAAGATCACTATGCACTTTTAAGAGCACCCAGCACTCAGAGATTTTAAGAGAAGCTTTAAAATTGTCTTAGGTATCGGTAGAAAAATCACAGTTCAACAATTATAACGTTAACAATTTATCATAAGGGTGTACATCCACTGATGTTAAAAAAATAAATTTTTTTGTTATTTTAAAATTCACTATGTATTTTTAAGGCCACCTAGCACTCAGAGATTTTAAGAGAAGCTTTAAAAGTGTTTTAGGTATTTGTAAAAAATTCAAAGTCAACAATTATAACGCTAACAATGTATTTTAAAGGTGTGAATCCACTGAAGTAAAAAAAAGAAATTATCTTGTTAATTTAAAAAATCACTATGCACTTATAAGAGCACCCAGCACTCAGGAATTTTAAGAGAAGCTTTAAAAGTGTCTTAGGTATCTGCAGAAAATTTACAGTTCACTAATTATAACGCTAACAATTTATCTTAAGGGTAAACTTCCACTGGTGTTAAAAAAAGAAATTTTCTTGTTATTTTAAAATTGACTATGCATTTTTAAGGCCATCCAGCACTCAGGGATTTTAATAGAAGCTTTACAAGTGTTTTAGGTATCTGTAAAAAATTCAAAGTCAACAATTATAACGCTAACAATGTATGTTAAGGGTGTGAATCCACTGAAGTAAAAAAAAAGGAATTATCTTGTTAATTAAAAAAATCACTATGCACTTATAAGGGCACCCAGCACTCAGGAATTTTAAGAGAATCTTTTAAAATATTTTAAGTATCTGTAACAAATCCATAGTTTAACAAATATAACGCTAACAATTTATTTTAATGGTGAACATCGACTAAAGTTAAAAAAAGAAATTTTCTTGTTAATTTATAAAATTACTATGCACTTTTAAGGCCACCCAGCACTCAGGGATTTTATGAGAAGCTTTAAAAGGGTCTTAGGTATCTGCAAAAGATTCACAGCTCAACAATTATAACGTAAACAATTTATCTTAAGGGTATATATCCACTAATATTAAAAGAAGACATTTTCTTGTTATTTTAAATTTCACTATGCATTTTTAAAGCCACCCAGCACTCAGGGATTTTAAAAGAAGCTTTAAAAATGTCTTAGGTATCTGTAAAAAATTCACAGTTCAACAATTATAACGCTAACAATTTATCTTAAGGGTAAACTTCCACTGGTGTTAAAAAAAGAATTTTAAAGTTACAAGAAAATTTCTTTTTTTAACGTCAGTGGATGTATACCTTTAAAATAAATTGTTAGCGTTATAGTTGTTGAACTATGAATTTTTTACAGATACCTAAGACGCTTTTAAAGCTTCGCTTCGAATAATTTATGAATACCACAATGAATTCTAAAACTAAAAATAGAAAAATAAAATTTTTATAAAAAAATTGAACCGACTTCTAAAAGTGCGCTAAAAAGAAAAAAATAACCATATATTTTTATATGAAATTGAATTTTTTGAAGTCGGCGCCAAATTATTTGTACACGAAATAAATAACTACTAATATATACAAATTATGGTAAGAAAGTAATTACAAATAAAGTATTTTTAATCTGTTTATGCAAATCACATTTTATCAGGTATAAGTTTGGCGCCGACTTCAAAAAGTTCAATTTTATATAAAAATTTATGGTTATTTTTCACTTTTTAGCGCACTTTTAGAAGTCGGTTCAATTTTTTTATAAAAATTTTATTAAAAATATTTTCCTGTTACTATTGGTGAATTTGAAGAGCTCTTCGTTATTGTTGAGCCAATAATTAGGAAACACGATATGGAAATGTGTAGAGCTATATGCTTATTACTAGGTTGGAAATAACATTGTGATATTTAGCTGATGAAATCAGCATGTGAAAGCAACAGTGCGAATTCCGAGTCGGTAAACAACGTTTTTGAAATTATTCAGGTTACTTGTGCCGTAAAATGAGACTCTTTAAAAGAAGTTTTATTTCCAAAGTTTACCACTTCTACCTGGTAAAGAATTGCCAAAGAGTTCGAAGACGAGAATTTCAATATAACAGTGTAATTTTAACAATCGTTTTTATAATTACAACTGTTAGTAGTTTTTAGAAGAACACATTGCATATGATACTAACTGGATTTCTGTTATTAAATTTCCATCAATGGTAATTTTTACTTTTTAATTGTTTATAATGGGTTTATATAAAGTTTGTTAAGGGTAGGGTTGTCATACGACAGGAATTTTCCTGACATGTCTGAAATTTTAGCTTCTTATTAGGGAAACAGGAAAAAACTGAAATTAAAAGAGGAAAATATAAGTAATAAAAAATATTTATTTATCATTCCCGTAAGAAAAACGAAATTAATTAAACATTAACAAAATGAGTGAATTGTTAATTTAGTATATTAATAAATTTTTTTCGTATTTTTTATTACTTGATGTCTCTTTTGGCAATTGCTTGTTTTTTATAACCATTTCATGACATTCTTCACAGGATATGTTCTTTTAATTAATTTGTGCCAGAACAGAAGATATTGTTGTCAACTTACTGTACTACACATTATTATTAAATTACTATATATAAATATTTTTCAGTTACTCTTTTGGATTAATAGATAATTATAGTCTAATATTTAATATTCTCTTCAGAATAAGTTATATCTTAAGTAAATTTATATTCTAGTCAGCATAAACAAAAGCATGCCTTAATCTCTGAAACTCCAAAACTTTACTTTTTACAGAAACCATTAGCTTTCTTCATACTGTCTTATCGTTCCATAAATACACACTTTTTCATTTCAGTAATCATGAAATAAGTTATATTTGTTAGTACGCCTATGACTATAAAATAATAATTTAGATACAGAAATAGAATATAACTAAGACATGAACATTGAGACAAAGGGAACCTTAACTAAAATTAAAAAACTAGTAAATAAGAGAAACTGTTGTTACCTCCTGATTTAGTGAATATTTTAATAAAATATAAAAAGTAGAAGATTTAGTTGAATTCATTGAAACCAGTGATAACCAAAAGCAGAACTAGCACAGTTATAACATTGGTGGCAGCGAAAAGCCAAGCTTATAACAATATAGACAGTCTATTTCTCTCTTTAGTCCACTACGCTCCACTAATGAGAATACTCGCTCGATATTCGCATTTGGTGCTTCGATTACAAATATTTTGAAAATCGCACTGCCTTAACGCATCACATACAACATTCAGACAAAATGTCCCTATATTTACTGAAAAGTCAGGAATATTGTCAGGAAATCTCATTATTTGATCGCGTAACCATAGCGAAGGGCATGTCTGTGGATTAGCGTCTCGATATTAGAGATTTTCGTTGAACAGAAATTGTATTATATAGCGGGCTTTATTTCATAATCTTCAATTTATATAACGAACAACTGTATCATTGCAATTGTTATAAAATTAATAAAAAATGAACAAGAATTGTTTTTTTTTGAGGACCAACCTTTTTCCAAATCATGTTCTTCGCAATACTGCCAATACTGCCATATTTTTCATCCATTCCGTGCTTTATTACCATAAAACTTTTAAGTTGTTAAAACTAGAGACTAAGCAAAATTATATTGTATCTAAACTATATAACGAACGACATAATTTCTATATATTAAGGGTATTAAAACCGATAAACTGAAAAGATTAAGACGCATTACTACTTTTAGGTGTCTTTCTTTACTGCTACGTAATAAAAATCTCTCTTTTATGTAGACTCTATCTCTATCTTTGGGCATAAACGTCTAAAGAACAGTGGAAGGTAAGTAATGTAAAAATAAGGAAAAATACAATTTTCTAAGTTATAAAATACGTATTAAAACGAAAAATTAACAACCTTTGTAAGATGTTCTGAAGTTTTGATTAAAATAGGGAAAAATTACGATTTGGGAGGATTTTTGCTGCAGTTTTAAATTCGGGGAATAAAATCGAAACGATATTTATGTTTATATATTTTTTTGATCATCTAAATTAGAAAAAAAATCCCTTATATATATATATATATATATATATATATATATATATATATATATATATATATATATATATATATATATACGCAGACGCCAACATAGTTAAAGAAATAAAGTCTAGAAGACTCCAGTGGACGGGCCACCTCATAAGACACTCTAACGAAAGAATTGTGAGACTGGTGTGGGAAGAAACCCCAACTGGAAAAAGACCACTTGGACGACCCCGGCTCCGGTGGCGGGATAATATAGCAGGATACCTTAAAGCTATGGATGTAGAGAACTGGATGGAGCTAGCAAAGGACAGAAACGAATGGAGGCATATTGTCAAGTCGGCTAAAACCCACACGGGGTTGTAACGCCATGGAGTAAGTAAGTAAGTAATATATATATATATATATATATATATATATATATATATATATATATATATATATATATATATATATATATATGGAAAAGTTATTTTATTCACAAGAGAAGGGCAGGACTGTCAATTAGCCAGGAATACTAGCATACCAAGGATTAGCCAGGAATAGACATCTTGTATTCGGAAATTGATAAAATATAAAGTATATGAAAATCGATAAGATGTCCCATCTCTAAAATTAAATCTCTCTACTATCCCTTTTTGTTTCTCACATGTAGTTATTTCTTGCTTTATTTTATGGTTTTGCAGTCTAATATTTAAAGGATGGACAATCTTGTTATCATCTGTCTTTCTAATATTCGATTTAGTTGAACAATATCAGCTTTTTCTTATCAAACGCATTTTTGCCAGGAATAAATATGAAACTTTAAGTATTTCTCTCTCTCTAAACCGCTGTTGGCTTTTATTAAGCCTCACCCGGCCATCTGAAAGACCACCTAGAATGTCTGTTGCACATTTCTCTTATCAGGCTTGTGCTTCTACAGCTTGGACTTTCTGCGATAGTCCAAGTCGGACAAACAAGTGCCTTAGGGGGGCATATTGCGGTAAGGACATCTCACCGGTGTTCTCCGACGAAATTTGATATAAGTAGGAGTTTCAGGTTGTGGAAAGCATGACAAGGATGTCTGGAAAAGGCATCTGTCGATCCCACACGGTCGGGACGAAACACGCATGAAAAATTTTTAGTGGTCGAAAATTAGCTTGAACTTATGTCGTAACATCGCCGGCATATATATATATATATATATATATATATATATATATATATATATATATATATATATATATATATATATATATATATATATATATATATATATATATATATATATATATATATATATATATATATATATATATATATATATATATATATATATATATATATATACAGGGTGATTCAAAAATCGATCACGAAACTTAAGGGGGTGATTCTACTTGACAAAATAAGGGTAGAGCTTCATATAATTTTTTTTCAAAATGTCATTCGTTTTCGAGTTTTTATTTTTTGTTTTTTGAATTACTCGCTTACAGGAAAACCGATTTGACAAATATTTGAAAGATAGGCTAAGTCTTCTGCGCTTCATCATTTTAGTAAAAATTCACATTGATTGTTTGCCGCTAGAGGGCACTTTACCTACATTGAAAATTGTTTTTTTTGTCATAATTTTTTAGTGTTGACAGCTACAGTAGTTTTTGGCATAATTTCTGAAAGACTGATGCCAGGCCTTTAAAAAAGGTGCTCTTTATTTACATCGCTAAACCCAACGGTTTAGACGTAAATCACCCTTAAAAATTAAGTGGTAAATTTACTTTTCTCATTTCATTACCACCAGCTACCAGGTAAATAGCTATCAAAGTATACTAGAGCTGTCAGTTTAACATCAAATAAATTCGCTTTTTAAACTATTTAATTTATAATCTTAAAATAACTAATAATGGCTAATCACCAATATTCAAATATTGAATATTGTGATATCCATTTTTGTTATGGAAAAGCAAATGGTAATGCAGAGTTGGCAAGAAGATATTATATGGAGAGTTATCCGGAAAGAAATATCCCTCATGCTCAAAACATTTTCCAGTGTGCACAGGAGGCTTGCGGAATGTGGTTCCTTTAAAAGTTATAATGGAAATAGGGGAAGACCTAGAACTACTAGAAACGTGCAACAAGAAGAAAGAGTGCTTGAAATTATTGAAGATAATCCAGGTATTAGTACTAGAAAAATTGGGAATGAAGTGCGGCTCTGTCAGGCTAGTTCATGGAGGATACTAAGACAAGAACAACTCTACCCGTTTCATTCAAAAAAGGTGCAGGCTCTTTATGACGATGATCGGCCGAGACGGTTGGAAATGTGCAATCAGATCCTAGCTAAGTATGAACACGATAATCGATTAATTGGCGTCATATTATTCACTGACGAAGCTGGTTTCACTCGTGATGGCATAACAAATCTACACAACATCCACACATATGCTTACGAGAACCCAAACAATGTGGTAGAAACGACACATCAGCGTAGATTTTCACTAAATGTGTGGGCAGGGATAATAGGAGATTACCTTATTGGTCCTCATTTCTTTGATGGCCCATTAACTGGTGACGTATACTTAGATTTTATCCAAAATCGTCTCCCATTGTATCTGGAAGATGTGCCATTGGAAGTAAGGGCCAACATGTGGATCCTCCAAGACGGAGCTCCGCCCCACTTTAGTATACGTGTCCGACAGTATTTGAATGCAACGTATCCTGAGCGATGGATAGGACGAAGTGGACCATTGGCATGGGCAGCGAGGTCACCAGACCTTAATCCTATGGATTTTTTCTTTTGGGGTCATTTGAAACAATTGGTGTACGATATTCCAGTAATCAACGTCGAGGATCTTCGCTTCAGGATAATCGAAAAGTGCCAAATTATTAAAGAAACACCAGAAATTTTTCATCGAGTTAGGCGACATTTTTTGAAGAGTGTTAGGAAATGTATTGAAGAAAATGGGGGACATTTTGAGAATCTTTTTTAGTTTGTTTAGTACTGTTTCATTAATTTTTATCAATTAAATGTATATCGCAATAATCCATAATATGAATATTTACTGATTAGCCATTATTAGTTATTTTAAGATTATAAATTAAATAGTTTAAAAAGCGAATTTATTTGATGTTAAACTGACAGCTCTAGTATACTTTGATAGCTATTTACCTGGTAGCTGGTGGTAATGAAATGAGAAAAGTAAATTTACCACTTAATTTTTAAGGGTGATTTACGTCTAAACCGTTGGGTTTAGCGATGTAAATAAAGAGCACCTTTTTTAAAGGCCTGGCATCAGTCTTTCAGAAATTATGCCAAAAACTACTGTAGCTGTCAACACCAAAAAATTATGACAAAAAAACAATTTTCAATGTAGGTAAAGTGCCCTCTAGCGGCAAACAATCAATGTGAATTTTTACTAAAATGATGAAGCGCAGAAGACTTAGCCTATCTTTCAAATATTAGTCAAATCGGTTTTCCAGTAAGCGAGTAATTCAAAAAACAAAAAATAAAAACTTGAACTTGGACGGCTTGTAACTCGAAAACGAATGACATTTTGAAAAAAAATTATATGAAGCTCTACCCTTATTTTGTCAAGTAGAATCACCCCCTTAAGTTTCGTGATCGATTTTTGAATCACCCTGTATATATATATATATATATATATATATATATATATATATATATATATATATATATAACCTGCTTCTTTTTTTGAACACGATTAAAAAACTCTTACCAAATTCCGACACAATAGTAAAATTTAATTTTATAATAATTTATTTCCACTTGAAATTATTCCTGAACTTTTTGAAGATAATAATCACCGTTACTCCGAATCTACACAGACAAATTTCAGTAAAATAAAACTGGCCTTTCTCGTTTAGTCAACTTATCTGAATGTGGTTCATTAACATGCTAAGTCAAGGGATTAATCCCCAGTCTGAACGCTAGACATTTCAAAGATACGTTAACTTTAAATGAAATTAGTGTTTTGGGACAACGTCTGATTCTGGTTAATTCCAGTATAAAGTGGAATGGATCTGGCTACATATGTATGTACAGGGTTATTTCTGAAGAACAATAACTGAATTCTGACTTGAAACTATACAAAAATTCCATCAAAGAGATATAGAAATACTCATAATCTTGTAGAATACCTTCCGTATCAATACACTTTTATCCTCATCACTAATCTGTTAAGTGTGAGGGATATATCATATTTTAACTGACAAAGAACTCCCTATACACACTGGCATAGCGAGATGGTAGTTTGTACCGAATGCAATGGCTTGATATATATATATATATATATATATATATATATATATATATATATATATATATATATATATATATATATATATACTTTTTCTTTTTTCTTGGGTCAGTGGAATAAAAATTAATTTATTTTGTCATAAATGTTTTATTGGTTTTTTCACAAACGTTTCGACCTTATTATTGGTTTTCATCAGTGTGTTTTCTATAACAAGAGAGATGTCCAAAACATAAATACATAGATATTAAAAGTTTGCTACAAAAGCTAGTCACATTTTTAAAATTTATTTACAAATAAAAATACCCAAAGTATAACAGTTTAATATGTATTGGTATATTAAGATCAGGAATAACTAAACTAAAAGCTTTGTTGGGGTCCATATATATATATATATATATATATATATATATATATATATATATATATATATATATATATATATATATATATATATATATATAGAAAAGTTATCCTATTCTCCTTACGACCGTTAAGAAAGGGGACAGAACAGGCGCAGATCCAAGGGGAGGGGGGGGGGGGCGGTGTGGGCGATCGCCAGGAAGTTAAACATAAAGGGTTTTCCAATAAGAGGTGTCATTTTGAAAAGCCCGCTATTTCGGTAGATGTCACTTTTGAAGCTGTAAGTTTTTGACGTTTGACAAGTAGAAACTACGCCATAAATAAAGATGGAACGATACACGCTTCAACAACGCATTGAAATTATTAAAATTCACTATAAAAATGGTGAAAATTTGGCAGAGACGGTTTGTAAAACTCGAACATTTTTGAGTCGTCATGAAGCACCTTGTCGGAGCGCAATAAAGAAATTGGTGAAAAAATTCGAGCTGTTGGGACAAGTTAGTTATGTGAAGAAGAAAACCCGTGCACGTCGCTCAAGAACAGCCGAGAATATGGCTGCTGTAGCCGAAAGTGTTGAAGAAAACCCAGGTTTGTCCATTCCTCGTCGTTCTTTGGAATTAGGGATTCCACAAACGTCATTACACCGTATTTTGCATAAAGATTTGGGTCTTAAGGCTTATAAAGTTCAGTTAACGCAAGAACTCAAGCCGGCCGATCATCAACAACGTCGTGCCTTTGCTGATTGGGTTCTTGAAATGCATGAAAATGATCCGGAATTCCATCGAAAAATCATCTTCAGTGATGAGGCCCATTTCCACCTCGGTGGCTTCGTCAACAAACAAAATTGTCGCATCTGGGGCTCGGAAAACCCAAGAGTTATTGTTGAAAAGCCTCTCTATCCTGAACGTGTGACTGTTTAGGGCGGATTATGGTCCGGCGGGGTCATTGGACCTTACTTTTTCGAAAATGAGGCTGGAGAAACAGTTACGGTGAATGGATTGCGCTATCGAGAGATGATTAATGATTTTTTATGGCCGGAATTGGATGGTATTTATCTGGACCACGTTTACTTTCAACAAGACGGCGCTACATGCCACACAAGCAAAGAAACCATTGATCTTTTACGGGAAAAGTTTCCGGGCCGTGTTATCTCTCGAAGAGGTGATCACAATTGGCCACCGAGATCTTGTGATGTGACACCTTGCGATTTCTTCCTTTGGGGCCACGTGAAAGACAAGGTCTACGCCAACAGCCCAGCGTCGATTCAAGACCTCAAAGATGGAATTCGTGAGGCTATCGAGGACATAGGGCAGCCACTTTGCGATTTGGTTATGGAAAATTTCATGAAAAGGATATGGTCCTGTAGGCATGGTCGTGGTGGTCATTTGGCTGATGTTATTTTCCATCATTAACGGCATACCTTCCTCTTTATAATGTAATAAATATCCGATCATTTATCTTAAAAAATGGCATTTTTCTTTGAATATCAAAATAACACCTCTTATTGGAAAACCCTTTATATAAAACAATAAATTCGTCCATATTTTTTTTGGGCTATCGGTCATTTTGTTGTTAAATAAAATCATTTTTAGGACATTTGACGTTTTAGTTTATTTATTTCTTAAACCATCTGCAGAATTACAATTAAACACTAAAAAGGGATTCAAATGTAATTAATTTTTATATGTTACAGTTAAAATTAGACCTACTTATTTTTATTTCTAGTGTACTAACATCTTAATTTAATTTACTTTATTATATGGATATCCGATAGCTCCAAAAAAATAAAAGAAATATGTTAGTTCTACACGCTTAAGAAACAGACGCAAATACAATAATAAAAATATTATGACTAATTGGAATTAAATATATATAAAATTAAAGAATGGGACACACTAAAATAAAAATATATAAAAAAAGAAAAAATAAATAAACAACATTAAACAATAAAATACAACAAAAACAAAAATTTAAATAATAAATTGTCTTAACATTGGTAAACGTTACGTATCTAATTCGTAATCAAAGTCAGTGAAGCTATCTTCGCTCAAATTAATTATAATTGGTTCCTCTATCTCACCGATCATGAGATCGAGTTTCCACATTTTCTTTTATTATATGGCTTTTTCTCAATTTTCTGCAGTGACTTTATTAAAAAGAAACTTTCAAATATTCAGTTAAATTACTAATTTTGTAAGTTGTGTTATTTCTAGCAACTCCACTTTTTACTTGAGAGAGATATTTCCTTCTCCAACGGACAGTTTCGGGACGATTATAAGAACAGATTTTGTATCTGGTTTTTCTCAGCAAAAATTAAGTTCTCTAAGCAATTTCCAGAGCTAAGTTCTTTAAATTTCAGGTAAATCCCGATCTTCATTGATTTTAATTAGAATTTTGTCAATGGTTGGGATCTGCTTCTCATCATAAAATGCATGTACAACTCCTTTAATTGCGGTTTAGATCTTTTCTTCCAACGAGGTTTTTCGTCTGTCTGTGATCGAATGTGGCTTGGGAGTATAAATAATTCCAGTAATTTTTTTCTCCTTCAGTATTCGGTACATAGTAGATTTTCCAACTCCTGTCATATTGGAACACCTCTCAACAGAGCTTTTAACATTATTATCTAGATATTGATATTTTAAGGCATCATAAACATTCATTGTAATAAGTTTTTCGTTGAGGAGAAAATGCCCTGGAATAAATATAGCTGTGGAAGCTATATCTTTTGGGTATCTCACTAATCTCAAATAATATATAGAAACAAGCACAAACAAGATAAATTACTAAGGACACCCTGTAAGGTGTATCTTGCTCACTGATAGAAATTAAATTGAATTATCAGAAATTTTATTGTTGCAGTAAATTGATAAAAACTTATAATATTTAAATATAATTCGATTTACGGCAGTCTTCAGGTACCTGCGGCACTGGAACAGGTACGTTTGGAGGTTTCGGTAACAGTTTTATTACTCTCTCTAGCTCTTGGATAGAGTATAGGAATGTGTATGCTTGCGATCGCCCCTTCCCCTCCCAAGAGCTTTGAGTTCAGGAAAACAGAATCGATTCTGCCTTTTTTATTAGGAATGTATATGCTGCTGGCACTCACCCCGTTGACGACTTGTTTCCCTTGCCATACTGTACTTTTGTGATATAACCCCCTCCCCCCAGAGAGAGAGACTGGATCCGCCCGTGGGACAGACAGTATATTCTCTGAGAATTCCATTATGGTTCTCTCTCCATACTAGTTTCGACCACCTAATGGGCTCATCAGTGGAGCTGTAACGAGCCGAGAGCAAAATGCACAGAAAACAACTGTCTTACCGGTCGGAAGGAGAATAAAATAACTTTTCCAAATACATAGACCGTGAAATGGTTTATTTTTAATAAATTTTAAAATGGCGTATCCAATATGGCTACCTCTGATTATCGGAATATCTATTTAATGCCTTAAAAAACGGAAAAATCGAGATGAAAGTTTTCTCGTATGTAGCAATGGGTTGTTTTTACTTAAATCATTTTTGACCGTTTCATGTAAGAAAATGAGAAATAACTCTTTAACTTTAACTATAGTCCGGTCAAAATAGACATTGAAGGTTACATTAATTCGCACCTTGCTAAAAATTGGCATGAATGTTGGGAACCCTATTATACACAATTTGTCAATTATCCACATCAATCCGAAGTGTGGAAAAAAATTTATTCAAGGTCAAATGTTGCAAAAATCGGTTTTTTGAGTTTTCCAGCTAAACGGTAAGTTTTATAATAAAAATAGGTGAGACAAAAATTATTCATCATGCAATTATCTATAAAAATTGTTCATATACTTTTTTTCCTAAGAATCACCATTTCGGAGATACAGCGATGCAAAATGTTGAAAAAGTTGTATTCTTCATAATATGCATGTCAATTACCGTAATATACGTTACCGAACGATAATATAAGTAAAAATATTAATTTTCGTAGCGTATACATACATATTATACAGTTTTAAAAATATAAACTCCAAAAAAAACCCAGTCCCTCATTTTATATGACCGTACGGCCTTGAGCAACATCTGTCTGCTATTCAATTGTCCACGTGGCGACGCTCGTATACCTGCTCCTTTTTGAAGGGCCTCCCTAGATAGAATAGTATTAGTCTCAAGCATTCTTTCGTAGTAAGAACACGTAGTTATTGCTTATATTTTCAAACAAAATTTGTGCAGTTTTGTGTTTGTAATAGAAATGTCGCAGTTGTGCTTTATTTGTAATAAACATTTGACCGAAAGCGAAACAGTTACTGTTGATCGTGGCCTAAAGACATTAATTAATGCAAGTATTGAAAGAGGTGATGAATTTTCGGAATACCTGAAAGACCAGACTTCTGTGACAGTTCATGTGCAGTGTCGAAAAAACTATACTCGGAAGGGTACAATCGCCGCATTGAAAAGAAAACAGGATGAAGAACAAGCTAGTACATCAAAAATAAGTCCACTTCGTACTAGAGCACGCGTAAGTGAACCATTTTTTTGTTTTAAAAAGTGTTGCTTATTTTGTGGCAATGAATTGAATGAAGAGCTAGAAAACAGAAAAGCACTGAAGTATCGGCGTAAAATTTTTCATGTAACAACACTTTCATTCAAAGAAACAATCCTGAATATAGCCCAGACTCGTTCTGATCATGTAGCAAAAGCTGTTATTACTCGAATTGAGTTCGAACATGATTTAGTTGCTGCCGAAGCTAAGTATCATAAAGACTGTCATAATGCCTTCTTGAGACCGACTACGGGGGGCCAAGCCGGTCGTCCTCAATCTGAAAGTACGAATCTTTTAATGGAAGAAATATTTGCACACATCGAAAATAGTGATGATTGTCAATTTTCATTAGACGAATTACAAAATATTTGCAACAATTCGTTAGATAATAGAACCATTAAGTTACGATTAAAGTTGAAGTATGGCGATAAAATTATTATAACAGAAAAGTCAGGAGCATCAACATTAATATGTTTTGTTGATAATCACTATGACATTTTAAATCGAGCTAGCTACGAAAAAAAAACAACAAATGAAAATACAATAGCTTTTTAACTCAACAGAAGCACAATAGATCGTGGAATAGGCCTACCGGGGAAACCACGTAAAAAAAAAAACGCGCCATGTACACTACCTCACGGGTGGCGCGGAAACGTGTGCATATTATGAAGAATACAACTTTTTCAACATTTTGCATCGCTGTATCTCCGAAATGGTGATTCTTAGGGAAAAAAGTGTATGAACAATTTTTATAGATAATTGCATGATGAATAATTTTGTCTCACCTATTTTTATTATAAAACTTACCGTTTAGCTGGAAAATTCAAAAAAACGATTTTTGCAACATTTGACCTTGAATAAATTTTTTTCCACACTTCGGATTGATGTGGATAATTGACAAATTGTGTATAATAGGGTTCCCAACATTCATGCCAATTTTTAGCAAGGTGCGAATTAATGTAACCTTACCCCTATTTTTGATGCTAACTTGACCGGACTACTAGTTAAAGTTCTGGAAAGCATTGTCCATCTCTCCGATAAGAAACATTTTAGATTCACTGTAATACTTTTGAAGTAGAACCATTATTTATAACACCTAGAAAATAAAAGATCTACGACCAATTCAAAAAATCTGTTTTGAAGAAAATTATACCAAATCTGATTTCATTTTTAAATAACTTAGGAACTGAAAAAGGCAGAAACATGAACTTTCAAAATTAAATCGAGTTCAATAAGTTCTCTGAATAATTAAAGTTTCAAGATGAATTAGTTCTTGTAAAGGTGCCGTCTGCGAACTCCAGTTGGTGGCCATTCATTCTACCAGGACCCCCAGACATTTTTTTAAAATTTTTATACACGTTTCTCTAAATTCCGTGTTATTTATATTATCTAGATTACAATTTAAGTAACTCGTTTCAACATTCAGTATGAATAAAATAAAAAGAAGTTTTCACTGAAGTAATACCTCCATTATACATACTCTAATCTTAACTTCAAAAACTAACTAGTGCAGCAATGATCCTTAACATTATATAACAGTTAAAATGAAAGTTTGTTCTGCGATTTTTACCATAAGATAACTCTATGCACTCTGTAATAGTACAATTAGACCAATTGTTATAGCTCTACTAGAAGTAAATGGCTTGTATAAGATAAAAAGGGCTTAGACAACTTTTGTACATTTATATATTTATAATTCTTCAGTTCTCTCGGTGGAAATGTCGATTTATTTTACAATGAGTCTTACAGTAGATATTTTTGAAGGACTAAAATAAAAGGCTACAGAAAAATTATATCCTAGGAAAAACATAGATTTATTTAAATATTTTTTTCACTATTTTGGCTTGTTTGAATGCTGAAAGTTTGAGATTTTCTTCAATTTCAACCAAAAATGAAACTTCATAACCTACTAAATTTGAAATATATACATACACTCTCCTGTATGTACAGGGTGAGTCAACGATTGAATGAAGTAGGTTTGTGCCTTTTCGGTGAAATTAACAAAGAAACTATATTCATTGTTTGATACAGTTTATTTTTACGCAGATTTTAAAAATATTTAGGACTCTACAGGGTGAGCTAAAAAACTAGGACAGCATAAAGTTGTATTTTTTTAAATAGAACACCCTATATACGAATCGTATTTTCGATTTAGCTTATAGTTTTAAATCTTTTTTATTAAGGGTTTACTATAACAAAACTTTATAGTTTCTGAGATAATTAAGTTTAAAGAAAAAAAGTCACATTTTCAAGCATCAATTCAATCCTAAATAACGTTTTCAATTTTGTGACAAATATATTCAAATTTGGAATTGGCAAGGCCAAGGACAAGTTAACATAATTTTTACCTAATATTTGCAATAAAAGCTACAGGGTGTTGAACACATCGGCTCAAATTTGAACAAGTTTAAATGAATAAATATCTTTTTTTTTAAATGGTACGCCCTGTATATTTTCATGTTATTTAATAGAGTAATAAAAACCCTAAAAGTTTTGTTCAATATATCCTATACCTATTTATAATAGTTTTTAAGATATTTCAGTTTTTCTTATTTTCCATACTTTTTTACAGAAATAGTCTTCATTATCATAGTAGCCATGGCAAAAACAATGTAAAAGAAACTACAGAAACAAACAGAATGTGGTTAAATATGATGAAATACATTATTCGTTATATTACAACGGAAATAGTTTAATTAAACATAATGTGAAAAAATTAACACAACAATAACGACAAGGCAAATACATATTTACTTTTATACTAAATTGAAACAAAAAAATTACCTATTAAATACTGAGATTAATTATTTCTTTTTAATAAGTGTTCGAATAAACGACCCTCTTGTGCAATGCACAAATTTAGTCTTTTTTGCAGATTTTCTCGGACCCTGGACAAAATTAGTGGCGTTATTGTTCTACAGGTATCCCTAATCCTGTTTCGCATATCTTCCACTGTTGTTGGTGGATTAACATACACCTTATTTTTAATATAACTCCATAGGAAGAAATCTAATGGGGTGATGTCGCAAGACCTTGGTGGCCACTCAATGAAACCCCCACGTCCAATCCATTTTTGCGGATATCGTTGGTCCAAAAACGCACGAACTTCACGATGGTAATGCGGAGGCGCACCATCGTCCTGGAACCACATACTGTCGAGCTCATCCCTATCGAGACCTTGAAGCAGTTGGGGTAGTTCTTCTTGTAGAAAGTTCAGGTAACTATGGCCATTTAGTGGTTCATTAAAAAAGTGGGGTCCAACAATTCGATTATGATGAATACCACACCAAACATTTAATGACCAGTGGTTTTGATGTTGCACCTCTCTAATCCAAAATGGGTTTTTCTGTGGCATAATAATGCATGTTAGGTCTATTTACGGCACCGTTACTTCTAAAAGTAGCTTCATCACTAAACATTACCTTGCATAATAAATTTGGATTTAATTGAATCTCCGCATTTATTGTACGACAAAAGTTTACACGACTTTCAAAATCCTGTCCATGCAATTCTTGGTGTAATTCCATGTGATATGGATGATACCTATATTTCTTGGTAGTACGATTAGCGGTGGATTGTGATGTTTCACATAATGCTGCTAACTGACGGCTACCAATATAAGGATTTTCCTGAACATTTAACAATCCTTGTAGTTCTTTTTCTTCATTAGTTACTGGTTTGTTGACCACTTTACATTTTGGATAATCAACAGTATCAGAAGAATCAAATCTTTGCATTAAGTTTTGAAAAGTATGGGTATTAGGTTGGCGTCGATCAGGATACTTCATTTTGTAAATTCTTTGAGCAAGAAGGCAATTTTTTTGAGCCTCTCCTATTGTATAAATCATATCTATTAACTCATTCTTTGGAAAATTCATTTTACAATATAAGATGAATGCAAAAAAAACCAAACTACACTACATAAAAACCAAAAGAAGCGATTGCGGTTATAAATTTGACACACAGAAAAATGTTCTTTTACATTGTTTTTGCCATGGCTACTATGATAATGAAGACTATTTCTGTAAAAAAGTATGGAAAATAAGAAAAACTGAAATATCTCAAAAACTATTATAAATAGGTATAGGATATATTGGACAAAACTTTTAGGGTTTTTATTACTCTATTAAATAACATGAAAATATACAGGGTGTACCATTTAAAAAAAAAGATATTTATTCATTTAAACTTGTTCAAATTTGAGCCGGTGTTCAACACCCTGTAGCTTTTATTGCAAATATTAGGTAAAAATTACGTTAACTTGTCCTTGGCCTTGCTAAATACCAAATTTGAATATATTTGTCACAAAATTGAAAACGTTATTTAGGATTGAATTGATGCTTGAAAATGTGACTTTTTTTCTTTAAACTTAATTATCTCAGAAACTATAAAGTTTTGTTATAGTAAACCCTTAATAAAAAAGATTTAGAATTATAAGTTAAATCGAAAATACGATTCGTATATAGGGTGTTCTATTTAAAAAAAATACAACTTTATGCTGTCCTAGTTTCTTGGCTTACCCTGTAGAGTCCTAAATATTTTTAAAATCTGCGTAAAAATAAACTGTATCAAACAATAAATATAGTTTCTTTGTTAATTTCACCGAAAAGGCACCAACCTACTTCATCCAATCGTTGACTCACCCTGTACATGTTTTTGCCATATCTTGATGAAAATCTGAAAACACAAAAAGTTTTATAACTTCAAAAGAAATGATCGCAGTGTAAAAATTACAATGGTATCTTAAAATTTAGGTATAAATCTTCAAAAAAACCGTTACATTTATCTCCAAAATTCATAAACATAGGTATTAAACAATATCATAAAAAAGGAAAAAAATTGAAAAAATTTTGATGATATTTGTACTGTTATTATTTCAAGTGCAAATATTGCAGAATACAAAAACCAAGACAGTTTGAAAGAATATTGCTTCACCTTTAAAATGAATGGTAGATCGTGCAATTTGGTCCATTTGGACCAAAGTTAGACACATTTTTATAAGAAAAGTAGACAATTTTAACTCATACTTACATTTACTAGGTACTAAGCCTTTTAATGAAATATATATATATATATATATATATATATATATATATATATATATATATATATATAATCAGTCATTACTAACTAATTAGCGGTCAGTTCTTAAATATCAATATGCATAGAATTCACAATTTAAACCAATAAATAATACAAAGAATTTTAACAAACAATTATAACGAAGAAAGTAAATATCAATTTGTTATCACTACATAGTATAAAACAAAGTCGCTATCTCTGTCCCTATGTCCCTTTGTATGCTTAAATCTTTAAAACTACGCACCGGATTTTGATGCGGTTTTTTTCAATAGATAGAGTGATTCAAGAGGAAGGTTTATATGTATAATAACATCCATTAAATAGTGGAGAAATATTGTTATTTTTGAGGTTTCTAATGTGATGTCGTTAATTATCATATTTTTTTCCGCTTACATTGCAAACGCAGGCTGAACCCTACGAGATTTATCAAAATAATGTACTAATTATTTGTACACATTGAAAAGGTCTACAGAAAACTCCGCGATGGTATATGTCTATCTCTCATGGATATCCCACAATAACATTTTTTTGTCATTTACTTTTTACGACAAATAATGGCAAATTTTGAAGCGATTTTAACCAATACAGCATTAATCCTTATCCAATTAAATAGCTTAAATACATTGTTGATTTAATATAGATCTATATGGTCCTTTACAGCACAAGATTTAAATGAATATTTTCGAAGATATTACAGATTTAAAATTGCGGGAAGTAGCGCTTGCGGCGGTACTGGCCGACCGGGGCGGCGGCAGCGTGCCTATAAATAGCGCGTCGGAGGCCGATGTAATAATTGTTGTAAAAATAAAATAAATAGTCACAGTTTTTCTGTAGTGTATTTAGTATCAGCATTGCACCCGTGCGAAGCCGGGGCGGGTCGCTTGTATATATATATATATATATATATATATATATATATATATATATATTATTGTGCGACTAGAAACAAAACTTTCGTTTAGATTTCTTGGATAATTTGTTTACGAATTCCATTTTGACTGACGGTAAATAAATTTTCACTGGATCAAGATGAGAATTTTTCAAATTGTCACCTTGTTTGTGCAAGAACAAAAAGTTTTATAGAAATAGTACACATCCAAATCCCAGAATTATCACTACCGCTCTGCAAAAAAACGAAATGAAACTTCTTATTTTGTTAATAAAAAGCGTCTTATAGGGTCCGACCGAACAAAATTGCTACGAAGAAATTTAATCAAGAAAATCTAGCATAAAAAGTAGGTGAAATAGGGAGTAGGTGTCGATATATTTCTGCAATAAATGCCTAATTTAATAAA
This sequence comes from Diaprepes abbreviatus, assembly GCA_034092305.1. NCBI lineage: Eukaryota > Metazoa > Arthropoda > Insecta > Coleoptera > Curculionidae > Diaprepes > Diaprepes abbreviatus. The sequence continues at coordinate 1,370,193 of JASJET010000247.1, forward strand.
AGCATTATTAAAGCATTCGATAACGGTGAAATTGAGACGAATTTGTGATTTTTAATAATTAATATGAAATGTCCGATAAAACATCATAAGTAAGCAAAGGTAATAGATGTTTCGGTTAGTAATTTTTCGATTTTTTCGCAAAATTTGAGTTAACGATGACTTTTTCCCACTTTTCTGTCAAAGAATGGATCCTGCGTTTCTCTTTTGGTAAGAATGAGACCGTGTCTTTCGGCGTATATTGGTATTTTTTCCTTCAACGTTCGGTTTAAGTTGTGCTCCGTCGTCAACCAATATTTCACCAGATTTTAGCGGTTAATAATACCCAGCTCCCTGCATTTTTAAACTTTTTCGGTAGACCTGGACGCTTTTTGTATTTTACATCAAAATCACCACTTTTGAAGCGTTTACGCTATCGTTCATATGTTTTTTGGGTTAATACATTCTCATCATAATCTCCAACCATCAATCGATAACGTTCAGCAGGTGTTTTCTCTTAATTAAAGAAGTTTATTTTGATAATCAAGAACCTATAAAGAACTATGACTTTTTGTACAATGACATTTGACAACAAACTGGCTTTTAATGGCGTATATTTATCTTTCAAAATGACATAGATGTCATTAGTATACATTAATTTTATAGGTATGAAAATACTGTTTTCCCGAAACTTTCTTAATTAATACTTAAACTGTATTATGTTATTTTCCGTTGAAGATAACTTTTTATTGATAATAATCATTTAAAAGATGTATTGTTTTAAATAGATATTTATCAAAAATCCAGAACTATTTTAAATAATTTATATTCGCCACATCTCTCTATCTGTCTATGTCCATCCCTCTATCTTCTCATTTTGCGCAGGACCATAAGATAAAAAGAGATAGACGCAATTCTCCGCCACACTGCCCCGTGTTTTGTGTGGGTTTTCACCAGACAGTCTCTCTAAAATCGCGACACAGAAAACACAGCATTTTCATGACACCACCCTAAAATTTGTTTTGTAAACATCGTTTAGATAATAAAAATTCTCGGTAATTTTTTTGAATTTATTTTCCGAACTTAAATACATGTTTTTTCTTTATTTCATCCCCCTTTTTGCACACCAAATTTATCAATATCGTATAAAAAGGACATACATTAATGTCTCGAACTACTTTATTATGGATGGTATTTTTTTGGTAAATAACAACTGACAAGTTTATTTTTAACCTCGAAATTTAAAAATTGAAAGGAAAATCGATCAATGCTGTTAAGAAAACCAATTTTTATGTTAAGATTTTTTAATGAAAAGCAGAAAAACACTTTTTTATCAGCTTTTAAGTAAAAATAAATTCAAGAGAAAAGTAGAAGGAAAAAAATTGTATTAAGAAGGGATTCTTTCAAAAAATACTATCATTAAATTTTAGGATACTTTATTTTTATTGAATAAGCTGTCTATAAAACACCTTTACACTCTTTCGATTTAAATTAGAGTGTTCCCCTAAATGCAGACTTATCAAATGGTAAGTTAGTAGATAATTAAGTAATGATACTGAAAATACCAAAAGTTCACTCATGCGCAGTTGTTTATAATTGCATTAATTGTTAGTTAAATCTTTATTGTTAAAAACAATAAAATAAGAAAAAGCCTACAAAATGTGTACTGAATCGAAGTAAAATGGAAGATGCACAAGAAATATAAATTGTTTATGGAGAAGAATAATCAATAGCGTCATCTATAGATAATAGTTCAAACTTATATTATATTCGAGAGACTTTTATTTTGTGCATGTACAGATGCCCAATTTCGACATTTTTACAGGGTGTCTCTACTCTTTTCAAAGATAGACACTTACGATTTAATTTTTTGTTAAACAAAAGATTTTTCTAGCCCTCTCTGATTCAAAGCGAAATTGAAAATTTTCCATTTACAAGCCCCCCTCTCTCTCATATTTTAGTAAATATGAGTTAATAAAAAAGTGAAAATAGGTTATTGTTGAATTTTTACGCAAAATCTACTAACGTTTCAAGTTTTTTTAAAGGAATAATATTTTAAATTATGGATTAAACTTATACTTTTTTAAACAAAACACCCTATATATAATTTAACAGCTCGATTTCAATTTTTTCAAGCTTTTCAAAAATGTATAAAGTTGAGATTTGATTTTATTATTAAATCTAACATTTTGATTTTTGAAAATCCAGATTTAATTTGATAGTAGACTATAATTATTGAATACATATCTTATTGACAGTGGCGCAACCCACCAAAAAAAATTGTACATTAAAATAAAATATACTAATAAATTTAAGTACAAATATTTTTTAAAATTTCTACTGATAAGTTTATGATTAAATTTAAATAATTTAAAATATATTTATAAAAATATTAATAATTTTTTACCTAGATTAGAAGCAAACAGCAGTCAGTTACTGAAATAACTTAACTTACTTGACCTAAATATCAATAATTATTTTTCTGTATTACAGTATTAGCAATTTTTTACCTACATTATACACGGACAGCAGTTCTCTAATCTAAGATTATACATATTTTTTAATCTTACATAAAAATATTACGACCTAGTATCCCAACACATGCTGCTAAATCAGCACGTTAACAGACTGGGTCAATAATTGCTAAAATAATCATATTAATTGTAAATATTATTACGTTAGGAAAACAGGTTAGAGATTTAATTATTATATATAGACCGTAAGTTTCAATGTTTCTTCTTTCGCTCGAAAGACTAATGTTTTTGGCTCCCTTTTTTCTTATTTCTTCGCTCGAAGGACCAATGTTTTTGGCTCCCGTTTTTACTTTATTTATTCGCTAGAAAGACCAATTTTTCTGGCTCCTTTTTCTTCTTTGCTCGATTCTTCTTTGACTCGAAGACAAATGTTTCTTCTTTCGCTCGAATGACCAATGTTTTTGGCTCTTTTTTTTCTTATTTCTTCGCTCGAAGGAGCAATATTTTTTCTTTCGCTCAAAGGACCAACTAACATTGGTCCTTCGAGCCGGATTGTTCCTTCAAGCGAAAGAAAAAACATTGGTCCTTTCTTTTCTGTACGTCATATCTTCTGTACCGGTATTTTAATTTATGTGAAAGTGACTTATGTTTTTACTAATCAAGATATTTTGTTACGTTTTAAAGAGGTTAAAAATGTTTGGCGAGAAAAAAAAACAAACTAAAATTAAGTGTTCTGTCCCAAACTGTGCTTTCGAATTACAAAGGAATTTATAAAAACCATCATGAATGTGTCAGATATTTTTAAGCATCTCTTGGAAGAGACTCTAGAACAGCAGGTAAATATAATGCTTTTCCTGCTCTCTATCTTCCTGTATGTGTAAGTAAAATCAAGTGAACGTTTTTTATTTTCTAGAAAACATGAGCAGCTCGTCGAATGGGGTGCAAGCAATTATAAGAAAAAACCTATGAACATGCTGTTTACGTGTATTGTCGTGCACATCAACTAAATTTGGTAATGTTAAACTCTGCATTCGCCAATAAAAATGTCTGCATATTTTTTTCTAATTTACAAGGCATTTGTTCTTTTTTTCAAATAGTCCTCAAAGAACTGCAATACTAGTTCAAATTGTTAACAAATGCTTATCTCGTTCGACCCAACAAGATGGAATTTTAATTCTAGAGCTGTTTGTACCGTATTCGAATACAAAGACAGCATTTTAGAGACAATGGAAAAAAATCTTAGATGACAGTAGAAACATTAGTATCACCGACCAATCATCAGGGTGTATCAAAAGTCTCAAAAGCAAGAGTTTCCTTCCATGGTTGAACTTATTTTACAAAATAATGTCTCAAGTTAATTTGTTGTTTGGTAAGTTTCAAACAAGACAAATTGACGCTTTTATCGCAAATAAAAATATATTATCATTTGAATCAAAATTACCGGAAATTAGAAATATTACCTCAAAACGACGTAAGCTCGATGATTTCGCTGAATATATTTGTGAAATAATTATTTGTCAAGAAAAAGAACGATTTAGCTTTACAGGTCACTTGGTAGCAGCCAGTAGTACATGTAAGGATAGGATTAAAATTTATCCTTTTTTATCGAACAAAAACCCCATACAGAACTGACTGTCATATGTGAAACTGAAGAATCTAGATCAATTTCGTGACTTCGTGTACTTTATAACTATCTTTCGCAAAACATCCAACTAAGTGAGACATTAAGTGAAGTTCTAAAACTTTTAAAAATTATAATTACTATTCCGATGCCATCGGCTGAAGCAGTATAATTTTTTAGGGCTTAATTATTATAATTTCTAATATATTTCTTCAACACAACGACGAAAATCTCTGAAAATTTTAATTTTGTATTATATTTCAAATATAGAATAAATTTCTCTATGATGAAATTTTTTTCCCAGCCAAGGTGGCCCAGTGACTACTAGGTTTTTTCCAGATTTCCAAAATTCTCCAAAAAAATGCAGTTCTTGAAGTATATTAATACAAACGGTCCATTTTTGACTTTCTGTTTATAATCGTAGTCCAGAATATTGTACTTCTAACACAAAAACCAAGAAATAAGAACAAAAATTCTCAATTCAATGATTATTTCTTATTTATTGTTTGTAATTTCCTTTGAAGTTACAACAGGATTATCAAAAATGTAAGATTTTTAAATATTATATAAAATAATACCAATAATGTTAGAGATGTTTTCGTATTTCCCAGAAAAATGAGTTTTGGAATGTAAATTAATAAAAATGGCCCATTTCTGACTTTCAGTCTCTAATTGATGTTCAAAATCTTGTACTTCTATTACAAAAACCGAGAAATCCATGTACATTGACTCCAAATTACAACAAAATGTGTGAATTCACTGATTATTTCGGATTTTTGATCTAATTATCTTGTTTCTCTAAAAAAATTAGTGTAGAAGTATCGAAAATGCGGAATTTTTAAATATTCTACAAAATATGAGCCAAAAAAGACTGTCTGCTTTGGCAATGCTTTCTAAAGAAAGGGATCTTGTCGAAAGCATACCTGATTTCAATTAGTAGGTTATTGATAAGTTTGCTAATGCCAAAAATCGGTGAATGGATTTTCTTTATAAATAATTCACACAATAAGTAATAGTTGCTGTATTTTTAAAATTTACTACCTTCTTTATGTTTAGTTGTTTAAAATACATTACTTTGTTTCATACTAACTCAATTTTTAAACATATTTACTAGGATTGTTCGATAAGTTCTCGGACTTACTTTAAAACAAAGTATTTTATCACCGATCGAACTTTAATTTTATCCATCTCTCACAAAATATCGAACTTTATGTGTTCACTCGATCGCCACAAACAAGCTACTGCACGCAAACATCTGAAACTTTGCAGGGCGTCATCTCAAGGTTAATGCGTACAAAATATTATAGTTATTTGATCTTACTAGCGCACTCTCTGTTTCAGGTCGAGAACTTATTGAATCACCCTCCTATGTTTTTAATGTACAGGGTGAGTCAACGATTGGATGAAGTAGGTTTGTGCCTTTTCGGTGAAATTAACAAAGAAACTATATTTATTGTTTGATACAGTTTATTTTTACGCAGATTTTAAAAATATTTAGGACTCTACAGGGTGAGCCAAAAAATTAGGACAGCATAAAGTTGTATTTTTTTAAATAGAACACCCTATATAGGAATCGTATTTTCGATTTAGCTTATAATTTTAAATCTTTTTTATTAAGGGTTTACTATAACAAAACTTTATAGTTTCTGAGATAATTAAGTTTAAAAAAAAAGTCACATTTTCAAGCATCAATTCAATCCTAAATAACGTTTTAATTTTGTGACAAATATATTCAAATTTGGAATTTAGCAAGGCCAAGGACAAGTTAACATAATTTTTACCTAATATTTGCAATAAAAGCTACAGGGTGTTGAACACATCGGCTCAAATTTGAACAAGTTTAAATGAATAAATATCTTTTTTTTTAATGGTACACCCTGTATATTTTCATGTTATTTAATAGAGTAATAAAAACCCTAAAAGTTTTGTTCAATATATCCTATACCTATTTATAATAGTTTTTGAGATATTTCAGTTTTTCTTATTTTCCATACTTTTTTACAGAAATAGTCTTCATTATCATAGTAGTCATGGCAAAAACAATGTAAAAGAACATTTTTCTGTGTGTCAAATTTATAACCGCAATCGCTTCTTTTGGTTTTTATGTAGTGTAGTTTGGTTTTTTTGGATTCATCTTATATTGTAAAATGAATTTTCCAAAGAATGAGTTAATAGATATGATTTATACAATAGGAGAGGCTCAAAAAAATTGCCTTCTTGCTCAAAGAATTTACAAAATGAAGTATCCTGATCGACGCCAGCCTAATACCCATACTTTTCAAAACTTAATGCAAAGATTTGATTCTTCTGGTACTGTTGATTATCCAAAACGTAAAGTGGTCAACAAACCATTAACTAATGAAGAAAAAGAACTACAAGTATTGTTAAATGTTCAGGAAAATCCTTATATTGGTAGCCGTCAGTTAGCAGCATTATGTGAAACATCACAATCCACCGCTAATCGTACTACCATAGGTATCATCCATATCACATGGAATTACACCAAGAATTGCATGGACAGGATTTTGAAAGTCGTGTAAACTTTTGTCGTACAATAAATGCGGAGATTCAATTAAATCCAAATTTATTATGCAAGGTAATGTTCAGTGATGAAGCTACTTTTAGAAGTAACGGTGCCGTAAATAGACACAACATGCATTATTATGCCACAGAAAACCCATTTTGGATTAGAGAGGTGCAACATCAAAACCACTGGTCATTAAATGTTTGGTGTGGTATTCATCATAATCGAATTATTGGACCCCACTTTTTTTAATGAACCACTAAATGGCCATAGTTACCTGAACTTTCTACAAGAAGAACTACCCCAACTGCTTCAAGGTCTCGATAGGGATGAGCTCGACAGTATGTGGTTCCAGCACGATGGTGCGCCTCCGCATTACCATCGTGAAGTTCGTGCATTTTTGGACCAACGATATCCGCAAAAATGGATTGGACGTGGGGGTTTCATTGAGTGGCCACCAAGGTCTTGTGACATCACCCCATTAGATTTCTTCCTATGGGGTTATATTAAAAATAAGGTGTATGTTAATCCACCAACAACAGTGGAAGATATGCGAAACAGGATTAGGGATACCTGTAGAACAATAACGCCACTAATTTTGTCCAGGGTCCGAGAAAATCTGCAAAAAAGACTAAATTTGTGCATTGCACAAGAGGGTCGTTTATTCGAACACTTATTAAAAAGAAATAATTAATCTCAATATTTAATAGGTAATTTTTTTGTTTCAATTTAGTATAAAAGTAAATATGTATTTGTCTTGTCGTTATTGTTGTGTTAATTTTTTCACATTATGTTTAATTAAACTATTGCCGTTGTAATATAACGAATAATGTATTTCATCATATTTAACCACATTCTGTTTGTTTCTGTAGTTTCTTTTTATTATTTTACATGGCTCCTATGATAATGAAGACTATTTCTGTAAAAAAGTATGGAAAATAAGAAAAACTGAAATATCTCAAAAACTATTATAAATAGGTATAGGATATATTGAACCAAACTTTTAGGGTTTTTATTACTCTATTAAATAACATGAAAATATACAGGGTGTACCATTTAAAAAAAAAGATATTTATTCATTTAAACTTGTTCAAATTTGAGCCGATGTGTTCAACACCCTGTAGCTTTTATTGCAAATAATAGGTAAAAATTATGTTAACTTGTCCTTGGCCTTGCTAAATTCCAAATTTGAATATATTTGTCACAAAATTGAAAACGTTATTTAGGATTGAATTGATGCTTGAAAATGTGACTTTTTTTCTTTAAACTTAATTATCTCAGAAACTATAAAGTTTTGTTATAGTAAACCCTTAATAAAAAAGATTTAAAATTATAAGCTAAATCGAAAATAATATTCGTATATAGGGTGTTCTATTTAAAAAAATACAACTTTATGCTGTCCTAGTTTTTTGGCTCACCCTGTAGAGTCCTAAATATTTTTAAAATCTGCGTAAAAATAAACTGTATCAAACAATAAAAATAGTTTCTTTGTAAATTTCACCGAAAAGGCACAAACTTACTTCATCCAATCGTTGACTCACCCTGTACTATTAGAATTGCAATCCCTCCTTTTTTAATGCATCAGCCGCCATTGATATATGATTATACATTAACATACAAATCCTTTAATTTATATATAGCATGAACCAATCAAAAATATTTTGCCAGAAAGATATACGATATACCCCGTATAATCCTTCATTTTTGATCAAAAATAAATGAAATAAATACAACTTCTTAAATAACGTTTCGTCGAAAATCTACCCTGTTTCTTCCGGTAATTATATTTAGGAGAAAAATACGGCACGTACTATATTAACTTTATGAGAATTTAATCAAAAATTCTCCAAGGCCTAAAATTCATTATTATCTCATAACAAAAGGTTGGATGAGAATTGACACCCATTACGTTCAGAATTCCTTGTTTTCTTCTTTCTGTGCGACCTGACATCTGTTTTTTAATACCGGTGGGTCTCAAACTTTATTTCATATACAAGGTGTTCGAAATTTTGCATTTAATAATTTTGGATCGAAAAAGTATGTGGAGAGATTAGCATTTTAATTTATTCTGTGCAATTTTGAGGGCTTTTTTTTAAAACAGCTTGACAAAAAAGGCAAAATTGTACAGGGTGAGTCAACGATTGGATGAAGTAGGTTTGTGCCTTTTCGGTGAAATTAACAAAGAAACTATATTTATTGTTTGATACAGTTTATTTTTACGCAGATTTTAAAAATATTTAGGACTCTACAGGGTGAGCCAAAAAACTAGGACAGCATAAAGTTGTATTTTTTTAAATAGAACACCCTATATACGAATCGTATTTTCGATTTAGCTTATAATTTTGAATCTTTTTTATTAAGAGTTTACTATAACAAAACTTTATAGTTTCTGAGATAATTAAGTTTAAAGAAAAAAAGTCACATTGTCAAGCATCAATTCAATCCTAAATAACGTTTTCAATTTTGTGACAAATATATTCAAATTTGGAATTTAGCAAGGCCAAGGACAAGTTAATATAATTTTTATCTAATATTTGCAATAAAAGCTACAGGGTGTTGAACACATCGGCTCAAATTTGAACAAGTTTAAATGAATAAATATCTTTTTTTTTAAATGGTACACCCTGTATATTTTCATGTTATTTAATAGATTAATAAAAACCCTAAAAGTTTTGTTCAATATATCCTATACCTATTTATAATAGTTTTTAAGATATTTTAGTTTTTCTGATTTTCCATACTTTTTTACAGAAATAGTCTTCATTATCATAGTAGCCATGTAAAATAATAAAAAGAAACTACAGAAACAAACAGAATGTGGTTAAATATGATGAAATACATTATTCGTTATATTACAATGGCAATAGTTTAATTAAACATAATGTGAAAAAATTAACACAACAATAACGACAAGGCAAATACATATTTACTTTTATACTAAATTGAAACAAAAAAATTACCTATTAAATACTGAGATTAATTATTTCTTTTTAATAAGTGTTCGAATAAACGACCCTCTTGTACAATGCACAAATTTAGTTTTTTTTGCAGATTTTCTCGGACCCTGGACAAAATTAGTGGCGTTATTGTTCTACAGGTATCTCTAATCCTGTTTCACATATCTTCCACTGTTGTTGGTGGATTAACATACACCTTATTTTTAATATAACCCCATAGGAAGAAATCTAATGGGGTGATGTCGCAAGACTCAATGAAACCCCCACGTCCAATCCATTTTTGCGGATATCGTTGGTCCAAAAACGCACGAACTTCACGATGGTAATGCGGAGGCGCACCATCGTGCTGGAACCACATACTGTCGAGCTCATCCCTGTCGAAACCTTGAAGCAGTTGGGGTAGCTCTTCTTGTAGAAAGTTCAGTTAACTATAGCCATTTAGTGGTTCATTAAAAAAGTGGGGTCCAATAATTCGATTATGATGAATACCACACCAAACATTTAATGACCAGTGGTTTTGATGTTGCACCTCTCTAATCCAAAATGGGTTTTCTGTAGCATAATAATGCATGTTGAGTCTATTTACGGCACCGTTACTTCTAAAAGTAGCTTCATCACTAAACATTACCTTGCATAATAAATTTGTATTTAATTGAATCTCTGCATTTATTGTACGACAAAAGTTTACACGACTTTCAAAATCCTGTCCATGCAATTCTTGGTGTAATTCCATGTGATATGGATGATACCTATATTTCTTGGTAGTACGATTAGCGGTCGATTGTGATGTTTCACATAATGCTGCTAACTGACGGCTACCAATATAAGGATTTTCCTGAACATTTAACAATACTTGTAAGTTTTTTTCTTCATTAGTTATTGGTTTGTTGACCACTTTACGTTTTGGATAATCAACAGTACCAGAAGAATCAAATCTTTGCATTAAGTTTTGAAAAGTATGGGTATTAGGCTGGCGTCGATCAGGATACTTCATTTTGTAAATTCTTTGAGCAAGAAGGCAATTTTTTTGAGCCTCTCCTATTGTATAAATCATATCTATGAATTCATTCTTTGGAAAATTCATTTTACAATATAAGATGAATGCAAAAAAAACCAAACTACACTACATAAAAACCAAAAGAAGCGATTGCGGTTATAAATTTGACACACAGAAAAATGTTCTTTTACATTGTTTTTGCCATGGCTACTATGATAATGAAGACTATTTCTGTAAAAAAGTATGGAAAATAAGAAAAACTGAAATATCTCAAAAACTATTATAAATAGGTATAGGATATATTGAACAAAACTTTTAGGGTTTTTATTACTCTATTAAATAACATGAAAATATACAGGATGTACCATTAAAAAAAAAAGATATTTATTCATTTAAATTTGTTCAAATTTGAGCCGATGTGTTCAACACCCCGTAGCTTTTATTGCAAATATTAGGTAAAAATTATGTTAACTTGTCCTTGGCCTTGCTAAATTACAAATTTGAATATATTTGTCACAAAATTGCAAACGTTATTTAGGATTGAATTGATGCTTGAAAATGTGACTTTTTTTCTTTAAACTTAATTATCTCAGAAACTATAAAGTTTTGTTATAGTAAACCCTTAATAAAAAAAATTTAAAATTATAAGCTAAATCGAAAATAAGATTCGTATATAGGGTGTTCTATTTAAAAAAATACAACTTTATGCTGTCCTAGTTTTTTGGCTCACCCTGTAGAGTCCTAAATATTTTTAAAATCTGCGTAAAAATAAACTGTATCAAACAATAAATATAGTTTCTTGGTTAATTTCACCGAAAAGGCACAAACCTACTTCATCCAATCGTTGACTCACCCTGTAAAGATCGAGCTCAGACCGGGATCAGAAAAAGTAATGAATTTGTCATTCAAAAATTTTTGGAAGTTATTTCATTGACATTCCATGTCACTTTAACGTGATCAATTATTCTCTATATATAATACAGGGTGTTCCATTTAAAACAAGAAAGTCATTTGGCTTTAATGATAATAAAAATCAAATATAAGTTTTCATCAATTCTGTATCATTTTTTAACCAGGTTTTTATTGGAAAAGGTAGAAATACCCAGTTATCCGAATTTTCCGATGACTTTTTAGATAACTCCTATTTTCAGGTCGTAGAAACGAATATGTCGTTATTTTTCACCGATCTTGCGTGGTTTTTCCGAAAAAAAAAATCATTTTTACTCATATAACTTGCATTTTTAGATTATTACCTTTAAATTTTGGGAATTTCTATCAAAATTTACGTAAATAACTGCGGAAAAATGCGAATTTTCCGTAAAACGTAAGAAAACTGATTACTTGTCGTTTTGTACTGTTTCTGAACATGCATGGTTGCATACGATTTATATCGAAACATGTGATGCGATGTTGCCACGTGGACGTGGATTTTAAATTTTACTAGGATTGAAAACTTGGTGGTACAAATGCAATTAATTGTGGTCATTCCAGTGTTGTAGAGTAAAATGTGGATAAAAATGCAGAACTGGGGTGCCAAACATAAACAGATCGTTCGGTAAGCAACGTTGATCTAAAAACGAAAATTATAACTAAAGTAACCTGAATTGACTTGAATATATATATATATATATATATATATATATATATATATATATATATATATATATATATATATATATATATATATATATATATATATATATATATGGCGTTACGATAACGGAGTTATCGTAAAAAAAGCAATAGCATTTTTCCAGAGAAATTCGGCTTCATATTATATATATATATATATATATGTATATATATATATATATATGTATATATATATATATATATATATATATATATATATATATATATATATATATATATATATATATATATATATATACAGGGAGATTCAAAAATCAATCACGAAACTTAAGGGGGTGATTCTACTTGACAAAATAAGGGTAGAGCTTCATATAATTTTTTTTCAAAATGTCATTCGTTTTCGAGTTACAAGCCGTCCAAGTTCAAGTTTTTATTTTCTGTTTTTTGAATTACTCGCTTACAGGAAAACCGATTTGACTAATATTTGAAAGATAGGCTAAGTCTTCTGCGCTTCATCATTTTAGTAACAATTCACATTGATTGTTTGCCGCTAGAGGGCACTTTACCTACATTGAAAATTGTTTTTTTGTCATAATTTTTTAGTGTTGACAGCTATAGTAGTTTTTGGCATAATTTCTGAAAGACTGATGCCAGGCCTTTAAAAAAGGTGCTCTTTATTTACATCGCTAAACCCAACGGTTTAGACGTAAATCACCCTTAAAAATTAAGTGGTAAATTTACTTTTCTCATTTAATTACCACCAGCTACCAGGTAAATAGCTATCAAAGTATACTAGAGCTGTCAGTTTAACATCAAATAAATTCGCTTTTTAAACTATTTAATTTATAATCTTAAAATAACTAATAATGGCTAATCAGTAAATATTCATATTATGGATTATTGCGATATACATTTAATTGATAAAAATTAATGAAACAGTACTAAACAAACTAAAAAAGATTCTCAAAATGTCCCCCATTTTCTTCCATACATTTCCTAACACTCTTCAAAAAATGTCGCCTAACTCGATGAAAAATTTCTGGTGTTTCTTTAATAATTTGGCACTTTTCGATTATCCTGAAGCGAAGATCCTCGACGTTGATTACTGGAATATCGTACACCAATTGTTTCAAATGACCCCAAAAGAAAAAATCCATAGGATTAAGGTCTGGTGACCTCGCTGCCCATGCCAATGGTCCACTTCGTCCTATCCATCGCTCAGGATACGTTGCATTCAAATACTGTCGGACACGTATACTAAAGTGGGGCGGAGCTCCGTCTTGGAGGATCCACATGTTGGCCCTTACTTCCAATGGCACATCTTCCAGATACAATGGGAGACGATTTTGGATAAAATCTAAGTATACGTCACCAGTTAATGGGCCATCAAAGAAATGAGAACCAATAAGGTAATCTCCTATTATCCCTGCCCACATATTTAGTGAAAATCTACGCTGATGTTTCGTTTCTACCACATTGTTTGGGTTCTCGTAAGCATATGTGTGGATGTTGTGTAGATTTGTTATGCCATCACGAGTGAAACCAGCTTCGTCAGTGAATAATATGACGCCAATTAATCGATTATCGTGTTCATACTTAGCTAGGATCTGATTGCACATTTCCAACCGTCTCGGCCGATCATCGTCATAAAGAGCCTGCACCTTTTTTGAATGAAACGGGTAGAGTTGTTCTTCTCTTAGTATCCTCCATGAACTAGCCTGACAGAGCCGCACTTCATTCCCAATTTTTCTAGTACTAATACCTGGATTATCTTCAATAATTTCAAGCACTCTTTCTTCTTGTTGCACGTTTCTAGCAGTTCTAGGTCTTCCCCTATTTCCATTATAACTTTTAAAGGAACCACATTCCGCAAGCCTCCTGTGCACACTGGAAAATGTTTGAGCATAAGGGATATTTCTTTCCGGATAACTCTCCATATAATATCTTCTTGCCAACTCTGCATTACCATTTGCTTTTCCATAACAAAAATGGATATCACAATATTCGATATTTGAATATTGGTGATTAGCCATTATTAGTTATTTTAAGATTATAAATTAAATAGTTTAAAAAGCGAATTTATTTGATGTTAAACTGACAGCTCTAGTATACTTTGATAGCTATTTACCTGGCACCTGGTGGTAATGAAATGAGAAAAGTAAATTTACCACTTAATTTTTAAGGGTGATTTACGTCTAAACCGTTGGGTTTAGCGATGTAAATAAAGAGCACCTTTTTTAAAGGCCTGGCATCAGTCTTTCAGAAATTATGCCAAAAACTACTGTAGCTGTCAACACTAAAAAATTATGACAAAAAAACAATTTTCAATGTAGGTAAAGTGCCCTCTAGCGGCAAACAATCAATGTGAATTGTTACTAAAATGATGAAGCGCAGAAGACTTAGCCTATCTTTCAAATATTAGTCAAATCGGTTTTCCTGTAAGCGAGTAATTCAAAAAACAGAAAATAAAAACTTGAACTTGGACGGCTTGTAACTCGAAAACGAATGACATTTTGAAAAAAAATTATATGAAGCTCTACCCTTATTTTGTCAAGTAGAATCACCCCCTTAAGTTTCGTGATCGATTTTTGAATCACCCTGTATATATATATATATATATATATATATATATATATATATATATATATATATATATATATATATATATATGGCGTTACGACTGCGCAACGTGCCCGTAAAAAATAATTATTAAATTGAATTGTTTATTTTTATAATTAAATTGTCTGTTTTTTATTGGCGAAATAAAAATTATTAATAGCATATATATATATATATATATATATATATATATATATATATATATATATATGATACTTATTAAATTGTTGGGCGCCAGGCACAAATAACTATACCTAAGTATAATCGATTTGTACCAAAAATTTTTATTTTCAATAAATATTACTCAATTACACATGTGCTGTGTTTGAAGGTACCCCGTTTTTAGTGATTTAACATTTAAAACATTGATGTCAATTTTCTCTCTCTCAGGTGAGTTCAGATGAAAATATATAGGCTGTATTCTTTAGAGTAATTATCAATTGATCACAGTGAAAAAAGTGTAACTGATAAGTTCATGTTCTTTTGAATATGCATTTACTTGTCATTGGGTTGAAGTGATCATGATTATTTCAAGTGATAAAAATGAAAGTAATAATTATTCAAATACTATATTATTATCAGATAAAGTCAAACGAATGATTTAAAAACACAAATACAAATTTTAAATAGAAAAATACAATCATGATAGTGGATGTAGTTTTTTATGTAAAATTTATAAATCACCTTATCTAAACCTAATTAAATTATCAAATATTATTCAATAAGCACTATATTCTTTTATGGGATTTAGAATTATTAAATCTGGCAATACTGTATAAATGCCTAAACGGTTTCAAATGATTGGCGTCTTAAAATATGTGATTTTATTTTAAACAATCTAAAAATAATTTAGTGTGTGCCGTTATTATTAAAAAGTGATCTTGATACAGTGCAAATTAAACAATTTATTTTTATTATTAACTATAACTATTCATAATAAGCTTAGTATATATCTATTTTATCAATTTATCATCAGGCAAGTCAAAAATTTTTCTGTCTTACACAATAAATAAATACTTTTTAAATCTCCAGAAAATTTTTTTATATCCACGTTTTATATTTCCTCCTAACTTTTTTTTTAATAAAGAAAAATTTACAAATCCTTCCTCCTTTTTCAATTATTTATATATTTTTCACAACTGCTTGCTTATTGACATAATTTATTTACTAATTTATTAAACTTCTTTTCTTTCCTTTAAAATTGACTTTCAATCTCCAGATATTTTTATATCCAAGCTCTGTGTTTCTTCCTTTTACTTTTTTGAAAAAATTTTATTGAATGAGACCAGCAATGTTTTCTTTATCACAGATTAATCTGCACTGTCTTCCTTTTAATTTATTTATGAAATAAACGTTTAGGTTATGGTCCCATTAATAAAAAAGACTAGCGAATTTTACACTATAATCGATTAATAACCACTCCTTTTACTTTTCAAAGTAACAAGTGAAAATATCGAGGTTATGCTACTTTTTAAGAACCAGACTAATGATGTTTACTGTACAAATGATAGACCTGTACCCCCTTAAAAAACGAATTTTAGCTTTTATAGTAAGTGGTCACGTGATATAAATTATTGTTTTAATTTTTTTCTGATTGGTCGGCCATCTGACGTGAACTGGCAACTAGATGAAATTTTAAGCTTTGAAACACAAAATCAAAATGGATTCCTAATTGTCAATTTATGATAAAATTGTGTTGTTTTATTGATATTATGAAATAAATATTTTATTTGATGACAATAAATTATGATTTATGTAAATATTGGACTTTTCCTGACTTTATGATATATCTAAACTTTACTTTTGGTTATTTTTTACCACATAAAATTAATAAATAAAATTGTATTACATCTAAGAAAATTTTACGTATACATTTAAATTTTAATTATAACTTGCTAAAATTGATAATTCTTGTTTTATTAATGTTATTATCTTATTTAACAAAGTTTTACCTATAATTAGGTACTTTTTTTTTATCTTAGTTTCTTATTAAAATGAACTTATAATCTAGATTTTCTTATACTATTATTACATATTTACAATATTTTTTTTAAACAATTACTGTTGTTGTAATACGTAGAAACTAATATGTTATCAATAACTAATGATGAATAGTGTCTATATTTCACTAAATAATTATTATTTGACGTTTATTTTCACTAATATTATCTTTACCCGCACTGTTTATAAAATGGGTGATTAAGATTTTCATTTTTGTGGATTTCACTATATTGTTTTAAAATTACTTTTTCCGTCACTATTTCTGGACCACACTTCACTCCTTATTCAAAATATCACTTATTAATTAGTTTATATGATTTATGCCAGGTGAGTTGTTGAAGCTGATCAATGACAAAAATTTAGATTTATTGGTGAAATTATTTAATACAATTTACACACAGAAACTATCCCCCGAGAAATGTTAACATCAACATTCATATGTTTACCAAAGAAAGCAAATTCAAAAGAATGCAGTGACTATCGAACAATCAGTCTTATGTCACATACTTTGAAAACCCTTTTAAAAATTGTACACGCTAGAATACATTCCAAATTGGAGCTGAATATTAGTGACACACAGTTTGGCTTTCGGAACGGGGTGGGTACAAGAGAAGCATTATTTGCTTTTAATGTGCTTACTCAAAGATGCTTAGATATCAATCAGGACCTCTATGTCTGCTTCATAGATTACAACAAAGCTTTTGATAGGGTCAAACATGACAAACTGATAGAGATTCTCAGAAGCAAAAATTTGGATGAAAGAGATTTAAGATTGATATCAAATCTGTATTACAATCAGCGAGCGGCAGTAAGATTTGGACAGGAAATATCCGGAGATGTGGAAATACAAAGGGGAGTCAGACAAAAGTGCATATTGTCACCTTTACTATTTAACGCTTATTCTGAAGAGGTCATATTGGAAAGTCTTGAATCTGAAACAGCAGGAATAAAAGTAAACGGAGTTTTAATCAACAATATTAGGTATGCAGATGACACCGTAATAATAGCTGATAGTTTGAAAGACCTTGAAAAGATAATGAACAAAATATTGAAAGTTAGTGGAGAATATGGACTCTCTCTTAACACGAAAAAGACCAAGTTCATGATAATTAGTAAAAACAACACCAATAATAATGAAACCCTAATGGTAGGAGGCCAGCACATAGAAAGAGTTAAGAAGTACACTTACTTGGGAACCCTAATAACAGAAAATAATGACTATACCGTCGAAATAAAAACCAGAATCGAGAAAGCACGTGTCAACTTTATTAGAATGAAAAAGGTTATCTGCAGCAAAGATCTAACGTTAGCCCTGAAAATACGATTGACTAAATGTTACGTATATAATGTTCTATATTATAGAATGGAAGCATGGACACTGAATCGAGAGGCAATGAGAAGACTTAACTCTTTTGAAATGTGGACCTATAGAAGAATTCGGAGGATTTCGTGGGTGGATTGAGTTGCGAACGCCGAAGTGTTGAGAAGAATGGGGAAAGAAAAGGAAGTCGAGATAACAGTAAAACAGAGAAAACTGCAATATTTCGGACACATTATGCGAGGAGAAAAGTACAGAATCTTACGGTTCATAATCCAGGGCAAAATAAGTGGCAGAAGAGGCGTGGGACGACGATGAATTTCATGGCTAAAAAACCTAAGGGAATGGTTTGGATGCAGTTCAAAACAACTATTTAGAGCAACTGCCTCAAAAATTACAATAGCTATTATGATTGCCAACCTCCGCAATGGAGAAGGCACTTGAAGAAGAAGATTCATGTCTTTCTGAGTCAAATATGTTTACAATTCTTATTTTATATGCATTAATGTCCAACTTCTCAAACTAATTTTTATACATTTTATCATGTTATTACACAATTATTGGCATTTTATGTCCTTTAAAAATATGATTCCAATATAAATTCTTACATACTACTAATTAATATCTATTCTACTCTCTGCAATAATAATCATAATCATATATATATATATATATATATATATATATATATATATATATATATATATATATATATATATATATATATATAAATAATAATGAAGGTTCCATTTCTAAAGTGCACCATTGAAACCCAGTAGCCACTTATTAAAAATCATTAATTAAACCATAATAAACTAAGTTTACGGTTTAAAACCGCTGATTTTATTAAAGCTTGCCTCAGGCTAAGGAAAAAATCTCGCAAAAAACTGTTAAAGAACAAAGGCACAACAATATAAGGTTTCTTTTGTTAAAAAGCCCAACAAAAGGGCCTTAATAATGAGCCAAATCACTTTTGTTTACCTTGTGTCAACAGATTTTTTTGTTTACGGAGCTTGAATAACACCGGAATACGTGATTTTGTAATTATTTATTAACTTGAGATTAAACAAGTTCTAAAAATCTCGATTGGGAGGTCAGATTTTTGAGTTTTTTTTAATATATATTGCAAGAAATTATAAAAACTTGAACATATTTTCAGTAAACTGCATGAAAATCAGAAATAAAAATAGCAATTGCAGCACGAATTTCAAAAAATAAAATGGATGACAGATTGAAGTTGAGCTGTCAGACCAAAACTGTTCGTAGTAAGTTCATCGCCATATTGGAGGAAAGTGACGTTTTGGCACGTTAAATTAACCGTCAAAAGTCAAAAAAATAGTGTCATTCTTGTTGTTATTGTTATGAAGTTATTGATTGTTATTAAAATCTTTGTCCTTTGTATTTGGCTTTTTTTTAAACCTGATTTCTCCAGAAGGGATACTCTAAAACGTATTGTGATGAAGTTTTAGTAGAGAGTATCCTATCGATTGAAAAAATGGTACTATTGGTAATAGGCGCCGTAGGGAACGAAAAATAGACCCGATCCTACCGTCTACATTAGGAATATGAATGCTGTTGAGTCTCCCCCCCCCCCCCTCCGTCGACAACCCGCTTTCGCTTGCAACTCCCCCTCCCCAGAACTTCGAATTCAGAAAAATAGACTAGTTCCATACTGTACTCTTGCGATATCACCGCCTCCTCCCCTTCTTAAAAAGGGAGGCTGTATCTGATTGGTAATTATTAAAATGGGACAGATCATTATTGATGTCGGGAAATCTATCAATCTATCAATAAAACGGATAAATGTTAAGGTGCGTATAAATATGGCGAGTCGAGCGCGTGACGAGCTTGCAATGAACTGGTCTTTGTCGGTTCGAACCCTTCTTCGACGCCCGGCGCCAAAAGAAATATCTAGCGTCTGGACGGTGTAAACCAATAAAGGGTAAAGAAAAAAAATATTTAAGGTTTATATTCTTTATATTCCGAAATGAAATTTAGTTAATTTTTTCTTATTTTTCAAATATTTAATAATGAATCCCGAAATCAGCTTATATGGGGTTCAACATAACTGTGTTACCGGGACATTAGAAATAAATCTAATTTTTTAAGTGATTTTATTTACATATTATCTCCTATATTTATAAATAAAAAAGGTACCTTTTTGTTGTACAGGGTGAGTCAACAATTGGATGAAGTAAGTTTGTGCCTTTTCGGTGAAATTTACAAAGAAACTATATTTATTGTTTGATACAGTTTATTTTTACGCAGATTTTAAAAATATTTAGGACTCTACAGGGTGAGCCAAAAAACTAGGACAGCATAAAGTTGTATTTTTTTAAATAGAACACCCTATATACGAATCATATTTTCGATTTAGCTTATAATTTTAAATCTTTTTTATTAAGGGTTTACTATAACAAAACTTTATAGTTTCTGAGATAATTAAGTTTAAAGAAAAAAGTCACATTTTCAAGCATCAATTCAATCCTAAATAACGTTTTCAATTTTGTGACAAATATATTCAAATTTGGAATTTAGCAAGGCCAAGGACAAATTAACATAATCTTTACAAAATATTTGCAATAAAAGCTACAGGGTGTTGAACACATCGGCTCAAATTTGAACAAGTTTAAATGAATAAATATCTTTTTTTTTTAAATGGTACATCCTGTATATTTTCATGTTATTTAATAGAATAATAAAAACCCTAAAAGTTTTGTTCAATATATCCTATACCTATTTATAATAGTTTTTGAGATATTTCAGTTTTTCTTATTTTCCATACTTTTTTACAGAAATAGTCTTCATTATCATAGTAGCCATGTAAAATAATAAAAAGAAACTACAGAAAGAAACAGAATGTGGTTAAATATGATGAAATACATTATTCGTTATATTATAACGGCAATAGTTTAATTAAACATAATGTGAAAAAATTAACACAACAATAACGACAAGGCAAATCATATTTACTTTTATACTAAATTGAAACAAAAAAATACCTATTAAATACTGAGATTAATTATTTCTTTTTAATAAGTGTTCGAATAAACGACCCCCTTGTGCAATGCACAAATTTAGTCTTTTTTGCAGATTTTCTCGGACCCTGGACAAAATTAGTGGCGTTATTGTTCTACAGGTACCTCTAATTCTGTTTCGCATATTTTCCCCTGTTGTTGGTGGATTAACATACACCTTATTTTTAATATAACCCCATAGGAAGAAATGTAATGGGGTGATGTCGCAAGACCTTGGTGGCCACTCAATGAAACCCCCACGTCCAATCCATTTTTGCGGATATCGTTGGTCCAAAAACGCACGAACTTCTCGATGGTAATGCACCATCGTGCTGGAACCACATACTGTCGAGCTCATCCCTATCGAGACCTTGAAGCAGTTGGGGTAGTTCTTCTTGTAGAAAGTTCAGGTAACTATGGCCATTTAGTGGTTCATTAAAAAAGTGGGGTCCAATAATTCGATTATGATGAATACCACACCAAACATTTAATGACCAGTGGTTTTGATGTTGCACCTCTCTAATCCAAAATGGGTTTTCTGTGGCATAATAATGCATGTTGCGTCTATTTACGGCACCGTTACTTCTAAAAGTAGCTTCATCACTAAACATTACCCTGCATAATAAATTTGGATTTAATTGAATCTCCGCATTTATTGTACGACAAAAGTTTACACGACTTTCAAAATCATGTCCATGCAATTCTTGGTGTAATTCCATGTGATATGGATGATACCTATATTTCTTGGTAGTACGATTAGCGGTGGATTGTGATGTTTCATATAATGCTGCTAACTGACGGCTACCAATATAAGGATTTTCCTGAACATTTAACAATACTTGTAGTTCTTTTTCTTCATTAGTTACTGGTTTGTTGACCACTTTACGTTTTGGATAATCAACAGTACCAGAAGAATCAAATCTTTGCATTAAGTTTTGAAAAGTGTGGGTATTAGGCTGGCGTCGATCAGGATACTTCATTTTGTAAATTCTTTGAGCAAGAAGGCAATTTTTTTGAGCCTCTCCTATTGTATAAATCATATCTATTAACTCATTCTTTGGAAAATTCATTTTACAATATAAGATGAATGCAAAAAAAAAACAAAGTACACTACATAAAAACCAAAAGAAGCGATTACGGTTATAAATTTGACACACAGAAAAATGTTCTTTTACATTGTTTTTGCCATGGCTACTATGATAATGAAGACTATTTCTATAAAAAAGTATGGAAAATAAGAAAAACTGAAATATCTCAAAAACTATTATAAATAGGTATAGGATATATTGAACAAAACTTTTAGGGTTTTTATTTCTCTATTAAATTACATGAAAATATACAGGGTGTATCATTTAAAAAAAAAAGATATTTATTCATTTAAACTTGTTCAAATTTGAGCCGATGTGTTCAACACCCTGTAGCTTTTATTGCAAATATTAGGTAAAAATTATGTTAACTTGTCCTTGGCCTTGCTAAATTCCAAATTTGAATATATTTGTCACAAAATTGAAAACGTTATTTAGGATTGAATTGATGCTTGAAAATGTGACTTTTTTCTTTAAACTTAATTATCTCAGAAACTATAAAGTTTTGTTATAGTAAACCCTTAATAAAAAAGATTTAAAATTATAAGCTAAATCGAAAATATGATTCGTATATAGGGTGTTCTATTTAAAAAAATACAACTTTATGCTGTCCTAGTTTTTTGGCTCACCCTGTAGAGTCCTAAATATTTTTAAAATCTGCGTAAAAATAAACTGTATCAAACAATAAATATAGTTTCTTTGTAAATTTCACCGAAAAGGCACAAACTTATTTCATCCAATCGTTGACTCACCCTGTACTTTTACAAGATCTATTGATAAATCTTGGAAATCAGCCTTTACACGAGTTTATGTTTTCCCGTTCACTGGCCAATATTACAATACCTCATGCTGTCAAATTGGCTGAAATTTTTTTTATTATCATATTTTTCTTATATCATCCGAAATAAATAAGAGGTAGTTTTTCTTATTTTAGAAATATTACATAATTAATCTCGAAATTAGCTTATACGTAGGTCGTCAGTAATCTGTTCAAGGTTCAATATGGCGGTTTTCAGGTTGCTAAAAAAGAACCTATTTTTTCGTGAGTGTTATTTTCATATTATCTTTAATATTTCAAAGTAAAAAAGCAAAATTTAACCAGTTTGTTTACTAATTTGTTTGGCGATGATTGTCGTGGCGAGTGTGACTGCATCGATGCGAACTTCAATTAAGTTTTTCTTTAATAACATAGTTAATGCCGTTTCACCAGTCCTCGCTGATAATTTTTTTAATGTATTAAGAAATTAACGTATTCCTAATATTTTACATTTTGGGTTATCCCGAGTTACGAATTAGTTGTGCCCATATAAGTTTAATGGATTTTAATTAATGTGTTCGAAGCACAACATTTCCATGTTCTTCAGCCCATTCGTCTATCACAAACGACAGCTTTGTTACTTTTATGCAGTGGGATTTTACCGTGAAAAGTATATTAAATAAAAAACGAAAACTTAGACTACAATAGCACACTACCTTCTATACAAAAATGGTTAGGATTCGAACTTCTAGAAAATTTATAGTTCCAACATATTAGCTGATAATACAGAAATTTCTCCAAAATCCCTTCGTTATATTTTGAATTTATGTTAAACAAAACAGAAGTAGTCATTTCCAAAAGAAAAATATATTATCAGCAGCCCATTTCCATATGGCAGACGCACTCGAAATTTTCTTCTCGCTGGTCTCTGCAAATTTTCTGACGCAATTTCATTTCACACATTTACCTCTTCTCTTCTCTAAAATTTTTGTCCATAACTCACAAATTTTGGAATTATTTTCAGGTTCCTCTATTTTCTTTCGATCACTCCATATTCACTTATGAATAACTTTTAATCAATTAATGCCAAGTGCTAAATAAATATCATTTCATTAACAAAAAATAAGAAAATCCCGTGTCTTCAGTCTCACTGCAAAGAAAATTTTTTCGAAAAAGCGTGTCATAAACCCGTCTCACTAGATAAAAAAAACCCTTTGAGTTCGCACCAAAAAACCGACAGAAAATGGATCAATAGAACTATAGAACTATAAAAAAATTGACTTATTGTGACCCAACTGCATTTATTACCTCTTTTCAAATTTGCCGACGATGGCCCTCGATAACAATAGAATTCGGTAAAATTTCATAGGAGTCTCGTTGGAAGTTCGAGGCATACTCGACTCGCGCTCGACTCGCCATATTTATACGCACCTTTTTAAACTTCCTTGTTTCTCATTTATAAAAGGTGCGTATAAATATGGCGAGTCGAGCTCGAGTCGAGTATGCCTCGAGCTTCGAACGAGACTCTTTTGAAATTTTGCCGATTTCTATTGTTATCGAGGGCCATCGTCGGCAAATTTGAAATGAGGTAATAAATGCAGTTGAGTCACAAGAAGTCAATTTTTTTATAGTGCTATTGTTTTCGAGTAGCTCGACCGAGACTCGCAGCGATCCATTTTCTGTCGGTTTTTTGGTGCGAACTCAAAGGGTTTTTTTTAATCTAGTGAGACGGGTTTATGACACGCTTTTTCGAAAAAATTTACTTTGCAGTGAGACTGAAGACACGAGATTTTCTTATTTTTTTGTTAATGAAATGAAATTTATTTATCACTTGGCATTAATTGATTAAAAGTTGTTCATAAGTGAATATGGAGTGATCGGAAGAAAATAGAGGACCTGAAAATAATTCCAAAATTTGTGAGTTATGGACAAAAATTTTAGAGAAGAAAAGAAGTAAATGTGTGAAATGAAATTGCGTTAGAAAATTCTCCGAGACCAGCGAGAAGAAAAGTGCTAACAAAATGAATTTTTCGTAGGGAAAGTGAAAATAGAGATGATACAGAGGAAATACTTTTAGAGAAAACGGTATTTGCGGGAAATTAGAAAATACCACAGGGAAGGCATGTGGATGTAATTTGTCTCAGTACAGGACACATAGTACAAGAAATGTATGAAGATAAGAATACAGCAATTTTTCGGGAAGCATTCTTAGAAAGGTTATCGACAGATTTAAAACCGCTCAGGGCCACCAACTCATTACAACTCATATTGGAGGAAATTTATGGGAGTTTTGCAGCAGTTTGAATCGAAATCTACCAAAGATTAACGTGAATAAATGACGCCGGATATCTTTCAAAGATATTTTTATCAAATGATACAATTGATTCAGGAGAGGTCAGTTGTAGATTTGGATAACGCCAGTTATCATTCTAGACTGGTGGAAAAGTTGCCAATAATATAGTTGAAAAAGCGATATTACAAATTGGTTATTAAAAAAATATATTTCCTTTATGAACGGTTTACTAAAGAAGGAACTTGTAAAAATTGCAAATTAGAAAGAAAGACAATTTAAGAAACATGTGATAGACGAATGGGCTGAAGAACTTGGAAATGTTGTGCTTCGAACACATTAATTAAAATCCATTAAACTTATATGGGCACAACTAATTCGTAACTCGGGATAACCCAAAATGTAAACTATAAGGAATACGTTAATTTCTTACATACATTAAAAAAAATTATCAGCGAGGACTGGTGAAACGGCATTAACTATGTTATTAAAGAAAAATTTAATTGAAGTTCGCATCGATGCAGCCACACTCGCCGCGACAATCATCGCCAAACAAACTAGTAAATAAACCGGTTAAATTTCGTTTTTTACTTTGAAATATTAAAGATAATTAGAAAATAACACTCCTGAAAAAAGTAGGTTCTTTTTTAGCAACCTGAAACTGCCATATTGAACCGTGAACAGATTACTGACGACCTACGTATAAGCTAATTTCGAGATTACTTAAGTAATATTTCGATAATAGGAAAAACTACCTCTTATTTATTTCGGAATATAATGATATAAGGAAAATATGATAATAAAAAAATTTCAGCCAATTTGACAGCATGAGGTATTGTAATAATGGCTAGTGAACGGGAAAACACAAACTCATGTAAAGGCTGATTTCCAAGATTTATTAATAGATCTTGTAAAAGTACAACAAAAAGGTATCTTTTTTATTTATAAATATAGGAGATAATATGTAAATAAAATCACTTAAAAAATTAGATTTATTTCTAATGTCCCGGCACCACAGTTATGTTGAACCCTACATAAGCTGATTTCGGGATTCATTATTAAATATTTGGAAAATAAAAAAAAATTAACTACATTTCATTTCGGAATATAAAGAAAATAATCAAAACTTAAATATTTTTTTCTTTACCCTTTATTGGTTTACAACGTCCAGATACAATAAATTTCTTTTGCCGCCGGGCGGCGAAAAAGGGTTCGAACCGACAAAGATCAGTTCGTTGGAAGCTCGACTCGAGCTCGACTCGCCATATTTATACGCACCTTATAATAATTTTTTTACCATATTTTAATTTTGTCTTAATTGATGCGTGGTGTTATCTTGCTATAACCACATCTCTTATTTAAAATTAATTTTAGATATTTTTAACGCTCGCATCTCATTGTTGGTTCTGTATCGGGACTCTAATCACAGCCTAATACAGAACATTATTTGTTGAGTGTTGTTAATTTTCGATCAAAAATATGGTATTTAAACTAGTAGGAAATTAGTCGAATTATTTTCGCCTCAATTAATTGGTAAATCAAAATAATGTATGAAATACATCGATTGCAGTTTATTGCTCATAATTTTATGGTCCGATGTTGAACATTCCACGTTAAAGTTTGGCGATAAAATAAATTATTGAAAAATTCAAAGCCGTTTAGGTAAATAGCGGTGGAAAGTTCAAAGCGAATAACAAAATTTAAATTGTTTCTGTTTGTAAAATGTTGTAGCACAGCTTTTAGGGCCAGCAAAATCGTACTTCTATAATACTTCTATAATCACTACATAGTATAAAACAAAGTCGCTTTCTCTGTCCCTATGTCCCTTTGTATACTTAAATCTTTAAAACTACGCACCGGATTTTGATGCGGTTTTTTTCAATAGATAGAGTGATTCAAGAGGAAGGTTTATATGTATAATAACATCCATTAAATAGTGGAGAAATACTGTTATTTTTGAGGTTTCTAATGTGATGTCGTTAATTATCATATTTTTTTCCGCTTACATTGCAAACGCAGGCTGAACCCTACAAGATTTATCAAAATTATGTACTAATTATTTGTACACATTGAAAAGGTCTACAGAAAACTCCGCGATGGTATATGTCTATCTCTCATGGATATCTCACAATAACATTTTTTTGTCATTTACTTTTTACGACAAATAATGGCAAATTTTGAAGCGATTTTAACCAATACAGCATTAATCCTTATCCAATTAAATAGCTTAAATACATTGTTGATTTAATATAGATCTATATGGTCCTTTACAGCACAAGATTTAAATGAATATTTTCGAAGATATTACAGATTTAAAATTACGGGAAGTAGCGCTTGTGGCGGTACTGGCCGACCGGGGCGGCGGCAGCGTGCCTATAAATAGCGCGTCGGAGGCCGATGTAATAATTGTTGTAAAAATAAAATAAATAGTCACAGTTTTTCTGTAGTGTATTTAGTATCAGCATTGCACCCGTGCGAAGCCAGGGCGGGTCGCTAGTACATAATAAAATCTAATTTTCATGTTTAAAATACTTAAGAAGTATCTTAGTTATGTACTCGAAATTTACAGTGAAGTGTACAAATAAATCATATTTTATCTCCCAATTACAATAAACTTGCTATATTATACAGGGTGTCCAAAAATTAAAACTAATCAAATAAAAAATTTAAGTGGCTATAACTTGATTAATTTAAATAGAGCGCAATACTTTTTAACTTATCAGAAAATGTACCTTTTAAATACCTATCGAATGGTATAAGAGTGTTCTATAGATAAGTCTTCGCGTTTTCAAAGAATATGTCAAATAATCGTTTTCTGCACCATTTTGTGTTTTTTCAATAGATGTTTTAATGTATCTAGTTGCTTATGGCGTTTGGTAATGACAGGTAATTTACAACTATAAGAATAATAATCAGGAATATCTTTACAAATGTTCAGAAACTTGGAAGGCGATTTATAGTCGTCCAACAGGCTATAACAGCAATAATGATAATAACATATTGACGATAGCGCAAAATAGAAGCAAAATATTTATAGTAGATGTTCGAAATATCGACTATTCATTTCCAAACACTTCTTCTTCTTCTTCAAGTGCCATATCAGGTCCCCCTGACGTTGGCAATTACATTGGCAAGTCTTTCACGATCCTGCGCTACGTATACCTGTCCATTCACGAATATTTCTCATCCAGGAAGCCTGTCTTCTTCCTACCCCTCTACGTCCCTCTACTTTATCCATCATGATTAGCTGAAGAATCCTATATCGCTCCCCTCTGAATATATGTCCAAGATATGAGATTTTTCTACACTTCACAGTGTTTAATAGTAGACGAGTTGTATCGGCCCTATTGAGTACCATTTCGTTGGTCTGCCTAGCTGTCCAAGGTATTCTCAGCATTCGCCGGTGTAACCACATTTCGAGAGCCTCCAACCGATTAATCCTGGCAGCCTTAATTGTCCAGATCTCTGCCCCATATAGTAACACTGGCCAGACGTATGATCTTATCATTCTCTGTCGTAGTTTTAGGTTGAGGTTATCATTGCAGAAAAGTGGTTTCATTTTTTGAAAAGTTGCTCTAGCAGTCTCTATTCTACACCTTATCTCTTTATCTGGGTTTAGATTTTCGGTGATATAACATCCAAGATATTTAAAATGAGTCACCCTGTCTATTCTTTTTCCTTCTATTTGTATTGAAGCGTTAAGATGAGGTTGTCTACTAAAGACCATAAATTTTGTCTTTTTTGATATTTATGTTGAGCCTCATTTCTTGACCCTCAGTGTTAACACCGTTTAATAGATGTTGCGGGTCTTGTAATTTGTCGCTTAGGATAACAGTGTCGTCAGCATATCGTATTGTATTTATATATTCTCCATTGATTTGTACTTGAGTAGCCCGTTTAAAAATTTTATCTGAATATATATATTAAAAAGCAGTGGAGATAGTATGTAGCTCTGTCTGACGCCTCGCAGAATTTTACTTTCTTCTGTGAGTTTTCCATTTAGCCTTACTATTGCTTTCTGCTGCCAATATAGATTTTTAATAATTCCTACGTCTCTGCTGTCTACCCCTACGTTATTTAAAATGTCTATGAGTTTTCTGTGCTGTACTCTGTTGAAGGCCTTCTCGTAATCGACAAAACATACAAATACATCCTCGTGTTGGTCCCGGCATTTTTGCAGAAGTATATTTAGAGCGAATAAAGCCTCTCTAGTACCTAGGGCGTTTCTAAATCCGAATTGAGTTTCATCTAAATCTGCTTCGCATTTAGATCTTATCCTGCTGTGGATGATTCTGAGAAAGACCTTCAAAGTGTGGCTCATTAGACTTATTAGTCTGTACTCACTGCATCGCTTTGCTCGCTGTTTTTTTGGGATTGCGACGAATACAGACTTTACATATTCTTTTTTCGAAATCACTGCTAACTCTGGACAACATTTGCGGGGTTACACTTTGAAAAGCGTCTCTTGTGGATATTTTCATATCTTGTGGAGTTATCGGGGGCGCATTGTATTCCTTTTATGTATCCCCATAACAAGAAATCTGGTGGAGTTAAGTCCGGAAATCTCGGGGGCCAATTTTGAAATCCGTCTCTCCCAATCCACCTGTTTCGAAAATTGATATTTAAAAATTGCCGAACCTCGCGATGATAATGAGGCGGAACTCCATCTAGTTGAAGCCACATACTTGTACTAATATTTAAAATGATATCTTCTAATAACACTGGAAGTTGGTGTAAAAGAAAATCGCGCAACATCAAACCATTTAAAGGTCCTTCAAAAAGGTAGGATCCAATTAAGTATGCACCCAGTATTCCTTCCCACACATTAACCGATCACTGATTTCTCATAACTCTGTATTCACGCGGATTTGAATCAGAAGAGTAATGGAAGGTTTGTCTGAAATCAAGCATAGAAACAACCAGGGACGATAAGCTATTAGACAGTTGAACAGCATATTGTGGGATAAAACAATATCCAAAGAAAACAAACACAAAATCTTTAATAGTATTGTTAAAAGCATTGTCACCTATGGAAGTGAAGTATGGCCATTGAAAGAAAGAACTCTAAGAACACTGGAAGCCACAGAAATGGATTATTGGAGAAGAGCGGCTGGAAAATCCAGAATGGACAGAATCAGAAATGAAAGAATCCAAGAAATTATGGGCGTTAAGCACAAGATAACGGAAGATATCAAAATCAACCAACTTAGATGGTACGGACATGTTCAACGAATGGACGATACTATTTAAATTGGGCACCACAGGGAAGAAGAAAGAAAGGTAGACCCAGACTAAGTTGGAGAGAAAGAGGGAATAAATATATAAGAACAAGAGGAATGGATGAAAACCTGTGAACAAACCGAGATCAATGGAGACTGGAAATCAGAAGACAGCGTAAAACGTTATAAACTGATGTTATATATATATATATATATATATATATATATATATATATATATATATATACCATGTTGAGACTCAATTGGTTATGGTTCTATTAACAAACAGTCTCATCGTTTCCATGGAAAACCTAATTTCCGGAATAAAAATATTTTTCCTTACGTTAATAAAAGTTATTAAAAAATTCTACTTAATTACTGAAATCAATCGAATTAATTTCGCGCCAATTAATAAATCAAATCAATTGAAACGAAATAGATAGGCAATTTCTGATTAAAATTGTATATATATGTTGTTTAATTTGCAATATATGGCATTACAAATGTATGTTGCATACAGAAATATAAATATAAAAACTGCGTATAATATTAAATTTAATTAAATTTTTGTAATATTTATCGTTTGATACATGAATAATTTTAAAATGCCATGATTACATATAACCATATAAAACTGAATCGCTCAATGGTATTAGCATCGAAACGTACATATTCTAAAAAAAAACTTCATAGAAAAATATCATCATTTAAAAACATACAGTTAGTTCAAAAACTTGCATTAAAATATTTGTTAATCCTGAATTAAACGCCAAATTATTGTAACACACAATAATATAAAATTTAAACGTGGTTTGTAATTACACCACGAAAAATAAATTTTTATTTCCCAGTTATATATTCCTCATTATAATATACAAAATATTTTAATATAAAAAAACCTGAAAATATAAAATACAAAATTGCAGAAATTTTGTTTTATTTTTTCGTAAAAACAAAACTGATCCTCCGCGCATAATTTGTAATAAAAATAAACTCATAAAAATTAATCTTCATTTGTATTATTATAAATTTTGTTACAAGTGTGAAAAAGTTAGTAATGGACAGAGTCAGAAATGAAAGAATCCAAGAAATTATGGGCGTTAAGCACAAGTTAACAGAAGATATTAAAATCAACCAACTTAGATGGTACGGACATGTTCAACGAATGGACGATACTAGACTTCCAAAAAAAGTTTTAAATTGGGCACCATAGGGAAGAAGAAAGAGAGGTAGACCCAGACTAAGTTGGAGAGAAGGAGTGGATAAAGAACAAGAGGAATGGATGAAAATCTATGGACCGAGATCAATGGAGACTGGAAATAAGAAGGCGACGTAGAACGTTATACACTGATATATATATATATATATATATATATATATATATATATATATATATATATATATATATATATATATTCACGAAACCATTGGTATGAAAAGTACATTCATCACTAAACAACACATTATCAAAAAAGTGTTCATTTTCTGCCACTTTATCTAACATCCACAAGCAGAATTCAGTTCAGTTATCAAAATTCATTTGTATTATTATAAATTTTGTTACAAGTGTGAATAAGTTAGTAATGGTTTCAACAAAATGAGTCGCTGATTAAGAACTTGCTTAATAAAATGTAACTTTGGCACTAGCTCTTGCTTATTTAAGCTACCCTGTATATTTACCTAGTATACATTTTTAATGAATAGTAAAATAATTATGTTTGATAAAAGATCGAATAAAAGACGTATCCAAATTTTGTGTTAAATTTATTACAAAAAATTCAGTCTATCTGTAAGAAAATATATGTGGTGTTTTGGATTTTTTGAAGCATGTTGGAAATATAACACAAATATTAAAAATTAAAATTATTTTTAAGAGTGTTTAGGAATTTTAAATTAAAAATTATTTATACTCCATGGAAAAGAGACTTTCCTCAGTAATGAAAATGTTTTTTTGTTACTGACGGAGTAAGAAACAATGCTGCTATTACAGGTTATGGAAAACGCTACAGAATCACCTCTCCTAAACACTGACCTCTACTATGAACCCCTACTCTTGTCGGCTACTAAAGCCAAAAAATGGCAAACCATGGGCGAAAAAATGCGTTTCTGCACATCGGGCGCCAGTCATATTTTTGGACGTTGATCAGATAAGGGCATGCGCATAAGCGACTTCCTATTATCGATCGGTTGTTTCGTAGCGCCATCCGTAAACAGCACAGTATCGGCTCAACGCCATTTTTGTGTTTATTTTTACTTTGTGAGTTGCGTGCGATTTAAACGGATTTATAGCGTTTTAAGTGATTTATTTTATTTGTTTTCGTGTTTTTATTTAACACAATGGAATGTGTACATATTTTATTTGTTTTATTTTCCTTTTTCTCTATAGGGTAAAAAATAGTTGCTTTACAACGTTTTTGGATTTATAGTGTTTTCGTATAAGATTAAATTTCCAAAACATGTAGTATGATATATTTTTAGCACTTTCCAAATGATTACCAAAAGATAAACTGAACTTTTTGGCAAACAATTTTTTTAAAAAATCTGAAAATTCGCACCAAACCGTAGAATAGTTTATTCTATCATATGAAAAAAGTACATTCATCAATATGTCCAGAAATGGTACAATTTCTCCATTTATTACATTACTTACATAAATAAAAACATACATCCTCAAAATGAAGTTGGAATATTTTAAAACATACATATATAAATTACAATAATTATAATGCATTATTAGTTTGTTATATACATAAAATATTTCGGTACAAGGTTTATATTTTAGCCAGAATCGGCTATTGGCTCTATAATTTCTAAGCTCTGTTTGAATTATTTTTTCAAATTGTCAACGACTTTTTTCCAGTTGCTAATTTGCACAAGGTCCATACTCTTGCATAACATCATCCACCTTATATTTAACTGATGTTTCCACCCAGCTCAAATGCTTTTTTTTTTGTTCTGCAGCCATTCTATGATTTATTATTTTGTATGTCTGAAGATTGAGGACATGACGTTAAAAAGCGTTGTTCATTATTAATACTGGTTTTGGAAGTAAATTCAGATTAGTTATGTCCGTACTCATTTTATGAAATTGTCATGATTCATGTTGTCATGGCAATCCCCACTTTGAAATCGTCAAATTAAAAATTCATTAATATGTTAACAAAAGCAAAATATTACGAAATACGTTAGATAAATGTGAATTTCTTTTGTTGGTATATTTTTTTTTATTCACCCCAGCAATGACCTTGTTCACTTAATTTATTTGAAATAACATTTTCATCATTTTGTCGAAAAAATTAATGCGATAAGAAAATATATGCTCCGTTCACCATTACGGCAGAAAAATATTATTATATAAAATTATTTTTAAATCCTGCATATCCGTTGACAAACCCATTTCGTATCAATATTTTCTTAAAAAATGAAAAAAAAAGATAAGGAAAAGAAGGTTATTATTTTTTAGTAATTAGAGAATAAATTGCCGGACCTTAAAAATATTAATTATTCACTCTCACCCTATAACAAAAAAGTTAACGCACACAGACGGAAACAATAGATTAGAGAAATAGTAAGATACATTTTCTTCACAATTTTACTTTCACAGTATAAGAAATGACTAAACTAACTCTCATCGGTAGACACAGACCGGATTATTCCCTTCTGCTTCAGATATTATTTGTGCTCATATGATGTGACTCAACTTTGATAACTTGCTTGATTTAGACACCATGTATGACTAATTGAACTAACTAAATAAATTTTCGAAGTTCGGTCCTGTCGATGGTCACCTGATCATTTTGTAGTGCGCATGCCCACATCTGATCTACGATGTTTACATTTTGTGGTCGTAAATTTGCCGTTTTTGGGATTAAACTTTGCGGATCTATAAATATTTTATCTATGCTTCTATATGTCTCTGGCATATTCGGATCTGTGGTTCCAACAAAATAAAGTAAAATGTCATAAATGTCGTGACGTAGTGAATTTATTTTGGAGAGAAATTCGGTCGGTTGTCTGATTAATTTGAAATTTTTGCACATAATTCCGTTGATAATATATTAAAATACAACCAAAAAAAAATTGAAAAAGGACTTTTCTTGGCGAAATGGTGAAGGAAAAAAATTATCTAATTTTGAAGCGAAAAGTAGTTTTATCCCAATCCGATTAATCACTACATAGTATAAAACAAAGTCGCTTTCTCTGTCCCTATGTCCCTTTGTATGCTTAAATCTTTAAAACTACGCACCGGATTTTGATGCGGTTTTTTTCAATAGATAGAGTGATTCAAGAGGAAGGTTTATATGTATAATAACATCCATTAAATAGTGGAGAAATACTGTTATTTTTGAGGTTTCTAATGTGATGTCGTTAATTATCATATTTTTTTCCGCTTACATTGCAAACGCAGGCTGAACCCTACGAGATTTATCAAAATAATGTACTAATTATTTGTACACATTGAAAAGGTCTACAGAAAACTCCGCGATGGTATATGTCTATCTCTCATGGATATCCCACAATAACATTTTTTTGTCATTTACTTTTTACGACAAATAATGGCAAATTTTGAAGCGATTTTAACCAATACAGCATTAATCCTTATCCAATTAAATAGCTTAAATACATTGTTGATTTAATATAGATCTATATGGTCCTTTACAGCACAAGATTTAAATGAATATTTTCGAAGATATTACAGATTTAAAATTGCGGGAAGTAGCGCTTGCGGCGGTACTGGCCGACCGGGGCGGCGACAGCGTGCCTATAAATAGCGCGTCGGAGGCCGATGTAATAATTGTTGTAAAAATAAAATAAATAGTCACAGTTTTTCTGTAGTATATTTAGTATCAGCATTGCACCCGTGCGAAGCCGGGGCGGGTCGCTAGTAGTCTATAAGATATGACATTTTAAAGTCAAGCTAGGACACTTATATTGCGTGAAGTTGACAAAAAAAGCTTGATTTTAAATTTCGTAGCAATTTTAAAAACGAAATATTTTTGATTAAAGAATTTGCTAAATTTATTATTAAGTGCAAATTGGATTTCCAATAAATGTCCGAAATATTATATAATAATATTTCAACCAAAAAAAAACTTTTAAAATATTTGATATAATTATTTCCCTGCATCATTAAAAATTAAATGGAAACTTTTTAATGTCAACTAATTTTTCCCTAAAAATAAAAAAGCATTCACGATTAAAAAGTTTCGCTTGTTTGCGAGACAAGATTAACTTTTATAAACTGTTCTCTAACCTTTAATATTCTCTAATACTTTAAATAACTTTTAAATCTGTTAAGCTGTATTAAATTGATAATTATACAGGAAGGAATTTTTTGATGGAAACAATTATTTTAATTTGAAATTTATTATAATATAAAATAGTTCTCGAAATTTTTTTGGGGAAATTTTTTCAATAGTAATTATTTTTCAACGTAAATTTTATTTAAAGTTTAATAAAATGTTGTAGAATATTATTATATTTCATTAAAATTAGCTGCATCACAATCTTCTTATTTATATTAGAAAAAGTAATACGTAAAAAAAATTGTTGTCTTTTTTTTTGATGTCGCTCGTCTTCTTTTCGTTTTATTTTGAACTAGCGACCCGCCCCGGCTTCGCACGGGTGCAATGCTGATACTAAATACACTACAGAAAAACTGTGACTATTTATTTTATTTTTACAACAATTATTACATCGGCCTCCGACGCGCTATTTATAGGCACGCTGCCGCCGCCCCGGTCGGCCAGTACCGCCGCAAGCGCTACTTCCCGCAATTTTAAATCTGTAATATCTTCGAAAATATTCATTTAAATCTTGTGCTGTAAAGGACCATATAGATCTATATTAAATCAACAATGTATTTAAGCTATTTAATTGGATAAGGATTAATGCTGTATTGGTTAAAATCGCTTCAAAATTTGCCATTATTTGTCGTAAAAAGTAAATGACAAAAAAATGTTATTGTGGGATATCCATGAGAGATAGACATATACCATCGCGGAGTTTTCTGTAGACCTTTTCAATGTGTACAAATAATTAGTACATTATTTTGATAAATCTCGTAGGGTTCAGCCTGCGTTTGCAATGTAAGCGGAAAAAAATATGATAATTAACGACATCACATTAGAAACCTCAAAAATAACAGTATTTCTCCACTATTTAATGGATGTTATTATACATATAAACCTTCCTCTTGAATCACTCTATCTATTGAAAAAAACCGCATCAAAATCCGGTGCGTAGTTTTAAAGATTTAAGCATACAAAGGGACATAGGGACAGAGAAAGCGACTTTGTTTTATACTATGTAGTGATAGTGATAGTGAAGCATTGTTGTAACATTAATGCTGCATGGAAATTAGATCAAAAAAGACCTGATGTTAACAAAAATGTAACACTGGTTTTTTTGCTGGAATGTGTTCATTTCGGCATCCTATAAAACATATCTCGATGGTAACTCTGAAAGACATGTGCAAAAAAAATGGCGGACCAAAAATGGTCACGATTTTCGGTTTTTTGACTTTATCTCAAAAAGTAAAAATTGTATCAAAAAATATTACAAACAAAAGTTGTAGAGAATTAAAAAACCTATCGATTCATATAATATAAGTTATAGGTGTCGCCACAAGTTATCGAGATCTTGTTTTTTTTTTAAAGTGATTTATTAACAAATTACCGATTTAAACATTTAACATAAATATAGGTTTTATTATTCTAAAAAAGTACGTCAAACTAGTGATACGTATTAAAATAACCGAACAATTCGAATAGTAACTTAATCGTATTAAACCGAATAGTTCTTTGGCATCCGGAATGCGGAATTCGGAATGTGACGTGCTTCGGTTCTATTGAAATAAATGGAAACATAGTGTCAGAATAAGAATAATTTTATCCTTGTTTCGTTTGTAGTAACGCATAAGTATGTCTTGGTCTTCGGAGCGACAAGAAAACGAAGATGGAATGCTACGGACGGTGCTCGTTTCATTCGTATTAGTTCGTACTGTTTCGGGTGATGTGGGAATACGTATTGAAATAACCGAGTAATATTCGAATAGTAAATTAATACGTATTAATTTAGACACTTCCTTGGCATACGGAATGTGATGATACCGATGATTTTTAACCGACTTCTAAAAGAAGGAGGTTCTCAATTCGTCGACTATGTATTTTTTTTTTATGTATGTACACCGATTACTCCGGAACGGTTGCATCGATTTGAATGAAATTTTTTACGTTATGTAGAGGAAGTTGCTGCGGTGGTCCCCTATTTTTTTAGATGAAATTGGTGCAGTAAAATCCAAGATGGCGCATACAATATGGCGGCCAAAAAAATTAATTTTGTTCGATTTTCTCCAAAATTGGTATGGAGGAATTTTTGGGGTTGTACCCAACCAATCTGAATTTATTTTTAAAAAATTCAAAATGGCGGATCCAATATGGCGGACAAAAAAATTTAATTTAGTCCGATTTTCTCCAAAATTGGTATGGGAGAGTTTTCGAGGATGCACATAACGAATCTGATCTTATTTTTAAAAATTCAATATGGCGGATCGAATATGGCGGACGAAAAATCAATTTTGTCCGATTTTCACCAAAATTGGTACGGGGGAGTTTTCGGGGTCGCATATGACGAATCTAAAATAATTTTTAAAAAATTCAATATGGTGATTCCAATATGGCGGACGAAAAAATCAATTTTGTACTGTTTTCACCAAAATTGGCACAGGGGAGTTTTCGGGGTCGCATATGACGAATCTAAAATAATTTTTAAAAAATTCAATATGGCGGATCCAATATGGCAGACGAAAAAATCAATTTTGTCCGATTTTTTCCAAAATTGGCACAGGGGAGTTTTCGGGGTCGCATATGACGAATCTAAAATAATTTTAAAAAAATTTAATATGGTGATTCCAATATGGCGGACGAAAAAATCAATTTTGTACTGTTTTCACCAAAATTGGCACAGGGGAGTTTTCGGGGTCGCATATGACGAATCTAAAATAATTTTTAAAAAATTCAATATGGCGGATCCAATATGGCAGACGAAAAAATCAATTTTGTCCGATTTTTTCCAAAATTGGCACAGGGGAGTTTTCGGGGTCGCATATGACGAATCTAAAATAATTTTTAAAAAATTTAATATGGTGATTCCAATATGGCGGACGAAAAAATCAATTTTGTACTGTTTTCACCAAAATTGGCACAGGGGAGTTTTCGGGGTCGCATAGGACGAATCTAAAATAATTTTTAAAAAATTCAATATGACGGATCCAATATGGCAGACGAAAAAATCAATTTTGTCCGATTTTTTCCAAAATTGGCACAGGGGAGTTTTCGGGGTCGCATATGACGAATCTAAAATAATTTTTAAAAAATTCAATATGGCGGATCCAGTATGGCAGACGAAAAAATCAATTTTGTCCGATTTTCTCCAAAATTGGCACAGGGGAGTTTTCGAGGTCGCATATAACGAATCTAAAATAATTTTTAAAAAATTCAATATGGCGGATTCAATATGGCAGACGAAAAAATCAATTTTGTCCGATTTTCTCCAAAATTGGTATGGGGAAGTTTTCGGGGCCTCACATAAAGTATCTGAATTTATTTTTAAAAAATTCAATATGGCCGACAAAAAAAATCAATTTTATCCGATTTTCGTCAAAATTGGTACGGGAGAGTTTTCGAGGTCACACATGACGAATCTAACATAATTTTGAAAAAATTCAATATGGTGTATCCAATATGGTGGATAAAAAATTTATTTATTTTCTTTAAATATCGATATTGGAATGTTTTGGAGCCTATATTAGCAATCTAAAATTAATTTGAAATTTAAGATAGTGGATTTACTATGACAGACTAAATATTCGTTTGACACAATTTTATTGGTATCTGGAGAACTCTAAAAATCAAAGAATTTCTAGTGATTCATTTTAGGGTGATTTATAATTTAGGATAAAATGGGTACTTTTTTGCCACCTTGGAGTCATTGCGAGGTACACTAATCTCGATTAGCACTTAGTTAAAATAATTTATGAATATCATAATGAATTCAAAACTAAAAATCGAAAAATAAAATTTTTATAAAAAAAATTGAACCGACTTCTAAAAGTGTGCTAAAAAGTGAAAAATAACTAGAAATTTTTATATGAAATTGAAATTTTTGAAGTCGGCGCCAATTTATTTGTAAATGAAATAAATAACTACTAATATATACAAATTATGGTAAGAAAGCAATTACAAATAAAGTATTTTTAATCTGCTTATGCGAATCACGTTTTGTCAGGTATAAGTTTGGCGCCGACTTCAAAA
This sequence comes from Diaprepes abbreviatus, assembly GCA_034092305.1. Classification (NCBI taxonomy): domain Eukaryota; kingdom Metazoa; phylum Arthropoda; class Insecta; order Coleoptera; family Curculionidae; genus Diaprepes; species Diaprepes abbreviatus. The sequence continues at coordinate 1,409,955 of JASJET010000247.1, forward strand.
ATTTCAATTTCATATAAAAATTTCTAGTTATTTTTCACTTTTTAGCACACTTTTAGAAGTCGGTTCAATTTTTTTTATAAAAATTTTATTTATATAACGAACGATGCCCGATGGAAACGGATGTCACGGACGCAGCGGCATCGAATACACTTGTTCGTTCACCAGTGCTGGGGATGATTATTATTCTATTTATTTAGGTGCAAGAACTTTTGATGACGCAGAGCATAAAAATATATTTTAAAGTTATAAAATAAAAATTCATATATTATTATATTAATGTATTATTAAATATTTATATGATTTGCTTATAGAAATTTTTTTAAAAATTTTGTAAATAAACAAATTAATAATTAATATGACTAAACAAATTGTTACTATCATATAAATTAATAAAACAACATCAATATTATAAATATTACTTGTGATGCATAAGTTTCCTTGAAGCGCCAATGAATAATACGCCTGAACTATGGCAATCCGCCGACAGGGGCCTGCAGCAGCTATTTTCGATTAGATTCGGCCCAATTTTCGGAGGTTCACAGATCGTATGGAAGTGTATTTCTTGGATCCAAAAAATTCACAGCTAAAGTACAAGTATTAAAAAGCATCTTCTGCAAATTTGAGTCTTTAATATTCATTTGCCACATCATTATGAATTTTTGGAAAAAAAAGTTTTTTTCATCCAAAATTAAATTTTTTTTTGAGATCGCAAATGATCGCAATCTAAATCCATTGCGATAAATTTCTCGTTCGCACTCACACAGGAGGTAAAACAGCAACATTATCTCTGCAGAAACTATAAATAAAACAATTAATAACGACGTAACTTTTTTTATTCGCAACGTTAATTAATATTCTATTACGATTATTAAGTGAGAAATATTATTAATAAAGTTAATAAACAGTTATTAAAAGTTGAAAAAGTTTCGCCCAATAATTATACGACCCGAAGGCTTAAGAAGTTAATCTGCTTTTTCCAAACAAGTAAAAGTTCCGAATGAAAACCTTATCGGGTGCCGTTTTAGACTGCAAAAAAATTAATTGACAGTTTACACAGAAAGTTTTTAATTTGATTTTTATAGGATTAAACGAGGTCCGTGAAAAATGCGCTCAAATTGATAGGAGGATACTTTTATGAAGGTAGTACGTTTTAAGACCGTCCTCTTACTCGTATGATAGGAAACGTAACTAACAACTACATCAGAAAGAAATCCTGGAATGGGTGTCACTGCATCCTAATCAACATACATGTGTGCCAAGCAGGTAAATCTATAGAGACAGCATTGGTTCAGTTAGCAGATAATATCCAGGATACACACACACACATATAAATATATATATATATATATATATATATATATATATATATATATATATATAATATACACCATCTGGGTTCCACATTCAGTCAAGTCAGGGCAGTTATAGGGTTAAAAAGGTAGTGTCCATTCTTCCAGCTGAACTTTTAAAAATACTATTGAAAAGTTAATATACAAGAGAGTGTGTGATTATAATTGCTTTGTGACGTAATTAATTTTTATTTAAAACAAAAATCTCTGTTCTTAACGGTAAGTTTTTAACCCGTTATTACATATATAATAATATTAAAAATGTACATTTTTGTACAATCCGCCGAAAACTTCAGTTGAAAAAGATTCGAAAGAATCGAAACGTCCTGAAAAATAAAAATATATATATACAATAAGTATGACTACTTTATATATGTAGTTTCAATATAAAAATGAACCATATTCCCAAGAAAATAACCAACTAAAAACATATTTAATGGTTCAAGAAAAATTAATTCCTGTTTTTGATAATATTCCATATGAAGAGGTAGATGAAACAACTTCATAATGGATGTTATTACAACTTTTTTCCAATAGAATAGCTAAAACAGAGATAGGGCAAAATACTATAATTATCTTTACTACCACTTAAATGGTGTCTAATTATACATGGTGTCCCGAAAATATGTGTACCATGTTTGATGATAGACTCCTGATGTTAAAATGGGTCTATTTAAGCCAAGTTAGTTATATTCGATACTGCTTCGTTTAGGTGGTAGAAGATTTGGCATCTTTTAAGAAAATATTAATTTTTACCAATTTCCTGAAAACGTGGTAACAGGTTAGAACACAACAGTGGTGTGCCGGTATTATATGCGTGATGTCTTCTGTACCGGTAATTTTATTTTTGTGAAAGTGACTATGCTTTTACTTTGATCAAGATATTTTCTTAGTTTTAAAGAGGCTAAAACTGCGCAGACAAATACAATGGCAGATTTCGATTTCCGAATTTAAAGGATTTCGATTTACGAAGGAATTTCTAAAAACCATCGTGTATGTGTTTGACATTTTTAAGAATCTCTTGGAAGAGATTCTAGAAAAGAAGTTAAATATAATGCAGTTCCTGCTCTCTATCTTCCTGTTTGTGTAAGTAGAACCAAGTGAGCGCTTCTTATTTTCTAGAAAATATGAAATGCTCATCGAATAGGGTAACTCTTCTTCTTCTTCTTCTTCTACCTTCTATAATAGGTCCCTGACCTGTTCCTTCTTCGATTTTCCTCATTCTGGACTTAAATTATCGCTCCACCTTTTCCGTGGTCGACCTCTACTGCGTGTACCACTAGGCGATTTATCTCGTGCGATCCTTACCAGTCTATCTTCTGTCATTCGGCTTATGTGTTTGTTCCATTGTGTCTTACGTTGTAGGACCCACTCATTAATGCAGTCTGTGTTGCATGATTGCCTAATGTTATCGCTTCTTTCTCTTTCTAGTAGCGTTTTTCCTGTTATTCGTCGAAGTATTCTCATTTCTGTAGTCTCCAATAGTTGTTTCGTTTTTGTCGTCTCTGGCCGTGTTTCTGAGGTGTATCGCATAATAGGTCTAATTGTGGTTTTGTAGATCCGAACCTTTGTTTCTTGTTGTAAGTGTTTGTTTCGCCAGATCACGTCGTTGAGGCAACCCGCCACTTTATTTGCTTTGGCCACCTGCCCTCTAACTTCAGCTTCGATGTTGCCATAACTAGTTATGTCGATTCCTAGATATTTGAAACTCATTTCTTGTTGTATTATTTGACCGTCTAGTTCTAGTTTGCATCGGAGGGGTTCTTTTGAGGTTGTCATACATTTAGTTTTTTCGGCTGAGATAATCATATTATATTTTCTTCCCGTAAGATTAAAGGTATTTAACAATCTCTGGAGGTCGTCTTCATTTTCGGCACATATCACAGCGTCATCAGCGTAACAGAGAATTTTTATTTCTGTATTACCCATTTTATATCCTCTACCGAGTCGCACCTCCTTTATTATTTCGTCCATTATCATGTTAAACAACAAAAGACTAAGCGAGTCTCCCTGTCTAATACCGCTGTTGACTGGTATGGGTGTTGATAATTTACCGTTAGTGCGAATCTGAACTTTATTGTTTGCGTATATGTTTTCGATGGTCTGAATTATATTGATAGGAATATTTCTCTTATATAACAGGTGGATTACGTCATCTAGCTTTATGCGATCGAATGCTTTTGTTAGATCTATAAAGCATAAAAATGTTGGTTTATTGTATTCTATAGATTTTTCGACTATCTGTCGTAGAATAAATACTGCATTCACGCAAGACCTTCCTGATCTAAATTCCTGCTGTTCGTCTTCCAATGTTGTAACCGAATTAATTTTATTTTTGATTACTTTCGTAACGCGTTTCAGAGTTGTGTCCAGTAGATTAATACTCCTGTAGTTCCCTGGTTCTTGTTTGTCACCTTTCTTAAACATAAGCATCATTGTGCTAGTTCTCCACCTATCTGGTACTTTGCATTGTGTCAGGATTTTTCGAATGAAACTTGTGGGTTCCTGTGTTAGTCGCTGTCCTCCGTATTTCAACAATTCGTTATGAATTCCGTCTTGTCCGGGAGACTTTCTATTTTTTAAGGATTTTATAGCTTTCTCTACTTCTTGAATGGTGACTTCCACATTATTCCTTATTGCTGGTATGTTGTTTTTTCCAATGTTAGCATCTCCCTCAAATAATTTTGTTAGGTAGTCTATCCATTTCTCCTCTAATATTTTGTTTGTTTCGGAGAGTTCAGATACTTCTTTGCGCTGTTGTCTTATCAGTCGCCACATTTGTTTTTGTACACTATAGAAGTCTCCTTCCATTCTTTTAGAGAACTGTTCCCAATGTTCACTTTTTAGTTGCCTGACTAGTAGATTAGTTTCGTTACGAATTAGTTTATACCTATTGTATGCTTCCGGCGTTTTTGACGTTCTATATGCTAAATATGCTTTTCTTTTTTCGTTACACTTATCTTTAACTTCTTTACGGAACCATGGAGTTTTATTAGGATTTTTGTTGTTGATTGTAATTGTATGTGTGCCCAATGACTCTTTTGAAGCATCTTCTATGTTTCCCTTAATTTTTTCCCAGCTATGATTTATATCTTCCTCTTCATTTATTGGTTTTCTTTCAATTTTTTCCATCAATCTTTTTTGATATAATTCTTTCGTTGACGTACGCCACAGAGAGTCTATGTTCTTTTTTTGTATCCTAACCTTTTCCAACTGTTTTTTCTTTTGTGTAATCTTTATTCGAATCTTTGATAGAACCAATTTATGATCGTTTCCTGCATTAACAGAGTTCAATGTTCTAATATCCAATATCTGGGTGGGATGTTTAATTCGGTTACTAAGTATAAAGTCAATCATAGATTTGTGTCCTCTTGTATTTTCAAAAGTGTATTTATATTTATCTTTGTGTTGAAAGACAGTATTGTTTATCCTTAATTCGTTGTAGGCACAGAAATTTACCATTAGTTCTCCATTGCTGTTGTGATACTGTTCGTTGAAGCGTTGTTTAATTCCGGGGATTATTTGGTTTCCTATACGGGCATTAAAGTCTCCCAATAAAATAATAGCTTCCGCACCAGGTATTGAGTCTAAGGTGGTTTGCAAGTTCTCGTAGAATGCTTCTACCTCGTGTTTTGGTTTTCCATCTTCTGGGCTATAAATGGACAAGATGTTTAGTTTTTTATGTTCCATTAGTAGTTTTATGGAGACTATCCTTTCTGATATATATTGGCAACTTTCTATGTTATTTTTATATTTCTTGTGGATTAGTATGCCTACTCCCGCCTTGGCTCGTTGTTCTTTATTTACTCCACTATATCACTACATAGTATAAAACAAAGTCGCTTTCTCTGTCCCTATGTCCCTTTGTATGCTTAAATCTTTAAAACTACGCACCGGATTTTGATGCGGTTTTTTTCAATAGATAGAGTGATTCAAGAGGAAGGTTTATATGTATAATAACATCCATTAAATAGTGGAGAAATACTGTTATTTTTGAGGTTTCTAATGTGATGTCGTTAATTATCATATTTTTTTCCGCTTACATTGCAAACGCAGGCTGAACCCTACGAAATTTATCAAAATAATGTACTAATTATTTGTACACATTGAAAAGGTCTACAGAAAACTCTGCGATGGTATATGTCTATCTCTCATGGATATCCCACAATAACATTTTTTTGTCATTTACTTTTTACGACAAATAATGGCAAATTTTGAAGCGATTTTAACCAATACAGCATTAATCCTTATCCAATTAAATAGCTTAAATACATTGTTGATTTAATATAGATCTATATGGTCCTTTACAGCACAAGATTTAAATGAATATTTTCGAAGATATTACAGATTTAAAATTGCGGGAAGTAGCGCTTGCGGCGGTACTGGCCGACCGGGGCGGCGGCAGCGTGCCTATAAATAGCGCGTCGGAGGCCGATGTAATAATTGTTGTAAAAATAAAATAAATAGTCACAGTTTTTCTGTAGTGTATTTAGTATCAGCATTGCACCCGTGCGAAGCCGGGGCGGGTCGCTAGTATTAGTATATAGTTTCCGTATTCTTTTTGACCTTTGCCTTTCCTTTTTGTTTCTTGGAGACCACAAATTTCAATCTTTTGAATAGGGTAACTCTTTGATATAATTCCAATTTGACGCGGTCTAAATCCAAGACCAATGATTTACAAACAAACGAACACTTTTTAGGTTACATTGCGTCTTGTAAAACATTTGCAACTATTGCGGTTCATATCCACTAGAGCGATTAAAACTCTTCAAACTAATTCGCATTATAAAAAGACAAAAAATCCCTTCCAACTTGGCCCTTTTCCGCCGGCGTATAAAAGTTCTAAAGCCTTATCAGGCCCCGTTTTATTTCGCGAAAATAATTTGACAGTCGCAAAGAAGACAAAAAGTTTTAATTTAATTTTTAATGATGTACAAAATAATTATAACTCTTTCTGTAAAACTTGGGAAGTTGGTGAGAACATTAAATATGATTATCGTCGAGTGTCGCAGTTTAAGCGACTGTTTCTGTTGGAAATTACCTTTGGAAAATTATTTTATCCTGTACAGCGTGTGTACAATGGCTGCTACTTTCTCGTACATCGTATGCTGTCAGCAAATAATATCCGGGACTTTTTGTGGATACCGTCCTGAACGTCTGTTTTTGATCAGAAATTTACAAAAAACTCACGTGACTTTTAGAGCAGTGGCGCATTTCCTTAGGTTTGCGCAATCCCCCAAAAAAATGTAAATTAAATTAAAACATACTAATAAATATAAGTACAAACTGACTCTGTACTCCATGGAAATTAGATTAAAAAAGAGCTGTTTTGTTAATAAAAATGTAACATTGGTTTTTTGCTGGAATGTGTTTATTTCGGCATCCTATAAAACGTATCTCGATGGTAACTCTGAAAGACCTGTGCAAAAAAAAAATGGCGGATCAAAAATGGTCATGATTTTCGGTTTTTTGAGTTTATTTCGAAAAGTAAAAGTTGTATCGAAAAATATTTTACACAAAAGTTGTAGAGAATTAAAAAACCTATCGATTCATCTAATATAAATTATAGGTGGCGCTACTAGTTATCGAGATATTTTTTTTTTCGACAAAATTTACGGTTTTTGTTTTTTTTTAAAGACATTTATTAACAAATTACCGATTTAAAATTTAACACAAATATAGATATTATTATTTTAAAAAAGTATGTCAAACCCGGAATCTGTGAGTTTTTTATTTTCCGAGAAATTCGATGTCAAAGTTGAAAATTCAAACTCAATTTTCCGCTTTCCTAATTAAGATACAATGCTCAATTTTAATGAAAATTGTTTGTATTGTTTTATATTTTGAAGATCCATTAAAAAAACAATTTTTTTTTCAATTGTAGGCCGAGAAATTTTGCAAAAACCAATTTTTGCACCAGAAAAATTGCGATAACTTTTCACCGGATGGAGATAAAATTTTTTTAATGCGTGCATTGGATTTAAATGTATCATTTCCGATCTCAAAAAAAAAATAATTTTGAATGAAAAAAACGGTTTTTTTTTTTTCAAAAATTCATAATGGCGTGGCAAATGAATATAAAGGACTCAAATTTGCAGAAAATGCTTTTTAATACTTGTATTTTACCTGTGAATTTTTTGGATCTAAGAAATACACTTCCATACCATCTGTGAACCTTCGAAAATTGGGCCGAATCTAATCGAAAATAGCTGCTGCAGGCCTCTGTCGGCGGGTTGCCATAGTTCAAGCGCATTATTCATTGGCGCTTCACGAAAACCTATGCATCACAAGTAATATTTATAATATTGATATTGTTTTATTAATTTATATGATAGTTACAATATATTGCGTCATAATAGTTATTAATTTGTTTATTAACAAAGTTTTTACAAAAAATTATAGAGAAAATCATACAAATATTCAATTATATATATATATATATATATATATATATATATATATATATATATATATATATATATATATGTATATGTATATATATACAGGGTGTCCAAGATAAGGATCCTAACCATGGGGATCTCGGAAACAGTTGGAGATACGAGGTCGGTTAAATTAGAGAAAAGTTGCGCAATATAGTGCTAAATTAAACGCAATTTAAAAATTTTAAAAATTCAAAATACTTCCGGAGATTTCCGGAAAAAACCGAATTTTGGCAAAATCGTTTTTAATTTTTGTAGGCTTTATTTAAAGAGATATCAAAAAATAAAAGGTAGATTCTTCTTGCCACTTTTTATTTTTTATAATTTAGTCTAAACAAAATTTAAATCCGACGTTTCGTTTCTGAGATACCATCATAAACTTTCATTTTATATATGGAACAAAAAAAAGTATCCCATGTATTTGATAGCATTTTTTATTACAAATTCAACGGTGTATCACAGTTGCATATCAAGTGTGTAGTTCATTGGCTTTTATAAAACTGATATACCTTTCTCTCTCGCTCTCATGGAGCTCTTATGGAAAGTACTTGAACTACGTATTCGATATGCAAGGGTGATACATCGTTGAATTTGTAATAAAAAATGCTATCAAATACATGGGATACTTTTTTTTGTTCCATATAAAAAATGAAAGTTCATGATGGTATCTCAGAAACGAAACGTCGGATTTAAATTTTGTTTAGACCATATTATAAAAAATAAAAAGTGGCAATGAGAATCTACCTTTTATTTTCTGATATCTCTTTAAATAAAGCCTGCAAAAATTAAAAACGATTTTGCCAAATTTCGTTTTTTTCCGGAAATCTCCGGAAGTGTTTGAAATTTTTAAATTTTTTTAACTGCGTTTAATTTAGCACTAAATGGCGCAACTTTTCTCTAATTTAACCGACCTCGTATCTCCAACTGTTTCCGAGATCCCCATGCTTAGGATCCTTATCTTGGACACCCTGTATATATATATATATATATATATATATATATATATATATTAATATATGAAGTAAAATGCGAACAGTAATTGCAAACTTCGTTCCATCTTCCATCATATCCTTTCCATGTTAGAGGTTGCACAATTTGAATGAATTGCTACAGAACACAGTTCATCCCATTACACCACCATCGAGAAGATGGCCTACCTGTACCACCATATCGAGAAGAAAGTCAAAACTTACCCTCCCAGCTACAGTGATAGGGCAGAGGTACATGTTTCGTCTCTACTAGACTCATCAGGGTACCGACATGCACCTAGCTGTGCAAAGGACAGATCGGATGGAGGCATCACATTCAGCAAACGTACAACTATATGCAACTCCGTGAATAGATGAAGTAAAATGCGGACAGTAATTGTAAACTTCGTTCCATCATATAAGGAAATACGAAACAATCATTGAATTTAGGTGCTTTGTTATTATTTCGAAAGAATTAAGCTGCATTCTTGGTTTTCGTACTAGAAGTACTAAATCCTGAACTTAAATTATAGAAAGAGAGTAAAAAAGAGCCAATTGTGGTAACTACCATTCCGAGACATAGTTTTCAGGGAGCTACGGAGAGATCTTTTAGATTATTGTTTTAATTTTCTAAATTATTTAAGAATCCTGCATTTTCGATATTTCTGTAATAACCTTTCTAGGAAAATCAAGGCAATTACAGCTCAGAATAGGAAATAATCATTGAATTCACGTATTTCATTCTAATTTGAACTTGTTTTCCATACATTTCTTGGATTTTGAAGGAGAAGTGCAAGATTCTGAACTTAGATTGGAGACAGAAAATCAAAAATGGGCCATTTATGTAAATCTACTTCCCAAAACTTATTTTTCAGGAAAATACGATATAATCTCGAAGATTATTGGTTTAATTTTATAAGAAATTTAAGAATCTTGCACTATCGATATTTCTATACCAACTTTTCTTTTTTTTATGCGAAGTATAAGATTTTGAACTTACATTCGAGAGACAAAGTCGAAATTGGCCATTTGTGTTAATTTACTCCTTGAAACGTTAGAGGTTGCACAATTTGAGGGGGATCGGGAGGTCGGCGAAGCCGCGTTCAGTATTTGCATGCCTCCTTCCGATCTGTTCTTTGCACAGCCAGGTGCATGTCGGTACCCTGATGAGCCTAGTAGAGACGAAACATGAACCTCTGCCGTATCACTGTAGCGGGGAGGGTAAGTTTTGACTTTCTTCTCGATATGGTGGTACAGGTATCTCGATGGTGGTGTAATGGGATGAATTGTATTCTGTAGCAATTCATTCAAATTGTGCAACCTCTACACCGAAAGGATATGATGGAACGAAGTTTGCAATTACTGTTCGCATTTTACTTCATCTATTCACGGAATTGCATATAGTTGTACGTTTTTCTGAATGTGATTTCAGCACTACAACGGCATAATGTGAATATATCCATTGCTATTGCATCTTACACGGAGGGATCCGTGAAAGCCGCATATATATATATATATATATATATATATATATATATATATATTATATATATATATATATATATATATATAGTAGTATTCGTAACCACGATATACAATCTGAGAAATTGTCCTAAAATTTTACAGCGGTGTTTCGTCCACGATACCAGCGGTTGGACTCACACTGGGTCCGCTGGCATATTTCCCAGACACCCTGTGTTGACGTACTTATATATAGTTGGAACTGATATTTGTTCTTAATTTCGGGCGGAACGTATCGGTAGGATATTGATTATTTGTGGCATTTCTCTTTATCGACCAGACATTGTCATTTTAATTTTTATCCCCAGTACTACGACACGCCCCCCCCCTTCAAGTAACCACTTCCCATATTGTTCCGTCATCTGTGTCTTGATCAAGGATCAAGATGGAAAGCTGGGTGCCCAAGAACTCCACGACGCGCTGCAAATTTCGTCCTAATTACGCGGATCCAGTCGCTATGTATGCAGACTCAATGCGGGGGTAAATTCCATGTTAGGAATCTGTTGGGTCCCTCCCCTGAGAATCCTGAGTCATGGTATAATGTATGAATATCTATCTCTTTGAATCTTTTTGGGGGTCCCTCCCCTGAAGAATCCAAAGTTAGATTTTTCCTGTATGAAAACTGTTAATTTTTTACGAATATTGTAGATTAGTCTCTGAACCTTTTTGGGTCTCCCTCCCCTGAAGAATTCAGAGCTATTGTATTTTTTCTGAAAACCCCGCAAAGGTCCCATGTCCAGGGATGCCATGTTGTATTCGTAGTTGTATTCGTAACCACGATATACAATCTGAGAAATTGACCTAAAATTTGACAGCGGTGTTTCGTCCACGATACCAGCGGTTGGACTCATCAGTGGATCCGCTGGCATCTTTCCCAGACCCCTGTGTTGACGTACTTATATATAGTTGGAACTGATATTTGTACTTATTTTCGGGCGGAACGTGTCGGTAAGATATTGATTATTTGAGGCATTTCTCTTTATCGACCAGGCATCGTGATTTTAATTTTTATCCGTAGTATTACGACAATATATATATATATATATATATATATATATATATATATATATATATATATATATATATATATATATATATATATACAGGGTGATTCAAAAATCGATCACGAAACTTAAGGGGGTGATTCTACTTGACAAAATAAGGGTAGAGCTTCATATAATTTTTTTTCAAAATGTCATTCGTTTTCGAGTTACAAGCCGTCCAAGTTCAAGTTTTTATTTTTTGTTTTTTGAATTACTCGCTTACAGGAAAACCGATTTGACTAATATTTGAAAGATAGGCTAAGTCTTCTGCGCTTCATCATTTTAGTAACAATTCACATTGATTGTTTGCCGCTAGAGGGCACTTTACCTACATTGAAAATTGTTTTTTTGTCATAATTTTTTAGTGTTGACAGCTACAGTAGTTTTTGGCATAATTTCTGAAAGACTGATGCCAGGCCTTTAAAAAAGGTGCTCTTTATTTACATCGCTAAACCCAACGGTTTAGACGTAAATCACCCTTAAAAATTAAGTGGTAAATTTACTTTTCTCATTTCATTACCACCAGCTAACAGGTAAATAGCTATCAAAGTATACTAGAGCTGTCAGTTTAACATCAAATAAATTCGCTTTTTAAACTATTTAATTTATAATCTTAAAATAAATAATAATGGCTAATCAGTAAATATTCATATTATGGATTATTGCGATATACATTTAATTGATAAAAATTAATGAAACAGTACTAAACAAACTAAAAAAGATTCTCAAAATGTCCCCCATTTTCTTCCATACATTTCCTAACACTCTTCAAAAAATGTCGCCTAACTCGATGAAAAATTTCTGGTGTTTCTTTAATAATTTGGCACTTTTCGATTATCCTGAAGCGAAGATCCTCGACGTTGATTGCTGGAATATCGTACACCAATTGTTTCAAATGACCCCAAAAGAAAAAAATCCATAGGATTAAGGTCTGGTGACCTCGCTACCCATGCCAATGGTCCACTTCGTCCTATCCATCGCTCAGGATACGTTGCATTCAAATACTGTCGGACACGTATACTAAAGTGGGGCGGAGCTCCGTCTTGGAGGATCCACATGTTGGCCCTTACTTCCAATGGCACATCTTCCAGATACAATGGGAGACGATTTTGGATAAAATCTAAGTATACGTCACCAGTTAATGGGCCATCAAAGAAATGAGGACCAATAAGGTAATCTCCTATTATCCCTGCCCACACATTTAGTGAAAATCTACGCTGATGTTTCGTTTCTACCACATTGTTTGGGTTCTCGTAAGCATATGTGTGGATGTTGTGTAGATTTGTTATGCCATCACGAGTGAAACCAGCTTCGTCAGTGAATAATATGACGCCAATTAATCGATTATCGTGTTCATACTTAGCTAGGATCTGATTGCACATTTCCAACCGTCTCGGCCGATCATCGTCATAAAGAGCCTGCACCTTTTTTGAATGAAACGGGTAGAGTTGTTCTTCTCTTAGTATCCTCCATGAACTAGCCTGACAGAGCCGCACTTCATTCCCAATTTTTCTAGTACTAATACCTGGATTATCTTCAATAATTTCAAGCACTCTTTCTTCTTGTTGCACGTTTCTAGCAGTTCTAGGTCTTCCCCTATTTCCATTATAACTTTTAAAGGAACCACATTCCGCAAGCCTCCTGTGCACACTGGAAAATGTTTGAGCATGAGGGATATTTCTTTCCGGATAACTCTCCATATAATATCTTCTTGCCAACTCTGCATTACCATTTGCTTTTCCATAACAAAAATGGATATCACAATATTCGATATTTGAATATTGGTGATTAACCATTATTAGTTATTTTAAGATTATAAATTAAATAGTTTAAAAAGCGAATTTATTTGATGTTAAACTGACAGCTCTAGTATACTTTGATAGCTATTTACCTGGTAGCTGGTGGTAATGAAATGAGAAAAGTAAATTTACCACTTAATTTTTAAGGGTGATTTACGTCTAAACCGTTGGGTTTAGCGATGTAAATAAAGAGCACCTTTTTTAAAGGCCTGGCATCAATCTTTCAGAAATTATGCCAAAAACTACTGTAGCTGTCAACACTAAAAAATTATGACAAAAAAACAATTTTCAATGTAGGTAAAGTGCCCTCTAGCGGCAAACAATCAATGTGAATTGTTACTAAAATGATGAAGCGCAGAAGACTTAGCCTATCTTTTAAATATTAGTCAAATCGGTTTTCCTGTAAGCGAGTAATTCAAAAAACAAAAAATAAAAACTTGAACTTGGACGGCTTGTAACTCGAAAACGAATGACATTTTGAAAAAAAATTATATGAAGCTCTACCCTTATTTTGTCAAGTAGAATCACCCCCTTAAGTTTCGTGATCGATTTTTGAATCACCCTGTATATATATATATATATATATATATATATATATATATATATATATATATATATATATATATATATATATATATAATGTTTTTAATATACCATTGCATTTGCAACCCCTACTTTTTTAACGTACCAGCTGCCACTGCTTTACGAGTCTATTTTGTCGCACACAAATTTTAATTAAATGACCTGCACAATCATCCTTGTGCAGTTCCCTAGGACAAGTTTGCCTCGACGTGTGCGGGGCCCTTCAACTCCACATAAATCCTAATAACAAACGTAAACAATTCCAGATGTTTCCATTGTATACCTAAATACCCTAATTACCAACCTTTCCCCTCGAGCTATTACAAAACGAATACAAACTACCTGTACCTAAATATTATCTTTTACCTTCGGTAATTATTCACAAACTTAAAGTAAACCATATTCAAATGTTACAACCACTTAGGCAGCCATTGGGCGCCATATTGAAACAGTCAGGTTCAAATTACTCCTCATTTAAATACGGCCTGGTTTAATTTGCATCTAGTCACCTCTGGACAATATTATACTGCAAATGCGGCGGGAAATTTGCTAAATTATATTTCTCGGAGACGTATAAATAACAAATTTGTGTTGTTTCGGGAGCCCGATAGTTAGACAGTGCCTATTTTCCGTCTATCAGTTGATTTTGAGAAAATGAGTTTTCATTTAAATTGGCTTTGATTTTTTTCGCGTCGTGACAATTTTACAATGTACAGGGTGAGTCAACGATTGGATGAAGTAGGTTTGTGCCTTTTCGGTGAAATTAACAAAGAAACTATATTTATTGTTTGATACAGTTTATTTTTACGCAGATTTTAAAAATATTTAGGACTCTACAGGGTGAGCCAAAAAACTAGGACAGCATAAAGTTGTATTTTTTTAAATAGAACACCCTATATACGAATCGTATTTTCGATTTAGCTTATAATTTTAAATCTTTTTTATTAAGGGTTTACTATAACAAAAACTTTATAGTTTCTGAGATAATTAAGTTTAAAGAAAAAAAGTCACATTTTCAAGCATCAATTCAATCCTAAATAACGTTTTCAATTTTGTGACAAATATATTTAAATTTGGAATTTAGCAAGGCCAAGGACAAGTTAACACAATTTTTACCTAATATTTGCAATAAAAGCTACAGGATGTTGAACACATCGGCTCAAATTTGAACAAGTTTAAATGAATAAATATCTTTTTTTTTAAATGGTACACCCTGTATATTTTCATGTTATTTAATAGAGTAATAAAAACCCTAAAGTTTTGTTCAATATATCCTATACCTATTTATAATAGTTTTTGAGATATTTCAGTTTTTATAATTCTCCATACTTTTTTACAGAAATAGTCTTCATTATCATAGTAGCCATGGCAAAAACAATGTAAAAGAACATTTTTCTGTGTGTCAAATTTATAACCGCAATCGCTTCTTTTGCTTTTTATTTAGTGTAGTTTGGTTTTTTTTTGCATTCATCTTATATTGTAAAATGAATTTTTCAAAGAATGAGTTAATAGATATGATTTATACAATAGGAGAGGCTCAAAAAAATTGCCTTCTTGCTCAAAGAATTTACAAAATGAAGTATCCTGATCGACGCCAGCCTAATACCCATACTTTTCAAAACTTAATGCAAAGATTTGATTCTTCTGGTACTGTTGATTATCCAAAACGTAAAGTGGTCAACAAACCAGTAACTAATGAAGAAAAAGAACTACAAGTATTGTTAAATGTTCAGGAAAATCCTTATATTGGTAGCCGTCAGTTAGCAGCATTATGTGAAACATCACAATCCACCGCTAATCGTACTACCAAGAAATATAGGTATCATCCATATCACATGGAATTACTCCAAGAATTGCATGGACAGGATTTTGAAAGTCGTGTAAACTTTTGTCGTACAATAAATGCGGAGATTCAATTAAATCCAAATTTATTATGCAAGGTAATGTTTAGTGATGAAGCTACTTTTAGAAGTAACGGTGCCGTAAATAGACGCAACATGCATTATTATGCCACAGAAAACCCATTTTGGATTAGAGAGGTGCAACATCAAAACCAATGGACATTAAATGTTTGGTGTGGTATTCATCATAATCGAATTATTGGACCCCACTTTTTTAATGAACCACTAAATGGCCATAGTTACCTGAACTTTCTTCAAGAAGAACTACCCCAACTGCTTCAAGGTCTCGATAGGGATGAGCTCGACAGTATGTGGTTCCAGCACGATGGTGCGCCTCCGCATTATCATCGTGAAGTTCGTGCTTTTTGGACCAACGATATCCGCAAAAATGGATTGGACGTGGGGGTTTCATTGAGTGGCCACCAAGGTCTTGCGACATCACCCCATTAGATATCTTCCTATGGGGTTATATTAAAAATAAGGTGTATGTTAATCCACCAACAACAGTGGAAGATATGCGAAACAGGATTAGGGATACCTGTAGAACAATAACGCCACTTATTAAAAAGAAATAATTAACCTCAGTATTTAATAGGTAATTTTTTTGTTTCAATTTAATATAAAAGTAAATATGTATTTGCCTTGTCGTTATTGTTGTTTTAATTTTTTCACATTATGTTTAATTAAACTATTGCCGTTGTAATATAACGAATAATGTATTTCATCATATTTAACCACATTCTGTTTGTTTCTGTAGTTTCTTTTTATTATTTTACATGGCTACTATGATAATGAAGACTATTTCTGTAAAAATGTATGGAAAATAAGAAAAACTGAAATATCTCAAAAACTATTATAAATAGGTATAGGATATATTGAACAAAACTTTTAGGGTTTTTATTACTCTATTAAATAACATGAAAATATACAGGGTGTACCATTTAAAAAAAAGATATTTATTCATTTAAACTTGTTCAAATTTGAGCCGATGTGTTCAACACCCTGCAGCTTTTATTGCAAATATTAGGTAAAAATTATATTAACTTGTCCTTGGCCTTGCTAAATTCCAAATTTGAATATATTTGTCACAAAATTGAAAACGTTATTTAGGATTGAATTGATGCTTGAAAATGTGACTTTTTTTCTTTAAACTTAATTATCTCAGAAACTATAAAGTTTTGTTATAGTAAACCCTTAATAAAAAAGATTTAAAATTATAAGCTAAATCGAAAATACGATTCGTATATAGGGTGTTCTATTTAAAAAAATACAACTTTATGCTGTCCTAGTTTTTTGGCTCACCCTGTAGAGTCCTAAATATTTTAAAATCTGTGTAAAAATAAACTGTATCAAACAATAAATATAGTTTTTTTGTAAATTTCACCGAAAAGGCACAAACTTACTTCATCCAATCGTTGACTCACCCTGTATAACATATCTATGTGAGAAAAGATTTTTACTATTTCATTTATTGTTCCTTATGACTACACAGGTGATTCGCCAATTTATTACAGTTTTTAGGAAGAGAAAAAAGGCTGGGTACCGCTGGATTAACGCATAGATAATATTTTCTGTGAAAAACCACAAGTTTTCAAGGACTTTCTCGCTGTTGTTATAAAATTTCGACTTAAGACGTATTCCTTGACGAAAAAAACATCATTCCAATCAAACCACGTCTCACTTTTTCACTTTTCCAAGGCTCGCACTGCAGTTTTATTAACTTTTCCTTTAAGTTTAACATCGAGAATCGCATGTTTTGTACCTCGACGGAATTGCTGAACACAGTAATTTAATTTGAGCCTTCTCTTCAATCGATTGTTTTCCGAGTTGTAGGAATTGAAACTCTCGCGGGATGTATTATAGAATCCCGACGGTAGTTCTTGTCGGATTTCAGAAACAATGCCCCACAGGAACGAATTTTGAGGTTTTGTTATGCAGATTTCTGGAGAAGGAGGAATAATACTGTTTAATAGCTGTTTGAAATGGGCAATTATGTTTGAATTACAATAGTTCGCTTAATGAATTCGATTTTATCGAGTTTTAACGTTTCGATGAAGTAAATAAATAATACAAACTTAAATATATCCTAACAGGTCTAGCAATTCATGTGAAATCATATTTTTAAAATCAATATAAAAAAATTTATGTATCGAAAGTATTATTAAAGCAATATTGAATTTCTGGTAAGTACCAATACATTTTTTATATATCTCTGGAATTTATTTGGTCCAGCTGGGTTATTTCAACTACTATGAGTATTTACAGGGTGACTTAACGATTGGATGAAGTAAGTTTGTACTTTTTTAAATGGTACACCCTGTATATTTTCATGTTATTTAATAGAGTAATAAAAACCCTAAAAGTTTTGTTCAATATATCCTATACCTATTTATAATAGTTTTTGAGATATTTCAGTTTTTCTTATTTTCCATACTTTTTTACAGAAATAGTCTTCATTATCATAGTAGCCATGGCAAAAACAATGTAAAAGAACATTTTTCTGTGTGTCAAATTTATAACCGCAATCGCTTCTTTTGGTTTTTATGTAGTGTAGTTTGGTTTTTTTTTGCATTCATCTTATATTGTAAAATGAATTTTCCAAAGAATAAGTTAACAGATATGATTTATACAATAGGAGAGGCTCAAAAAAATTGCCTTCTTGCTCAAAGAATTTACAAAATGAAGTATCCTGATCGACGCCAGCCTAATACCATACTTTTCAAAACTTAATGCAAAGATTTGATTCTTCTGGTACTGTTGATTATCCAAAACGTAAAGTGGTCAACAAACCAGTAACTAATGAAGAAAAAGAACTACAAGTATTGTTAAATGTTCAGGAAAATCCTTATATTGGTAGCCGTCAGTTAGCAGCATTATGTGAAACATCACAATCCACCGCTAATCGTACTACCAAGAAATATAGGTATCATCCATATCACATGGAATTACACCAAGAATTGCATGGACAGGATTTTGAAAGTCGTGTAAACTTTTGTCGTACAATAAATGCGGAGATTCAATTAAATCCAAATTTATTATGCAAGGTAATGTTTAGTGATGAAGCTACTTTTAGAAGTAACGGTGCCGTAAATAGACGCAACATGCATTATTATGCCACAGAAAACCCAATAAGAAAAACTGAAATATCTCAAAAACTATTATAAATAGGTATAGGATATATTGAACAAAACTTTTAGGGTTTTTATTACTCTATTAAATAACATGAAAATATACAGGGTGTACCACTTAAAAAAAAAGATATTTATTCATTTAAACTTGTTCAAATTTGAGCCGGTGTTCAACACCCTGTAGCTTTTATTGCAAATATTAGGTAAAAATTATGTTAACTTGTCCTTGGCCTTGCTAAATTCCAAATTTGAATATATTTGTCACAAAATTGAAAACGTTATTTAGGATTGAATTGATGCTTGAAAATGTGACTTTTTTTCTTTAAACTTAATTATCTCAGAAACTATAAAGTTTTGTTATAGTAAACCCTTAATAAAAAAGATTTAAAATTACAAGCTAAATCGAAAATACGATTCGTATATAGAGTGTTCTATTTAAAAAAATACAACTTTATGCTGTCCTAGTTTTTTGACTCACCCTGTAGAGTCCTAAATATTTTTAAAATCTGCGTAAAAATAAACTGTATCAAACAACAAATATAGTTTCTTTGTAAATTTCACCGAAAAGGCACAAACCTACTTGACTCACCCTGTACATACAATCTCTTTTACAATAAGAATGTATTCGAAATGAACATATATTTCCTTGTGCACAAGAGAAAACTCTCTATAGCAAAATTGCACAAAACGCAATCAGAAATATATTTCAGTCAAGTTTTCAATACTTCAGGATCATTCCGAATATGCAAGGCAATATTAAAGAACTTTTCCTTGAATATTTCGATACACTGGACTACCACTTGTGTACGTTTGTAACTTTGAATAAGGATACATTCCGAAAACGACAACATTAGGAATATTGATATACGACTATAAGTTCTTTTAATTGTGTGTATTACGAATATGAAGTTAATTTTTGTTTCGCATATCTTCCACTGTTGTTGGTGGATTAACATACACCTTATTTTTAATATAACCCCATAGGAACAAATCTAATGGGGTGATGTCGCAAGACCTTGGTGGCCACTCAATGAAACCCCCATGTCCAATCCATTTTTGCGGATATCGTTGGTCCAAAAACGCACGAACTTCACGATGGTAATGCGGAGGCGCACCATCGTGCTGGAACCACATACTGTCGAGCTCATCCCTATCGAGACCTTGAAGCAGTTGGGGTAGTTCTTCTTGTAGAAAGTTCAGGTAACTATGGCCATTTAGTGGTTCATTAAAAAAGTGGGGTCCAATAATTCGATTATGATGAATACCACACCAAACATTTAATGACCAGTGGTTTTGATGTTGCACCTCTCTAATCCAAAATGGGTTTTCTATGGCATAATAATGCATGTTGCGTCTATTTACGGCACCGTTACTTCTAAAAGTAGCTTCATCACTAAACATTACCTTGCATAATAAATTTGGATTTAATTGAATCTCCGCATTTATTGTACGACAAAAGTTTACACGACTTTCAAAATCCTGTCCATGCAATTCTTGGTGTAATTCCATGTGATATGGATGATACTTATATTTCTTGGTAGTACGATTAGCGGTGGATTGTGATGTTTCACATAATGCTGCTAACTGACGGCTACCGATATAAGGATTTTCTTGAACATTTAACAATACTTGTAGTTCTTTTTCTTCATTAGTTACTGGTTTGTTGACCACTTTACGTTTTGGATAATCAACAGTACCAGAAGAATCAAATCTTTGCATTAAGTTTTGAAAAGTATGAGTATTAGGCTGGCGTCGATCAGGATACTTCATTTTGTAAATTCTTTGAGCAAGAAGGCAATTTTTTTGAGCCTTTCCTATTGTATAAATCATATCTATTAACTCATTCTTTGGAAAATTCATTTTACAATATAAGATGAATGCAAAAAAAACCAAACTACACTACATAAAAACCAAAAGAAGCGATTGCGGTTATAAATTTGACACACAGAAAAATGTTCATTTGCATTGTTTTTGCCATGGCTACTATGATAATGATGACTATTTCTGTAAAAAAGTATGGAAAATTATAAAAACTGAAATATCTCAAAAACTATTATAAATAGGTAAAGGATATATTGAACAAAACTTTTAGGGTTTTTATTACTCTATTAAATAACATGAAAATATACAGGGTGTACCATTTAAAACAAAAAAGGTATTTATTCATTTAAACTTGTTCAAATTTGAGCCGATGTGTTCAACACCCTGTAGCTTTTATTGCAAATATTAGGTAAAAATGATGTTAACTTGTCTTTGGCCTTGCTAAATTCCAAATTTGAATATATTTGTCACAAAATTGAAAACGTTATTTAGGATTGAATTGATGCTTGAAAATGTGACTTTTTTTCTTTAAACTTAATTATCTCAGAAACTATAAAGTTTTGTTATAGTAAACCCTTAATAAAAAAGATTTAAAATTATAAGCGAAATCGAAAATACGATTCGTATATAGGGTGTTCTATTTAAAAAAATACAACTTTATGCTGTCCTAGTTTTTTGGCTCACCCTGTAGAGTCCTAAAGATTTTTAAAATCTGCGTAAAAATAAACTGTATCAAACAATAAATATAGTTTCTTTGTTAATTTCACCGAAAAGGCACAAACCTACTTCATCCAATCGTTGACTCACCCTGTACATATACAATTTTTTTGTGTAACAAACTTAGTTTTGTATTGTATATTACAGTGTGTTTTTTTTTTATTAAGGTATTAATACACTTTCTTATGTGACTGATGAATTTAACTTGGAAAAAAATTGTCGCTTTTTTAAGTGGATTTTTACAATTAATTTGTGTTAAATTTTGTCTGCGTATAACGTAGATTTTGATGCACTTTACTCTGGAACCAGTTGAGTCTCAGTCATCAAATTTTTATCATATATTTATATCATAAAGAGGTGTAATCTCTATTAATTTCATAATTTTTCATTCAGTCAATTTTGAGATATTCAACTTTAAATATTGCCAAAATACAATCTTGGGCATTTTTGAAAAATTCTATTAGAAAAACTAAGTTCTCAAGCTTGAAACTTCTATAGCAAGTAATCTTATAATAAATCTATACATGAAAAAAAATGAAGGTAATTCTTTATTCATTTTAATAATTTTCAAGCATTAAAAGTCCCCATTTCAAATAATTTTTACTTTATAGTTGTGAATTTTTTTCTTCCTTTTTCTCACTACTTAGGTAATATTATGTAAGAATAAAAAATCTTGAGTATATTATTTTGATAATTTTGGTTTTTATTTCGTCTTGATATCTATAAAATTAACTCGTTTAATATTGGGAAGAAACTGGTAAAAAAATTAGAAAAATCAAAAATTTTGAGCAACAAATTTTATTCTATTGGAAAATGCGCACTGTTCGAAAATACTTCAAGTCCTTAGAAGCAATTTAACTTAAATTGACATAGTTTGACGCGTCCCTATATGTCTCGCAGAAGATTAATTAAATTTTTAATCTAGAATAATCTATCCAGACCCTAATCTAAACTTCTAAAATTAAATTTTAACTTGAATACCCATATTTCAAATTTCTCGTTAATAATTTGTAAAATAAGCATGTATATCCGGGTATATTAGAGAATTTATTAATCTTTGACCCTCTTAATCAGAAAAACTTTTGACTTTGCGGA
Source organism: Diaprepes abbreviatus (assembly GCA_034092305.1). Lineage (NCBI taxonomy): Eukaryota > Metazoa > Arthropoda > Insecta > Coleoptera > Curculionidae > Diaprepes > Diaprepes abbreviatus. The sequence continues at coordinate 1,432,319 of JASJET010000247.1, forward strand.
GATATACGTTGTATTATACAGGGCGATACATAAAAATATCGTTATCTTATTGGGTAAAATTAGTGTAACAAAGTGCTTTTGCTTCCTTAAATTAAAATAAAAATTATAAGCATGTAATTCCTTGCTAACCTTCATGAAATATTGTTCTCACAATCTTAGATTTTTTTATTGATTTATTTATTTTTTTAATCAAAAATCGCTAATTTAATTACAGATTTTTGAATGCATCCTACTATTTTGCACCCATCTTGACCCTTCGTATTTATTTATTTTCATCAAGGGACTTGAGGGCACCTCTGGATTGGCTGCGCCACCCCCCCCCCCCCCGCCAAGTCAGCGGGGTCATTATTTACGTCACTGGTTCCACATAAAAACTCTTAAGGAGCAAGTCGAGAGGATTTTATTATATTTATAAAATTTATATTATTATCGAGTATAAATACTCATGTAAATAATTCACTAAATTTTATTCATAGTTTCATTTTTAACAGATTTACAAGCCAAACTGCTTTGCACTCCTTCCAGAGAATATTACCTCACCAGGTATACAAAGATACCAAAAGTATGAAGCTCGGTGGGGACCCTTCCATGTTATCGGGTCCTAGGTGGAGCACCAGAGGACAGCTTGGATCTTAAAAAGAGTCACTTTTCTTCTTTTGCTCCGTTGCATGTCCTCGCTTCTTTTTCCCCGCTTCTTTTCCGTCGCTTCTTTTCCTCCGATTTTTTCCCTTTCTCTCCTCTTTTACTCCGCTTTTACCCCGCTCTTTTACCTCGTCTCTTTTACCCGACTCTTTCACCTCGAATATTTCACCCCATTCTTTCACTCCTCCCTTTCACCCCGGGTCTTCTAACCCGAGTCTTACACCCCGAATCTTTCATCCCGAGTCTTTCACGCGTGGTCTTTTATCCCGGGTCTTTCACCCCGGGAGTTTCACCCCGACTCTTTCATACTGACTCTTTACCTCGATTTTTTCATCTCGGGTCTTTGACCCGATCCTTTCACCCCGGCTCCGCAAAATATTCTGAGGCCTTTGTTTTTGAAGTTCTCTTTAGTCAGAATCTGGTTTTGCCTGTGGTGGTGATCCATGTTGAAGCACCAAAAGATAGAATGGATCTTAATCTTAAGTAGTATGGGGCTCCGCAAATTCTGAGAACTTTGTTTAGGAAGTCTGGTGGTCTGGACCTGGTTCTGCCTGTGGTAATCCATATACGAGTACCAAACCACAGAATGGATCTTTTTTTTTCTCCGCTTTTCTTTCCATGCTTCTATTTCGCTGCTTTTTTACTTCGACTCTTCTACCCTCTTCTTTATCCACGACTGTTTTCCCCCGGATTCTTTCACACCGACTCTTTTACCCTGACTCTTTTACTCTGCGGATTTCCCCCCCTTTTTTTTTTCTTCGATTCCTTTTTAGCGCTTATTTTAACTTTAACTGCGCTCATATATTTGGATCTTTCAAAATTTTAGTCAGGATATGCTATAGCTTGTATGTTGTAATGATGAATTTTGAACAGATTATGAGCATGGGAAAAATTATATTTTTCTTTTAAGTCAAATTTTTAAGAAAAGAAAATGAACATATCGATTGCGTTGTCGTGGTGTGATGGTCAGGTTTTTGGAAAATATTTATTGTAGCTCAACTTTTTTCTGATAGTGTATGTGAAATTAAAGTATTAATAACAACAATTCTAAGGTCTGCAAGCCAATAATTCCATTAAATAAACAGAATTGGGTTAACTGAAAATACCGATTTTAAACAGACACAAACAATATTAGTCCCTCACTTGTCTGTTTCTAGAAATCTACATAACCCGGCCGCAAATTTCATTTCCTTGGGATATTGTATGAAACTACTAACAGGATTCTAAAATACTTCCTACCAGGAGGGTTTCTATTATCTACAATTTTAGAAACAATCTATTGAAAAGACCACTGGAATTAAATTACTGCTTTTGGTAATTCCTTTTGAAATACAGGGTGATTCAAAAATCGATCATGAAACTTAAGGGGGTGATTCTACTTGACAAAATAAGGGTAGAGCTTCATATAATTTTTTTTCAAAATGTCATTCGTTTTCGAGTTACAAGCCGTCCAAGTTCAAGTTTTTATTTTTTGTTTTTTGAATTACTCGCTTACAGGAAAACCGATTTGCCTAATATTTGAAAAATAGGCTAAGTCTTCTGCGCTTCATCATTTTAGTAACAATTCACATTGATTGTTTGCCGCTAGAGGGCACTTTACCTACATTGAAAATTGTTTTTTTGTCATAATTTTTTAGTGTTGACAGCTACAGTAGTTTTTGGCATAATTTCTGAAAGACTGATGCCAGGCCTTTAAAAAAGGTGCTCTTTATTTACATCGCTAAACCCAACGGTTTAGACGTAAATCACCCTTAAAAATTAAGTGGTAAATTTACTTTTCTCATTTCATTACCACCAGCTACCAGGTAAATAGCTATCAAAGTATACTAGAGCTGTCAGTTTAACATCAAATAAATTCGCTTTTTAAACTATTTAATTTATAATCTTAAAATAACTAATAATAGCTAATCACCAATATTCAAATATCGAATATTGTGATATCCATTTTTGTTATGGAAAAGCAAATGGTAATGCAGAGTTGGCAAGAAGATATTATATGGAGAGTTATCCGGAAAGAAATATCCCTCATGCTCAAACATTTTCCAGTGTGCACAGGAGGCTTGCGGAATGTGGTTCCTTTAAAAGTTATAATGGAAATAGGGGAAGACTTAGAACTGCTAGAAACGCGCAACAAGAAAAAAGAGTGCTTGAAATTATTAAAGATAATCCAGGTATTAGTACTAGAAAAATTGGGAATGAAGTGCGGCTCTGTCAGGCTAGTTCATGGAGGATACTAAGAGAAGAACAACTCTACCCGTTTCATTCAAAAAAGGTGCAGGCTCTTTATGACGATGATCGGCCGAGACGGTTGGAAATGTGCAATCAGATCCTAGCTAAGTATGAACACGATAATTGATTAATTGGCATCATATTATTCACTGACGAAGCTGGTTTCACTCGTGATGGCATAACAAATCTACACAACATCCACACATATGCTTACGAGAACCCAAACAATGTGGTAGAAACGAAACATCAGCGTAGATTTTCACTAAATGTGTGGGCAGGGATAATAGGAGATTACCTTATTGGTCCTCATTTCTTTGATGGCCCATTAACTGGTGACGTATACTTAGATTTTATCCAAAATCGTCTCCCATTGTATCTGGAAGATGTGCCATTCGAAGTAAGGGCCAACATGTGGATCCTCCAAGATGGAGCTCCGCCCCACTTTAGTATACGTGTCCGACAGTATTTGAATGCAACGTATCCTGAGCGATGGATAGGACGAAGTGGACCATTGGCATGGGCAGCGAGGTCACCAGACCTTAATCCTATGGATTTTTTCTTTTGGGGTCATTTGAAACAATTGGTGTACGATAATCCAGTAATCAACGTCGAGGATCTTCGCTTCAGGATAATCGAAAAGTGCCAAATTATTAAAGAAACACCAGAAATTTTTCATCGAGTTAGGCGACATTTTTTGAAGAGCGTTAGGAAATGTATGGAAGAAAATGGGGGACATTTTGAGAATCTTTTTTAGTTTGTTTAGTACTGTTTCATTAATTTTTATCAATTAAATGTATATCGCAATAATCCATAATATGAATATTTACTGATTAGCCATTATTAGTTATTTTAAGATTATAAATTAAATAGTTTAAAAAGCGAATTTATTTGATGTTAAACTGACAGCTCTAGTATACTTTGATAGCTATTTACCTGGTAGCTGGTGGTAATGAAATGAGAAAAGTAAATTTACCACTTAATTTTTAAGGGTGATTTACGTCTAAACCGTTGGGTTTAGCGATGTAAATAAAGAGCACCTTTTTTAAAGGCCTGGCATCAGTCTTTCAGAAATTATGCCAAAAACTACTGTAGCTGTCAACACTAAAAAATTATGACAAAAAAACAATTTTCAATGTAGGTAAAGTGCCCTCTAGCGGCAAACAATCAATGTGAATTGTTACTAAAATGATGAAGCGCAGAAGACTTAGCCTATCTTTCAAATATTAGTCAAATCGGTTTTCCTGTAAGCGAGTAATTCAAAAAACAAAAAATAAAAACTTGAACTTGGACGGCTTGTAACTCGAAAACGAATGACATTTTGAAAAAAAATTATATGAAGCTCTACCCTTATTTTGTCAAGTAGAATCACCCCCTTAAGTTTCGTGATCGATTTTTGAATCACCCTGTATAAGATTTTTTCTATCTCCGAACTCGCAAAAGAAGTAAAAGTGTTTTTTTAATTAAGTGGTCCAACTAATATTTTTAGTTTTATTTAGGTCTTCGTCATTAAAGGGAAAAATTAGATACCGAATGCGTCTAAACCGATTTTCGGGATCAAAAATAATAAAAATCTGTTTTATAAGCAAGGCGGGGATTTTTTTGGAAGACGTCGTTAAAAAAGATCAAATCATTGGCAAAAACCACCCTCCCAAATCGTCATTATTATTCAAACAAAAATGCCTATAATGAACACTGGACGAATTGGGATTATTTCTGTGCCAAAGATAGAATCCATGTAGACGACAAAAAATAAGATTAAAAAACATATTTTTAATTAAAACTCCACGGGTAAATCCCTATAAAGCTGCTTATGAGCTATCTATCGCTTTTGATCCGATTAGAAAGTCCCAACTTTGAGTAATTAACAGTTGACCTCGATAAAACATATACATTCTAGTTTTAAATAATAGTACAGGGGCATATTACACCTCAAACAACTCGAAAACATGTAAACATTTCCACAAAATTTCAGTATTCAAGGAACGAAGTTGCACTTTTAAAAATAATTTGGTAATATTAAATTTTTTTTAGTAAAATAGACTCAATCAAAATTTTGGTTCATAAATGAAATTAAAATAAAAGTCCTTAAAAAAATAAATGTGATATTCTCTTTCTGGCGACGTTCATTTTCTTCTTATTTTTCTTTAAGACAACGTTGTTCTTCTTTTTGGAGATGTGCTTCTTCTTTTTGGCGACATTCTTCTTCTTCTTGTTTGTCTTTAAGGCAACGGTCGTTTTCTTGTATTTCTTGCTGGCGCCGCCTTTTCTTCCTGTTACTCTTTTTGGCGCCGTTCTTCTTCTTCTTGTGTGTCTTGAAGGCGACGTGGTTCCATATGTTCCATAAAATCAACCAATGTTTTATTTATTTGCTCAATTTCGGCTGTTTGTTGTCTAATATTAACCATAAAAATTTCTAGAATATTCTCAAAAGTTCGTTCCTAAACTTCTTTCTTGATACAAAATTCGATGGTAAACTCCGTTTTTCGCTATCTCTTCTAGTTTCCAAAAAGAATGTTCTAGAACTTTATCGAAGATTTGGTTCTAAGCTCCATTATTGATAACAAATTCGATAATGAATTCTGTTTATCGCTATTTCTTTTAGTTTTCAAATAGAATATTCTAGAACTTTGTCGAAAATTCTGTTCTAAACCTCTTTCTTAATCATAAATTCAATGTCAGTTTCTCGCTATTTTTTTCGATATCAAAATATAACGTTCTAGAACTTTATCGAGAAATAATCTTATCTTTTTACTTGATAACAAATACTACAATAAAATCTGTTTTCTCTATCTCTTTTAATTTTCAATACAATTTTCTGGAAATCCGGTGATAATCCCACCTCTGACACCAATTTTTACGATTTTCTGTCTTTAAAACCACTCACTGGGTCCGCAAAATAAAACTCAACATCTTACACTAATACTTTCAATACTTATATTAACTATTTCTTAACACAGCTAAAACACAACTGTCGTATTATTACTTCTTAATATCTTCGCTATTCAAATACCACTATACAACTAACTATACTACGTTTATCCTATTATATACCATGTGGAATTCCCTATATAAATCTAGAACATAAAAGTTGAAATTTATCTAGAAATATGACGCATCGATATCATATTCCTTTTGGCACATTATCTCATCGGAATATTTGTGTTTGAGGGTGTATCAATAAGTTTTTCCTAGTTGTTCGTAACAATATTAACCTACGCTTCTAACCACGCCTTGTCTTAATACGCTATTTTGTACCAAATGAACGGATTCAAGTAAAAATTTAAGATCTCCAAGATCGGCCTGATGAAAGTTTAGATATCATTGTTATTTATTTGGTACAAGTATTGACAGAAAACAATTTGTCTGTAAAAAATGTAGCGTTTTGTGGCTACAACACCATTTGCAATTTGGAAGGTGCAGCTAGGCCGAGAGTCAATAACATGTACAGGGTGAGTCAACGATTGGATGAAGTAGGTTTGTGCCTTTTCGGTGAAATTAACAGAGAAACTATATTTATTGTTTGATACAGTTTATTTTTACGTAGATTTTAAAAATATTTAGGACTCTACAGGGTGAGCCAAAAAACTAGGACAGCATAAAGTTGTATTTTTTTAAATAGAACACCCTATATACGAATCGTATTTTCGATTTTGTTTATAATTTTAAATCTTTTTTATTAAGGGTTTACTATAACAAAACTTTATAGTTTCTGAGATAATTAAGTTTAAAGAAAAAAAGTCACATTTTCAAGCATCAATTCAATCCTAAATAACGTTTTCAATTTTGTGACAAATATATTCAAATTTGGAATTTAGCAAGGCCAAGGACAAGTTAACATAATTTTTACCTAATATTTGCAATAAAAGCTACAGGGTGTTGAACACATCGGCTCAAATTTGAACAAGTTTAAATGAATAAATATCTTTTTTTTTTAAATGGTACACCCTAGTAGTGGGAATAGGGGGCTCCTAGTTGACCCCCCCACCACTTTTTTGATTGGTCAGCCAAGAATGACCTTGTTTCTGATTGGCTGCCCAAGTTCGCCCCCTATTCCGATTGGTTTCATAAACTCCGCCTCTTTTTGCTCCACCTCCTACCTCCTTCCTAACCACCACAGTAGTTGGAGGGGAGCTGGTAGCAGTTGGAGGGGAGCTGGTAGCAGTTGGAGGGGAGCTGGTATTTTAAACGATCGAATCTGAGCGAACTTCAGTCATTCGTGCGCGATGTCAAATAGCGACCAACAACAACAACAACAGCAACTCATTGAACGTGTAGGCCAAGTAATAATTTCCTACCAAAAACACGGAAAAAATCTTACCGATTTTGAAGATCAAGACTTGGCCTTCTTTCCCATCAACTACTTGAAAACATTCGTCGATTCACTTAGTTTACAACAAATTTGGAACAGGTTGCCGGAAAATTATAGAAGTGACGAAGAATTGCAGCTAAATTTGCCGTGTTTTAAACACTATCCACTATATCAACACCACATAGACGGCCCGCCATTATCAATTAAAAAGTGTTGTAAAATTAAAAAATAGTGTGAACAAGTGAATCGAGTTTCATCGGACAGTCTTCGAAATGGATCAGACACATGTATATTTAGATTCTGCTTGTGATGAAACGATCCAGTCAATGTACAAAGATGAAACAACTCATTTTAACTTGGCTGGAAGAGGAAAGTTTCACGCAAGACAGGATTCTCTGATCACTATTGATCGAAATAATTTCGAAGACGACGATGAAGATGAAGAAGATGATGGGATAGAGGATAATGGCGTTCCAAACGGGTGTGGAGAAGAGGGGCTCGTGAAAGTGGCAAAAATAAATGCAAGTGATACATTGACACCAAATCACCTTACGCGAGAAGTGTGCGTTTTTCAATCTTATGTCGTAATTATTTCATCTTCTGGCGGTGCATATAATTTATGTTGTGAATGTTACTATATACATGCTTTAAATTGCCCAAATGGGAAAAATAATTTTGTTAATAGCCACTATAAACGATCCTTTATATGTTGCGAAAAAGATCTGCAATGCAACACGTGTGAAAACGATTTATTCATAACAACTCCTTCACAAGCATGTATAATATGTAACAAACCAGAACTAAAGAATATGCAAAACCATCTAATCGAAAAATCAAATTTTAAATAAATTTATTTCACTTGCACTTATTCATGCACTATGGCGTTTTTAATATTAAGTTTAAGTTTAAAATATTTTATAAGAATTTAGATTTTGTTCTGCTAAGTTAAATAAATATAAGAAACTATGTAAATAAATATAAGGGAATGATGTGAATAAATAAGAATTTGTATTTATTCCCATTGAAAGAAATTATAATTTTGTTCTTTCAGTGTAGAATAATTCTTTTCAAATAATATGCACAACAACCCTACCGATAAATCAAATTTAAATAAATGAATTTGATACTCCACTTGAATTTATTCATGCACCCTAGTAGTTTTTGAATATTAAGTTTCAAATGTCAACTAATTTAAATAAGATTTCATATAAAATATAAGTTGTAAGATATAAGTTATAAGATATATATTAAGTTTAAGTTAAATAAATATAAGGGTGCCATCTAAATAAATAGAAATTTGTTTATATTAAGATTTGAAGAACTAATGATTTTGTTCTTTCAGTGTAGAATAATTTTTTCTACATAATATGCACAATCAATCCTATCGATAAATTGAATTTTAAATAAATGAATTTGATACTACACTTGAATTTATTCATTCACCCTAGTATTTTTTAATATTAAGTTTAAAATGTCAACTAAGACATTTAAATAAGATTTTATATATAAGATAAAGAACAATTAGGTTTAATTCCCTGACAACAGACTATGATTTATTCTTCCATGTTAAAAAAAAAACCTAGTTTTCATTACTATGCTTGTAAAAAAATTATATTCATCCTATTCATAATAATTCTTTCAAGTTAAAGAAACTTGGTTATTAGGTGTGATTCTGTATAAGAAATAGAAAAAAATAAAATATTTTCTTCAACGACTTTGTTTTTTATTATTCCTATATCCAAAATACAAATATACATATATACATAAATACATATTTATAATTTATACCATTTTGGGTTGCCAATTGCTGCTGTCTGCCAGAGGTTGCTGCTGCATGCCAGAGGTTGCTGTTGTCTGCCATAGGCTGCTGCTTTGCCATCGGTTGTTGTTGTTGTCTGCCAGAGGTTGCTGCTCTGCAAGAGGTTGCTGCTCTGCAAGAGGTTGCTGCTCTGCAAGAGGCCAATTTATAATTTATAATTTATTGGCCTCTTGCATTTTCGAGGGTAACTCTGCCTTCGCTGCTGCTGCTGTTGTTGTTGCTGTTGTTGTGTCTGCTCCTGATGCTGTTGATGTTGCTGTTGATGTTGCTGTTGCTGCTGTGGCCTCTTGCATTTTCGAGGGTAACTCTGCCTTCGCTGCTGCTGCTGTTGTTGTGGCTGCTCCTGATGCTGTTGATGTTGCTGTTGATGTTGCTGTTGCTGCTGTGGCCTCTTACACTTTCGAGGGTAACTCTGCCTTCGCTGCTGCTGTTGTTGCTGTGGTTGTGGCTGCTCCTGCTGCTGCTGCTGTTGTTGCTGCTGTTGTTGTGGCTGCTCCCGCTGCTGCTCCTGCTGCTGTTGTTGCTGCTCCTGCTGCTCTGCCATAGGTTGTGGCCGATCTTCTTCCATAGGCTGTTGTTGCTCCATCATCAAAGGTTGAAGATCCATTGCTCGGTCTGGATCCCACTCAAAGGCGATAGGCTCGGGATCCAGGTCTGGCTCAAACATATTGATAAATTCTTCATCTAAATAGTCAACCTCTGATGGTGGCGGCCACATCACCGTGTTCTCGGAATTTGGACTCTGACGATCCATCAGATTAATTTGATTTTCCAAGAATCCCAGAAAGTCTTGTAGTGTTATAATTATGAACGTACTCATTTTGAGACTTTAAACTTAATGAATGCTAAGTCAAGACGCTGTAAATCCTTATATACAATACTGAAATACCACTTTTCCTACCTCCAGCGGCAAAACCAGTCCGAAGAATGAGAAGAAGAAGAAGGCAAAGATAGCGTGAACTCGAGAGAGGTCGTTCAACGGTCGTAAGTTGTTTTGTTCTTAAGAAAATGACGAGTAAAGAGGAGAAGAAGAAAAAAAAAAAAAAGTTGTTTTTTGGAATAATATAAAAAACGAAAAAAAAAAAAAAAAAAAAAAAAAAAAAAAATTAAAAAAAAAAAAAAAAAAAAATTAAAAAAAAAAAAAAAAAAAAAAAATGTTTTTTATATTATTCCAAAAAACAACTTTTTTTTTTTTTCTTCTTCTCCTCTTTACTCGTCATTTTCTTAAGAACAAAACAACTTACGACCGTTGAACGACCTCTCTCGAGTTCACGGTCTCACGGTTCCCGTCGTACCATGCAGTGCCACGCCGTACCAGCCGGTACCAGGCTCTTGGCTGCTTTAAAAGGCGGCTGGGTACGAAGCGTCTCTTCAGTTTACATCTCGCTATTAGCGTACGCTTGTAAAATTATCGAATCGATTTTAATATATCTTGATAGTCGGATTTATTTCGTGTGACGTAGTGACATATTATTAATTTTCATTTGGTTTGTATTGTTGATTTCATATTTTTGATTTAATATTTTTGACTTAATACTTTGGATTTTTAATTAATTTTTATTTCATCTTTTAAAAGCCAATCTTTGATTGTTTCATTTTTGTGGATTTTTTTTATTGATTTTTTATTGATTTTTTGATTTTTTTATTGATTCATAATTTTTTTATTTTTTAATTTATAATTTAAAATGTCATTTTTAAATGTAAAAATTGAAAACATCGACTTAACAGCCTTCGATTTAAACGACGCTTGCCTTGTGCATGATTTGATTGATTGTTCATTTTGTGGGCTAAGCGACGAGGAGCTAGATATTAAATTTAGGGAAATTGATATTAATACATTTAACAATTCATCTGAATCTGGCGATTCTTCCGAAATTGGTGAAAGCGATATTTTGACACAGCTCTTAAAAGTTTTGGATGAATCTATTATCCCTGATATTCCTCAAGAACCTCTTGAAACAATTAATTTCGATGATTTAAATAATGATATATTAAGGAAAAATTTAATTAACAATTCTGAAATAAATGAGGGATATAATTTGGAACAACTTTTAGATATATTAGAAGGGGGTGAAATTTGTGAAAATAGCTCAGGGCAAAATTTAATTAAGGGTGATCAGGAGACTTTTGGGAGCTGTGAGGAACAAAATAATAAGGGGGTTTTAAACAATAATAATAATGGGGTTGGTAACGAGGGAGCTTTAAATAATGATAAGAGGATTGGCATTGGGGGTTTTTCGAAAAATAATATGGAAGAGGTTTATCGCCCCCACTATTCGCCAATTTCAGATGCATCGTCAGATTCATCAGAGGATTCCAACGACAGCGTTGAGACTGTTATAAACGTCTCAGCCAAAGCTCAGCATAATTTTATTAAAGTGTTGGATCAAAATTTAATTGAAGGGTTGGATCAAAATTTTATTCAGGGGTTTGAACAACCATCCAAATTTGGCTATACCAGAAATACAGTAAATTCGGTAGATGTTTTTGATTTGAGTTGTGGCGAAATTGTGGGGGACATTGAGGTATATACTTATACTGAAAATTTTGAAGATGAGCAGCCTCAATGTCCCTTAATTTCTTCCTGTAATCAAAATCAATTTTTGAAAAATCCTTCTGGCCTAAATTTAGAACAAAGTTCTGAAAATTTGATTGAAAAAAATTTACCCAAAAAACGTTCTTTATCAGAAACAAATGATTGTTCAGATTTAAAAAAGTCAAAATTGGACGGTGATATTTCTAGTTCCCAAACTTTAGGGGCACAAATTTCAAAAAATTCTTTACCAGTCGCTGTAACAACAGCTCCGAAAATCAATCCAACAAATAAAGTCGCTATTGGAGAATTAGATAAGTTTCTACATAAGAAAACTAAGCCGAGCTTAAATAGGAATGAAACAAGGTGTGCCACATCTAGATTTAAGTCAATGGTTTATTCCTATTTAAACTTAGATAATATATGTAATAATTTATCTAATTCGACTTTAAAAGACGTTAAAAATTGTATTCAACGACAAGGCGATCTTCTTTTAAATTTGGGAAATATATTTTTTAAAAAAAATCCATGTTTTTCTTCAAATTAAAAAGTGAATCCAAAAGTTAATTCAAAAGTAAATCCAAAAGTTTTCTAAATTGCGCGAGCTGAAAAAATTGCTAATTATTCTATGTCATTGGGTCTTGATAGATCAAAATTGTATTTATTTAAAAGCGACACGGCCCTAACCGATTCCATTTTAAAATGACTCTCCTTTGCACACACTGCTTAAGAGAATTTAAAAGAAAATCACATATTGTACGCCACCTTCGAGAAAATTTTGTCAATAACGAAAACACCTTTAACTTGGAAGATTATATAATTAATCGTAAGTATTTTTTTATAACATATTTAGCTATAATTTTCCTTTTAATTTTTCTTTTTATTATTAATAAAGGTTTACAGAGGAATTAAAAAATAATAATTGTTTCAGTTGATGAACTACTTTCAAGACCTCCAATGCGATTTTGCCAAGATTGTGAAGTAAATGTCAAATCTAATTCCTGGAGCACACACTTGAGGACAAATATTCATAAAAACAGGAGCTGCATAAAATATGGAAATGGAATTGACATTATCAGGAGTGCATTTAAATGTCGAATAGCTTCCTACAGAATATATTCGCAGAATTATCACATCGACATCAAAAAGTTTCAGCAAGATGTTGGTAATAAAGTGCAAACATTAATACGCCAGCGTCAACAGGAATTTACATGTGCTAAAGTAAATTTGGAATTATTTGGAATATATTATTCTCCAACTTTAACCTCTACTTCAATTAAGTCATTTAATACACCGTTCTTCATTGTAACCCATACAACTGATCTACAACAGCTTTACGATGATTTATTCAAGATTATTGAAACCAAAGCAGATGAATTGCCGGAAAGAGACTCAGGTAATTATTATTTAATCTCAAGAGCTAAGTTTTCTTAATCTCAAGAGCTAAGTTTTCTTAATATCACTTGTACATCTCTAACAAATATTATTCAGAACTAATTTTTTAATTCCTATTACAGGGTGGGCTCTACAAAGAATTCTGCATTTGGAAGTCAACATCAATAAGTACAACCCATTGAATGCCTCCTCCTACATTAAGATGCATCACTTTTCTAAATCAATAGTGAATGTGATGAATGAGGACAATTGCTGTTTCGCCTGGGCAGTGGTTTCAGCAGCATACCAGCCAACCGGTAATCCTCGAAAGACCTCATCATATCCAGACTTCAGAGACGCTTTCGATTTTACAGGTATTGAATTTCCAGTAAAATTATTAGATATAAAAAAGTTTGAGGAAAAAAATAATTTGTCCATAAATGTATATGGAGTTGAAAAATTTTTAAGGGATAATAAAAAGGTATATGAGATTGTCGGTCCTTTACATTATAATAATGAAAAGAAAAAATTACATATTAATTTGCTTTTAATAAGTTCTGATGATGGAAATAACCACTACTGTTGGATAAAGGATTTAGGTTGCTTGGTATCCAAACAATTATCAAAAAAGAAAATAAAAAAATACTTATGTGATGGATGCCTTCAATATTTTGGAACATATGAAAAACTTAACACACATTTAGAACGTGATTGTAGTTTTGTTCGAATTGAGCTTCCTTCAGATAATTTGATTTTGGATAAATTTGGCAATTATATTCCTGCAAATATATTAAAGTTTCAAAATATTCAGAAACAGTATAAAGCTCCTTTTGTTATTTATGCCGATTTTGAATGTTATTTGAAAAACATTGAGTGCCAACAATCTACACCTGATTCGACAACCTCATATACTATTAAAACTGCTGAACATATACCCTATTCATTTGCTTATTATATTAAATCATCATTTGATGAGAATGTTGTGTGTCTTAAACTTTATAGAGGTACAGATTGTGCTATAAAATTTATTGAATACATTGAAAATGATGTAAAAGAAATTTATAAAAAATATTTAAAATATCAAGTACCATTGAAAGATTTATCATCTGTGGAACAGATTGAATATGAAAATTCTAGCATTTGTTATGTATGTGAAAAACCTTTTTCAAAAGGAAATTTCATAAAGTGTAGGGATCATTGTCATATTACAGGTAAATATCGAGGAGCCGCCCACTCAATATGTAATTTGCATTTTAAACCTCCAAAATATATACCAATAGTATTGCATAATTTAAAAAACTATGATTCTCACCTATTTATTAAATCGCTTTGCTATAATAAAGAAAATATTAGTGTTATAGCTCAAAATAAAGAAAAGTATATTTCTTTTAGTAAGGAAATTTTCGTTGATGTGTCAGAAAAGCGGAAACCAGTTGCTTTGCGACTACGCTTTATAGATTCTTTTCAATTTCTCCCAGAGTCTTTAGAGTCACTATCACAAACTCTACAAGATTCACAATGTTTTGAAATTAAAAAGTTTTTCTCAAATGCTGATGAATTTCGATACATTAGACAAAAAGGGGTATTTCCATACTCTTACATAGATTCCAACGAAAAATTAAATGAGAAATCTCTACCATTGATTGATAAATTTTATAATAACTTAACCGATGAAAATATCTCTCCTCAAGACTACAGTCGTGCTGTAGAAGTGTGGAATCTATTTAAGTGTTCTACAATAGGGGCTTATTCCGATATTTACTTAAAATCAGATGTTTTACTTTTGGCTGATGTTTTTGAAAATTATAGATCCACATGTATTAAAACCTATAAGTTAGATCCTGTTAATTATGTCACTAGCCCTTCTATGTGCTGGGATGCAATGATGAAATTAACTAATGTAGAATTAGAATTATTAACGGAACCAGATATGCTTCATTTTTTCAAAAAAGGTGTTCGTGGTGGGGTTAGCACTTGTTCCAAACGCAAATCTGAAGCAAATAATCCATTCTTAGAAAATTTTAATCCTGAAAGACCTACAACATATATCGCTTACTTAGACGCCACAAATTTGTATGGTTATGCTATGAAACAATATTTGCCTGAAAAAAATTTTGCTTGGGTACCTAAGCTCGAAATAGAAACTTTAAATATATCCGAACTTTCAGATACATCATCTATAGGATACATATTTGAAGTTGATTTAGAATATCCAAATTATTTACATGATAGTCATAATGATTTCCCATTTTGTCCTGAACAATATACACCACCAATTTCAAACCACTCAAAATTAATTCCAAACTTACATAATAAATATAACTATATCATTCACTACCGATATCTGAAACAATGTCTACAATTTGGACTCAAAATCATAAAAATACACAGAGCAGTTAAGTTTACACAATCACCATGGTTAGCGGAATATATAGATTTAAATACAAATTTACGAAATTTATCTAAAAATAAATTTGATAAAAATTGTTATAAATTGGCAAATAATTCAATTTTCGGTAAAACCATGGAAAATGTTGATAGGCGAGCAGATATTAAATTAGTATCTCAATGGGAAAGACAGGGTAATAAATTTAGTGCCGAAAAACTTATTTCTAAACCTCAATTAAAGGATTTTAAAATTTTCTCTGAAAATCTAGTTGCTCTTCAACTTCAACAGGTTTGCATTGAATACAATAAACCAATTTATGTTGGGATGAGTATTCTGGATATTGCAAAAACTGTAATGTATAATTTTTATTATGGGTATTTAAAAGTAAAATATGGTAATAATTTAAATTTATTATATACGGATACTGATTCCTTAATTCTTGAAGTTCAGACCCAAAACTTTTATGAAGATATGAAGCTAAATCTGGATAAATTTGATACTTCTAATTTTTCTGAACAAAATATTCATTGCATGCCTATTACAACATCAGTTGTTGGTAAATTTAAAGATGAGTACAAAGGGATTCCCATTGAAAGTTTTTATGGAACTGGTGCTAAAGCATATTGTATAAAATCCAAAAATAGTGTAGATAAAAAAGCAAAAGGCGTTAGTAGATCATGTATAAAAAATCAATTAACATTATCAGATTATAAAGATGTTGTTGAGAAAGGTGACAAAATATTCTGCACCATGTATGTATTCAAGTCAGATATGCATAATATATACACTAATTTGTTAAATAAATTGGCATTAACAACTCATGATGATAAAAGATATTGTATACCAAATTCCACAAAAACTCTTGCATGGGGACATAAGGATATTTTGGAAACAGATTTTTTTGATAAAGATATGAAAATGATGTATGATACTCTAACTTTTTTAAGTTCTGGAAACGAAAATGGATCTAAAAATAAAAAACCGCGATTAGAATTAACTACTCCTAGTAATTTTTCATCTTTATAAAGACATCATTTTATATGATGATAAATTATGTAAGTCGTTTTTGAAGCTTTAAAAGTTGGAGGGGGAACTGAATCCAAAAACATATATATTGTATAGAAATACCATTATTTGTTAGTAATATTACAACAATGACTGCTGCATCTTTAATAGTTTTAGTTTCCCTTGTTGGAAATGTGATATATGTAAATTACATTCCTAATACAGTTAGGGCTGATATATGTATAAATGCCCTCAAAAATGAAACCGACTGCTACAAACAGATGAAAATGACATATCTTGTTGGAAATTCACACTTTTTTACCTATAATGTAACTGATTCTGCTTTGTGTGAAAATACATACATTAAAATTAAATATTCCATGACAAACAAACCATTACAATATTCAGATTGGATTCCTTTCAATAATAAAAAAGAAGAATCTTGTCATTGTGTCTGTTGTTATATATTTGTTATTATATTTACAGCAGCAATATTTATTTGTACATGTTTAATTTTATTGTATTTCATGAAAAAATATCTATAAAAATATTTAATAAATGTTAAAAAAATAATATAAATTTTGTTTTTTATTGATTCTCGTTAGTATAAAGACATTTAAAGTTTATCCCCTCCTCTTAAATGGAGAGGGAAAATAAGTTTACCCCTCCACTTGAGAGGAGAGGGAAAATGTATAAAATTTAGGAGCAAACGGATTGATAGTTAGTTTTTTGAGAGCAAGCAGATAGCCAGTTAGTTTTTGAAATACATCATTTAAAATGTTCAGTAATCAGAGTAAAAATATATTTGAAAATTCACCATTAAAAAAGAAAATAAAAAAAACAATTATAAATTCTACAAAATATAATTTAAATAATTCTAACTCTAAATATGCTGCGATTGGTTTGTGGGTGGAAAGTGATTTTCTACCATGCATTGAACTTGGTGGTAAAAATGGTCAGTCTGTGATATTAAATGAAGATGATTGGAAGAACTTATTGCAATATCAAGGAGTTATAACAAATTATATGTTTTCACCAAATGTTTTCAATGAACCGATATATTTGCAAAATTTATCTATTCATTTTGAAAAGATTGGTGAATTACCAATAGTGAAGATTGTGAAAAGCTGTGATTTTATTTACTATGGAAATGAAACTGTGTGCAGACTATGGGAACAAATTCCACTTATAGAATATAGACTAAATGTTTTACAAAAACAAAACTTTCGACGTTATTTCAACGTTTTTAGAAATAACAATTTTTACGACGGAGATTCTTTTGACAAAATATATAATGTCCTTTCTCCAAAACAAAATCTAAATAGTGAAAATGTGTGTTCCATGCTGGAACTGCTGTTGAATCATCCCGAAGAACTAGAACAAAAATTAAAGTCTAAGCACTATTATGAAGAAGACAGTATCTATT